>OY759266.1:9995097-10452597 GCA_963662155.1 Lamellibrachia columna | reverse complement strand
ACATTAGATTTAAGCCGGGTGCTTTAAGGAGCTGGTAAACGCCAGAGTGGCGCGTCGTAACATCTGTTGGTTGGCATGGTCTTCGGCGAGGCGTCCGAAGGACCGCAGTGAACAACACTGGCGTAACCTTAAGACTGCATCGAGGAGTTACCGTCACCTTGATATTAAGGTCTGCGACGGAGCAGTTAATTCGGCGCGCCAGTGCGGCTTTGTATTGAAGCATGCACATTGTGGAATAAGTATTCACGTGCGTGGGTATGATGAAAGGATTCCACGAACTTAACAACGGCACGAAATGTAGGTGAAGAGATAAGTATCCAGAGTGTTAATTAAATCAAGCGAATATATCATAGCCTTCGATTGTTCCGGATCGATAACATTGAATTAACGTCATTACAGAACCAGCGTGAATCAAAACACGCGTCAACGAGCGGTATTCAGCTTACTGTTTGTCTAACGCAAACGGCACGAGTAGAACTCGAACGTTTACGAGGCCGAACAAATCAAATGATACGCGACCAGTCGGATGCACAGGTCGGCACTGAATCGGCAGGTTTTCTGTGTATAGAGCGAAAACAACGGAACTGGAGTGACGTTGAGCTGGCGCAGTGTTCGATGTACTGCAAGAAAACGACGAGCAACGGTAACGGAGAGCACCGATCGATCGATCGATCGACAGAAAGACGACTCCGGTAAGATCGCCAACCGATGCACCTCACGGCAGTAACGTAACCGCCGGGCACTCGTTAAAGACCAGCGATTCGGTGGAGCAAAACCTTCGGAATCGGATGTGTTGTGTTACACGAGTATGATATTTTGAAAGCACCGCTTCATCGATCGTTGTGTGATTGTGCATTTTGTACCGTCGATGTGGTGTCGCGATTATGAGGACAGTTTTAATTACTTGAATTTGGAGGACAACCTTACTACATACAGAGGACATAGGAAATGGCACCGGTGTAGGCATGTGGAACGAGACAAGAACGGCACATTAATTTCTTGGACCGTTAGATTGTGGGAAATTACAATGCCATCTCATTTTCATTCAACGCGTAACACAACGAGAGAAACAAACACAAACTTAGATTCCGTCACTGGCAAAAGGAAAGGCGGTGACGGCGTCGCGCCCCCGGACCAACCCCCGGACCTTCCCCCGGGTTGGTGGCCGTTCTATCGAGACAAGGATGTGCACTTCTACAACCTGATGACCAATAAGATGCAAACAGGTCTCGGCGAGCAGCTGGCAAGGCCGAGGCCGTCTCGAAACCGTTCTCCCACCAGGACTCCGACGTTCACGCGAAACATCGACGTCCTGCCGCGCATTGAAACGCCCGTGAGACGTTCGCTGCATCCGCGGCAGCGATCTCGCAGCGCCGGAAGGTGGCCGAGTTTCAACGACATCCGTCGCCTGCACGCCGGCAGCAGCAATCGCAATGGTCATGTGTGCGGACTCGCTGATAATGGTAGTCGTTTCAGCTCGGAGGCGGGAAACTCATTGGAGGAAGTATGTTCCTGCGTCCAGGTGCAGCGCTACCCAGGCCAAGGCAGCGTCGGTCCGCCCGCACCGCCTCCCAGCATGGTGGAGGATTCGTTGTCAGTAGCGTCGCCAACTGGTCATCACCACTTCGTCGTCATACCTTGCGGATCGACGGAAGACGAACCCGAAGATGACAGGAGCGATTTCTTCATCACGGCGACCAAAGACGACACACAACTGACAAGGCAATACTTTAGCCAGCCGAGAGATACAGCCACGGAGTTGTCAAACACCGACGCAATAACGGCGATAGCTCGTTGCAACATGGCGGAACTGGGCAAGCGCTACGCTCCGCATATATCCGCCAGGCTACCGAGCGGCAAAGCGGTGGCCTTCCAACAGAGAGCCGCGTTCAACCCCTACCGGCCGGTACAAGTGCGACACAAGGACTCCATGTCAACGTCGCCCTCTGTACGGTTCGCCTACGCCAGGTCTCCGACCCCCTGGTCACCTATATCGACTATGTTGTTGGAGCATAGCAACGGATCGCTGAGGGGCGACAGTGTCCTCCAAACGACACACGGTGTGACACACGCTAACGGCGCTCAACGGTAGCGCTTCGCTGGTCTACGAGACTCCGACAGGTGGCGCCTTTTTCGCGATGACAATTAAACTTTCGCTTGTCAATGGTCTGCGACGCCACATGTACTTGTTTCAACCACAAACAGTGCTAGCTTGCGAAGTCTGCTCCCGTTGTTGTTCAACGGTTGAATAGCTGTAAAAACTGGTGAATTGATTCTGCGTCATGCGTAATCGCGTAATGCGTCAACAGACGGAACCCGGAATGTCATATTGTTAATCGCCAGATGGCGAATACGTCGAATGTCGACAGGATGTCCCACAAATGCTTGTGGTTTATGCTTCTTTTGATGTTTTGGAAGCTATGACAATACCAGTTTTCACCATAGGCATAGCGTATGGTCAGCAGTTAAGTTTACGTGTCGTTGTATATTTAAATATATCAGTGGCTGACATAATTTGATTAAAATGAACAATTATATACCGAAAACAATCACGCGGTTATTTTGCCGTGGACCGAAACAAACAAGTATGTATCCAGCATGCAACTGAAATTTTTGTTGACAGAAATTAGGAGTGTAATAAATTAAATGAAGATGTGTTGTGGCAGTGGCGAAATTGTTAGGGGCGCCACTTGTGGGTAGTTTGAATAAAGTTGTGGCAGTGGGGATCAAACTCCCCACCAGTGGCGCCACTGACCATTTCATCACTGCTACAACTTACTTTGATGTGCAGTTTTTGCAGATTCTCAGTTTTAGTTGCATACAATTGTGGATACTGCTTGCATTGAAAATGTGTTTAGAAACACAAAAATGTTCGTTTTTGTTTGAAATCATGTTATGTGCTTTAGTGCACAGTGGCAATGACGTAACAAATCGAAAACAACAATCATGTTGCCATGCCAACCACTTGTTCATACCACTCAGCAACTGTTCATTTTTAATTTACAAACAGGTTGCAACAGTGGTGATATGCTGGTTGAGTGAACACTGAGTGAACTGTACTGGCAAGTAATATCCTTAAAGGGAATAAAAACAAAGATTGTTTGAAATCATATTACAGGTTGTGTATTACATCTTGCAGTATATTTACATTTCCACAACACCGAAAAATTCATTAGATTTCAATTAATTAATAATTCCAAATAATACTACCAGCCTGCTTCGATTATGCATATTTTCCCGCGATAATTGGCAAGCTTCGATGTGACGTCACTGTTGACGGAAGCGCAACGAGACGGCGACTTTCCATTAATTTACCTATGTGTAAAGTCACAGCGGTTGTTTCGAAGCGAGAGTCAGAATAGTTTATCGTGCTGCATTCGGTTGTAATACAAACAGTAGCAAGACTAGAGTAGCAAGTAGCTCGTTTAAGTTCTCTACGCAGCCAACTTTGCTAAAGAAATGGCTCGCGAAAATTAAGCTTGCAGACTTCAGGCAGATTTTATATAAAACACGATGTTCTGTATGTATATGCAGGAATGTCTTCCCTGCATGTTGTTGACTACTTCACCAAGCAGTGGCCCGATGTACGTGCTGAGTGGGTAGCACGAACCAGATGTGAAGGCGATCATTACAGAAGCATTATTCAGTTTGTCCACCGCCTGATGACCACCGGGAGGGACCACCACGCACTGTTCGTCACCCAGACAGTGCCGGTCAAGCTGTATGGGGATTACTCACTTTAAAGAGGCTACCGTAACATCCTCACTCATTACGTAACATCCTCACTCATTACGTAACATCATCACTCATTACGTAACATCCTCACTCATTACGTAACATCCTCACTCATTACGTAACATCTTCACTCATTGCGTAACATCCTCACTCATTACGTAACATCCTCACTCATTACGTAACATCCTCACTCATTACGTAACATCCTCACTCATTACGTAACATCCTCACTCATTACGTAACATCCTCACTCATTACGTAACATCCTCACTCATTACGCATTTCGTTTCGTCTAAAGCGAACTAGGAAAGAGAAGCCGGGTTGAGGAACGTGAAGAGGTGGTACGTACGTTGTTGATGCCGGACACAGGGAACGCAACTCGTCTGCAGTCTCTTGTTACTGCGATGCGAGTTCCGGACAGTAATGTCACTGCCCTACACACCTATTCATTGTGCGTGAACGTAAAACCTGCCAGCGTACGACGGCAACCAGGAGAAGCTGCACTGGACGAAGGATTACTACCTACGCAGCCACAGTGTGTTGCAGACTGAGTGACGCGTTCGCACTGCCACAGAAGTGACGCTGATAAGGCAAGTGGGATCATGCCTCAGTTAGACTTCACGAATATAGGGCACAGTAATTTTAGATATGTGTTAGTTAAAAAAAATCATATCATCTGACATAACTGCATTTGAGCCAGGCACATTGGCAAGTTTGCTGGTAGAACATGTTGGCAATGTAACTGTGGATTTTTAGATGATTTCAATAGGCGGAAGGATTTTTGGCAATTTTTTCGCCACATGTTTCGCCACATGTGCAGGGCACGTGTGCGTAGTAATTCATGCAGAAATTGGTAAAAAAATTACGGGTATGGCACGTTCAGGCATTTTAAATGAGTTAGAAGTATGAGACTTTGACTAAACTCGATCAGCATGTCAATGAGATGATGTCAACGGCAGGTAAGAAGTTCCAGAATTTTTTATGGTCCCGTTTTCTTATAATCGTGCAAAACGTTAACATGGTCGTCAAAGGGAAATGTAACAGTAGGCTGAACCCAAGTACCACGGCCATCCTGTGTATCGTCGCATCATGAGAAGTACAGATAGCCGACTGCAACAACGAAACGCCTTACCTATCTCACGGCAGGCGTTCCGACGACGTGTGTTACGTGCCGTTAAATGGTGAACGACATCTTGGCCACTTTGTCATTATTGAAGTAGACGATCAAGTCGGCGACGAACGGCACGATCACCTCACTTTCTTATATCGAGGGAAAATCGAGGGTAAATACTAAAACATTAGGATATCTACACCATTTTAGTTCACATACAAATTCAGCAAATTATTAATGCACGTTTGCATTGCTGAGCTTAATGTACATATTCGTTTACATGCATGTGAGAATCATGCTAATATATCACGCATTAAATAAAAAATTTATTTGAATTTAAACTGATGTCAAGGTACTTCATTTTTTTTTACCAAAACAGGAAGCGGAGGCGATATGTACATACATAATATATAAGTCTAAATTATGTTGATGACACATCAACGACATCACACACACACGCACACGCACACGCACACGCACACGCACACGCACACGCACACGCACACGCACACGCACACGCACACGCACACGCACACGCACACGCACACGCACACGCACACGCACACGCACACGCACACGCACACGCACACATAATGTATATCTGTATATGTATACACTTAATTGTAATCGTTCAAGCCGGTATTATGTCTAGCGCTAGAAATTGCTGTCCAATATAACTGGCGTCGATCGATGTTGTTAAATTTGGAATCAATCATTAAAGCAACCTAATGCAACATCTTAATAAAGCGCGTTGTTATTACATATTTAATATCACTAGTATCATAACTATTATCAGGCCTCTATATTGCTTTCATTCGTGTGGAAATACCAAGGGGTTTATAACACACATTCGTGTTTTTTTAATTCAACTACCTGCGATTACTGATAAAACAGCATGATTGGGTAAACAAAACTCCATCAGAAACATACCACGGCGGGTGGTCCTAAGTGAAGGTTTGTCAGACTACCTGTTTGATATTCAAATATGTCTGTAGGTATTTACTCTCCCTTGGAAGCACGGGGTGCTTCCAACAGTAGACAGTTTCAGCTACATGTGTAAGTGTTTCGCTCTACGTAACTTATAGGCACTGACATCAGCTGAATTTGCGGGTCAGATGTTATCCGCAAGTTTCATGCCGATATACGCCTACATAACAACTGATAGAATGGCCTCCATTAGGGAATATGCTATTTATCAGTTTGTATATGTTATTTCAAAGAAGGCATGATCCAAGAACAGTTACAATTTAGCAGGACATCGAAATCAAAGTAATTTTATTATAGTTTATATGTTTACGAACAAGCCGACACCCACGACACCAAAGACCAGAAACTGTCTAATAAGAAGTTGCAGGAAGACATTGACAGCATCACCAGGAAGACACTGACAGCATCACCAGGAAGACATTGCCAGCATCACCAGGAAGACATTGCCAGCATCACCAGGAAGACATTGACAGCATCACCAGGAAGACATTGACAGCATCACCAGGAAGACATTGACAGCATCACCAGGAAGACATTGACAGCATCACCAGGAAGACATTGACAGCATCACCAGGAAGACATTGACAGCATCACCAGGAAGATATTGACAGCATCACCAGGAAGACACTGACAGCATCACCAGGAAGACATTGACAGCATCACCAGGAAGACATTGCCAGCATCACCAGGAAGACACTGACAGCATCACCAGGAAGACATTGACAGCATCACCAGGAAGACACTGACAGCATCACCAGGAAGACATTGACAGCATCACCAGGAAGACATTGACAGCATCACCAGGAAGACATTGACAGCATCACCAGGAAGACATTGACAGCATCACCATGAAGACATTGACAGCATCACCAGGAAGACATTGACAGCATAACAAGGAATGTTCTTATGAAAATATTCGCAAGAGTCGCCCCTCGGACCTGTTTTAATCTGATGCTCTGTTATTCTCTGCCAAACTAGGAGCAAACCATGTTAAAAAAGCATAAAACCGTAAGGAATGTTTTCTATGCACGTGTGACGTAACCAGATTATACAAACAACATGTCTGTATGTAGGCTACTTCTATATTGGGGTTACATTGTTTAGACCTAAATAAAAATGTGTAACACGCAAAGGTTAAGAGAGTGTGTCAATACATGTAATACGATATCACTCAACAGTACAAACATGGAAACAAAATGGAGTGAAGACACACTCCACAGCATGCGCTATGTAATGTAAAGTATCTTAATAAATATATAATAGTTATACCAGATACACCATGAATATGTATATAATTGTATGTAATTTAACAAACCCAACACGTCTAATGGAATACACCATGAATATATATAATTGTATGTAATTTAACAAACCCAACACGTCTAATGGAATACACCATAAATATATATAATTGTATGTAATTTAACTAACCCAACACGTCTAATAGATGCAGTAATTACACACAATGCAGCCAGGCCCGTTCTCGGGGTTTTGAAAAGGGGTTCGTCGAGCTTACACAATCAGAATGGGATTTCTGGGACAATTTCTGAAAAGATTACAGTTAAAACACAATTTTCTCAAAAGGGGGGGTTCCCACCGAACCCCCCCTCCCCGAGGACAGGCATGACTCACATATATGATGCTTGGCATGAGTTGGTGTAACGTCAGGTCTAATGTGTGCCAAATGTTATAAAAATTGGAGGGGGTAAGAATATTTATGGTTGATTTTATATGACATATCGTTATATAATGCTAGATGGTATGTACAGGGGGTACTGGCATCATATATGAGGAAAAACTTGTCACCCCCTAACTATAAGACCTATCTAGAATAGGCCATGCGTGCATGCGATACGATGTATTTGAAGCATGTTGGCATGTGAATTGACTGTAAAGCATTATGCTGTATTATAATATTAACATATCTCAGTAACATGAAAGAAAATTGGGATGGGATTATGTAGTAATTTGATAAGTAATAGTAATATAATTGTACTGATTTATGAAATACATGGCCCAGTAACATGCACACACGCACGCACGAACGCACGCACGCATCCTTGAAATTATGTAGATGATAATGGCTATATCAATGTATGATACTGAAATAAGTTCAAATGAAAATTAATAAGCAATTGTAGCAAACACGGTTATACACATACATGATTTATTACACATCTATGACGACTATGACATGATCTTTTTTACCAATTCCAATTCAATTCCAAATCACACGTTAAAAAAAATTCCAGTTCAATCCTATATACTGAAAAACCATCAATCCAATTAATTTAATGTTGGCACACTAGTAAATGTTATATCAAAAGCAAGTCATAGTTATATGACACACGAAGCTCATCAACAGTAGCGTAGACGATCAAACGCGTAGATAACCGTACGTACGCACGTACGCACGTTCGCACGTACGCACGTACGCACGTACGCACGTACGCACATGCTTCCAGAGGTTTCGTGTCTTTCAGGCTGAACTTTAAAACGAAGATATGCACAGGCTTGTATGAACAACATAACTAATATGCAATCACTATGTGAGATAAGATAGTCCAGTCGTGCGAATGCTCTGTATACGTTCAAGCCTGTAGTCACTGCCCTGGAATATTTGGAAGAAGATGGGACGGCAAAGCCAGACGCTACTTGTTGTCCATCAACAATGTTAACTTCATCATAACACTAGTGACCATTGACCACATTCCTACAGTACAGTGTAACCACTGACAAGGAGGTAAACACTACAATCGCCCAGCTGCAGCAGGAGAGGGCTTGAAGCGAGCAAGCAATGATGGTAGACATAGATTCCGTCCGTGAGTACGTGAGTACGTGATTACGTGCCCGCTGATATAATTGACTCGCCCAGCTAATGTTGGATAAAGATAAACATATAAAATACTTTATTGATCCCCGCAGGGAAATTGCGTTTCTGCTTGTGCAATGCTTACAATTACATATATAAACACTAACATGCAAGAGTAAATACTACATTTATCACACACAATTATAGATACAAAACATGAAAAACACCCATATACGCCCACACACTCATTATTGTTTCCTTCCCAGTTCTTCCTATCTTCTGATTAAAAACGCTGATCGCCGAAGGCACAAAAGAACCAGCGTATCTTATCGTTTTAGCCCTAGGCACCCTAAATCTTCCGCTACGTTCAATGATTCTGTTGTCAAAGTCCGCCTTCATTGGGTGCGTGTCGTCATGAAGTATGTCTGTCAGTTTGTTTGTTAGTCGTCCCTAGTAGTATGTGTCATACACTTTCCGTCTTCTTTATAATCTTATCCAGTCTGTCCCTGTCCTGCTTTGGGACATTTCCACCCCCGCAGACACAGCCAAAAGTAAGCACACTAGAAATGGCAGAAGTAAAAAACATCTGTAAGATCTGAGAACTGATGTCAAACGATCTTAACTTTCTCAAACAGTTTAGACGAGTGTGTGCTTTTTTGACGATGGCGTTGATGTTCTCTTTCCAGCTTAAGACTTTATCAAAGACGACCCCTAGATACTTGTATGTCTCCACTCGCTCGACCTCAACTCCTTTAATGACAACGGAATCAGGCATACTTTTTTTTATTCCATCAGCATTTCTTTTGTCTTTCCAACGTTCAAATCCAGATGGTTACGGTCACACCACCGAACAAAGCTGTCAATCTCCTGTCGGTAATGGTTATCGGTCATATCAGTTATCGGTCATATCAGTACGGTGTCGTCAGTGTATTTGTCAATCATACAGTCATCGTGAGAGCTACAGAGAAAACAAAAATGGCGACAAAACGGTCCCCTGTTGCGTACATGTATTGGTGCAGATGACGTCGGATATAAAATTCTGTTCTGTAGCAGGAGGTTGTTGGTGACTGCAAGATTTGCGTTCTGACAAACTTTGCCAAATTATGGTCGGTTTGTAAGATAATAAAATATCCACATTATAATGGATGCGTGGACATTCACGGTTAACAGTTTTTCTGAGAGTAGGTGAGGCTGTATGGTACTAAAGGCATTGGAAAAATCATAAAACATCAGGCGAATGCACGTGCCCGGTTTTTCCAAATGGGAGAAAATGCTGTTTAAAACTTGTAAAATAGCATAATCTACACTTCTGTTCTTTCTGTAGGTAAACTGAAAAGATCCATACAATCTGCTACTTGCACCTGAAGGTGTACACGTACAACTCTCTCAACCACTTTCATGACACAGGATGTAAGAGCTACAGGACGCAGATCATTCATACCTTTCACAGGCTGCTGTTTTGGCACAGGCACAATACAAGACGTTTTCCAGATCATGGGAACCGTACAGTGGCTGAGCGAGAGATTAAAAATATGACATAAAATTCCATAAAGCTGTTCCGCGCGTTCTCAAAACATTTGATCTGACCCCCATCTGGTCCTACGGCTATGGTTGATTTCTTGGTTTTTCTAAGCACCTTAAGAACCTCTTCATCAGTAACAGTAATCTCCCCTTGTTCCTGTGTAGGCACGCTTGTCAGTCTGTCCCTTTTGTCAGTCTGTCCCTTTTGTCAGTCTGTCCCTTTTGTCAGTCTGTCCCTTATCCCCTCCCGCTCACTACCAAAATTATGACAATAAAAACGTGCATATAATCTGTTTAGGTATTTGGCATAGTCAGCGGAGTTAGAGTTGACCTGATTTCCTTTGTCTTTTTTTTAACCACTCATCACGTTCAACCCTTCCCACACCTGTTTCATGTTGTTTGTCTGAAAATTGTCTTCTATTTTTTTTTACTTTAATTTCACTTTCCTTATCTCTCTCTTCAGTTCCTTCTGTATCTGTCGTAACTTATCTCTGTCTTTCTCTACAAAAACGTTTTTCTTTCTATTCAAAATGTTTTAATGTGCTTAGTTACCCAGGGCTTATTGTTGGGATAGATCTTTACTGTTTTGCTGGGGACGATACTTTCAAAACAGACGTTAATGTATTCGCACATTGTGTCTGCTAGTTCATTGGCATCACTTGTTGTGTCTGTGAACACTGACCAATCAGTACAGTCAAAACATCCCTTTAGGGCGTCCCACGCATCCTTGGTCCACTTGTTGTGTCGGTGAACACTGACCAATCAGTACAGTCAAAACACTTCTTTAGGGCGTCCCACGCATCCTTTGTCCACTTGCGTAATGTCACTGGCGGTTCGCGTTGCACGCGGGGACTCTATTGCGGTAAGAAACTTGCCAAATCACGGTGAGAGCGACCCAGCGGTGTCACAGGGGCAGACGTGCATGCACGCGTCCTTGGTGTTACAAAAGAACAAGTCAAGCATGCGGTCGCCACGTGTTGTGTACATTTGTTGTTGGTATCCCGGCAAAGCTTTGTTGAGATCATAATGAATGAAGTCACCAGTAACGATCTTGGCCGCGTCGGGAGCACAGTTTTCCAGCCTCTTTTGCATTGGCTGTTGGTGGCACATATACACATTGGTCAAGATCACATGAGAGAATTCACGTGGCAAGTTAATGTACTTGTATGTGGTGTTTGATGTTTCCCTGTTTATTAAACTAACTGTGATTGTATACATCGTGTCGTCATTACCGTGATACCACAGTATGGGATGTATGCACTGACTGTAGATCGACTATTTAGAAGTGAATGTTGGACCTTGACGAAGAGATTGATTTGAAAGTAGCATCGCAGATGAGAAAGTGAATTTCATACGAACGATACATGCAGGGGTCACCAAATGAGACATGCAGCTATTCAACTCCCTACAGGGAAACCAAGATCACCCCAATTGTAAAAATTAATAAATTGATATGGCATGCATTGTCATGTAATGAAAAGACGAGAAGACGGTTATGTTATAAAGATGGCGCTGCATGAGCATGAAGAGGCCGAGAGGAGGGCCCAAGTTACGTTAGCTCTCATTATCACCAGGCACATGGAGGAAAAGAACACCATATGTATGCAGTCTCAAAGAAGTTTTAAGAACAGAACGGTACAAGAACCATGCATGATGGAGAAAGCTGATTTCTTACCAAACTGACTGATCGAAGTACGATTAGCAAGGTGAGTTGCACGCACCTGCCTGAGCGACGAATGAATGTATGGATGGATGGATGGATGGATGATGGGAGGCCCTGACGCGCGCAGTCCCCTGTGGAAAATAGTGATCTGCAGCCGTCGTTAAAAGTTAGCGCATGCGCGCCAATCTGACGTCTGAGTTGTTTCCGGTTGATGCGCTTGACAGGAATGTGTGGTGTGATCGTCGTTTCCTGTGTTTCTTATCGTGTACTCCTTCGACTGACGAACGGCTGGTGATCTTATGTGTATGTGAAAGAGCGCAGTGTTATATTTGCATTGTCCAACAAGTGGTTATTATACTGTCCATAATTGCAATAACGAAATTAATTGGCAGGCGTCGTCACCTTCAGGCTCGAAGATCACTAAGTAAAATTAATGGGGTCGCAGTTCCAGAATCAAGTGTTGACAGATCGTGTCAGAATTTACACAAATAACAGTACAGTGGCATTCCTTTGTGTAACTTTTGTTTCCAGTAAACTGTTGTAACGTTCCACTTGCTGACCTAGCGTCAGGACACCACAGAATCATAGCCTAGCTTAGGCTAGCGCTAGGCCTAGCTGAGTATAGGTACGCGACAATCGGCCTACATACGCGCTAATCGCTTTGGCCGCGACGTCGATCTCCGTGCTCGTTCGTTGGCCCGGTGACCGTGTTTTTGCTGCGCGTTTGGCTGGCGTATTTTAGGAGCTCCCGGAGAACACTCATTGTGATGATGTAGTTAACATGTTCCGCTGACGCGTCGTTTTCGAAATTTTCCAATCCGATTTGTAGAAGTAAAAAAATATTTACGTCAAAGTTTTTGACTGTTAAAGTCATCGACCATTTACCTGAAGGTAGCTAAATTTTTCTTTCAAACCTTTATAATTTGTATTTCCATATACTTGTCTATGTGTGTGCCAAACCTGAGGCAAATTAAACTATTAGCACATTGTTTTCTAGAGTTAGCAAAATTTCATGTCAAACCGACAAATGGTTGATCGGGTTGAATTTCATAGCGACAATCCCTGTTTGTCATCGTTTAAATGACCGTGGCCCACCACGATCATACTAAAATAATTCTTTTTGGTGTATTGTATTATTTAGCACCTTCTATTTTATGAATTTAAGTTAATTTTGTGGGTTGTTGATTCTGCTAAAAAAAATTATCATTACTTCATACATTTACTTGAACTTTCTAAACGTTTGTTTCTACCTTATTCATGATATTAATAGTAAGCCTACCCAAGTTTTTTAGGCTGGGTAGTTATCGAGTGAAGTTTTGAAAAAATACATGAAAGACCCCTCAAAAATCAATCAAAACTATAAAAAAAACGTCTGTGTCGTCACATATGAGCCAGTGAGTCGGTCGATTACGGCAGACAGTTAATTAAGGGTGAACTAATTATAATATCTTGATATGCAGAACTTTACATGTCTTTACTTTGCATGATTTTTACTTCAGAGGTTTATTGAATTCAGGTCTGTCCTGAAACGGTTGATATTCACTAATTTAGCTAATTATTAATTAATAATAACATCAAGTTATTACCAGAAAGATAGAAAAAAGCTAAAGAAACAGTGTACTATGATCACATTTGTTATTTCTTGGTATAGATGCAATGAAAAAAATACTATAATAAAAATTGGGGGGAAATGTTGCATTCTGATATTTTAATTTATCAATGAATGTGTATTGTTTATCAATCAAAGTAATTAAGATCATTAATTGATGATTTAGTTAAATCATGAATTAAGTGAAGACTGCATCAACAGTTTGTGTTTTAAAGGGGCTATCTCCCCTAAAGTTTCATTAGAATCTCTTCAGTATTAAAAAAGTTATGACACTTTGTATTCTCAAAGTGAACCATAATTGGCCCAAAAGGTCACAACTTTTCTTTTGTTTACTCTAGTAAAACAAGGCCGAAAAACGGGTGGTGCACCTAATCTTTAAAATGTCATAACTTGTCTAATATTCAACCTAGAACAAATATCTCAAAGGCATTTTAAAGTTTTTTTCAGGCTCTGTACAATGATACTCAATTGATGTCTATCCATGTAGGTTGAATTTTTTTGTCACATACCTACTGAGTAGCTCTAGACTAGCGTCTAGGCCAGGGCAGAGTTTGACTTTCCGACTACTACCGACTTGTGATGAATATATACAAGTTTAGAGATTTTGGAGGAGCTGTGTAGCTTGAATCATTACAAGATAAAAATCATTTAAAAACTCCACCCTCAACTGATTTTGCCTATCACGAATCCAGTTCGTTGATGACCAGATATGTAGTGTGTGAACAGTTTAAGTTACATCCACTGTCGATTTTAATAAAAAAGTGTGTATTTTTTTCAAATCATCAAAGAATTGACTTTTGTTGTTACATCTGGTAAGGCTAAAAATAGTGGATACCAGTATCCAAAATGGTAAACACTTTATGGGGTCAAGGCTGATCATGGGCGTGCCTTCCATCCTCTTGCTGGTCACATGACAAAGTTATGAAATTTCACCAAGGGCAAAATCAGCATTTCCATTTTCACTTCAATAAATGTTGGATCAAGCATTAAATAATTTAATAGTTTGTCTGATGATTTCACAAAAACTACATACAAAAGTTGCACAAACGAGCTAGCACGTCGTAGTAGATATTGGGTAGGTTTGAATTTTGGCAAAATGGATTTGAAATTAAACAAGCAAAAAATCAAATTGAGGAGGGACCAGAATTAACTATTTCCATACCATGAGCACAATTTGGAATAATAAATGAGAGAAATGACAGCATGGCTTTCAGCTCGCCAGGCTTCTCAGCTGTCCCGTATTCTGATGTGATTGTAATTATTGTACACAAGTCCAACACTTTCTTCCAGGCTCACCCACAGACAGACACCAGAAGCCTTGTCACTGTGGATAGATGTACAATCCGTACTCTAGCCACAGCTATGCCTCATTGAACTTTGGCAACCCTCTCTACTACCTGTGTGGCAGCAACATATGCTACATGTCCAGTGGCGTCGCAATACTTGTCGTTGGTGTCATCATCACGTCGGTGACATTTCAAAACCTACAGTCTTGGAGCGATGCCAAGAAGGAGGGATACGTGGGTCCTGTGCTAATCTGTGTGGGGTTGCTGTTGATGGGAAGGGGTGTGGTGCCAAAGATAAGTGAAGGCGACTGTCACGCTGCTGTCCGACGTCATTGGAATGCCATCTGTAGGAAGTTTGTTGTAAGTAACAAGATGCATGATTGTTAGAGGGTCAGACCACTGTTTATTTTCCCATTGGAACCAATGCTATAAATGATTCAGAGATTTCCATACTGTGTGAATTTATGGAAATTGTAAATTTGTTATGAAATCTGTATACTTTGCTTTTTGTGTTGTCATCAAATTGCACTGGAGTTTTCATTAAATCCTACAAGTTTGTTTTCAAATAAAATCAACATTGAAGATGCTCCCAGTCATTTGTCACCCAAGCAAACTGGATTCTGTCTTTGTACACTGGGATCCTTTCATCACTGACACATGCATGTGCTGTCAACCAGACATTGTGTGCACCACATGTGTCATCGTCAGCAAATATACTCTGCCTGATTCATATACTATTTTATCAAGGTGCCAGCAAATATACTCTGCCTGATTCATATACTATTTTATCAAGGTGCAGGAAATCCTTTATATATATATATATATATAAATGTGTGTGTGGCGCACAGAGTCATGAAAATATGCCAATCAATGTCTGCCTCCTTCAGTTAGGATATAACGCTATTGGGCAGCTTAATATTATAAAACCTGAAATGATTTTGTTTTGATGTTGTCTTCTTGTCCACATCACATTTTCTATTCATTAGCCACCCAGTAGCTTTCTATCCTAATTGAAGGAGGTAAACCGATGGAGGTAGACATCATAAGTCATATTTTTGTGACTGCAATATATATATATATATATATATATATATATATATATATATATATATATATGTGTTGGCAACATGTTTTGTTAATTGTGTTTATATATTAGTAATATTATTACTGACTTCACAAGTAGTTGTTTGGTTGGATTTGTTTTGCTATAACATAAAGTTTTCTTTCTAGTGCCGAACCCACATTTAGAATTTTAATTTGTAGGCTTATGTTTGCCTGCTTTTCTAGCTGTAAAACTGTATGTCAGTTTCCTGCTTCTGGTTCAGACATGTTTGACACTTGTACTACAAATGTAACATACTGCACAGTTTTACATTTTCTGCTACCAAAAACTATGCAGAAACCCTTGGGTCAACCATGATATTTGTGTGTAGCGATTTACCATTCAGTTTGCTTGAATGTGCATTCTTTTGTTCCATGTTGAAGCCTAGTATGACCCATCACATTGTCGTGTGCCTGTGAGTAGTATTATGGCAACATCCCCGTCAGTACCCGAGATGGATCCCCAGCCGCAGGAGCAGGAGCCTCAACTGAATCCTGTCGCGGAAACAGCCATCAATAAGTGCCTAAGTAGCACGGTATGCAGCATAGCTCTCGGCGTCCTGCTGACGCTGTTCGGTGTCGCAGTCACTGCATTCACATTCCACAATCAGAAGGCTGAGAATAAGGTGTTTCCTGTCGGGCCACTGCTGGTGGTCGCTGGTCTGCTGAGCACTGGCAAGGCCCTGCTGCATCACCGCCGACTAGTGGAACAGAGACGGAGGCTTGAGCGACGCAGGAGACGAATGTCCCGTGTTAGAGCCACTAGCACAACAGAGGTAGTTTAATACTAGGTGTACATTGCTAAACTTTTGTTGCGTTTCAAGCGATTGCATGACTCGCGATGATTTTCAGTTCCATGGTTGTGTGACATTGTACTATAATGGTTGTGTCGACTACTCAACTCGTGTGCGTACTGCCACGATCATTGCAATATGTTGTGGAACTTCATGCACACGCGCCACCTAGTGTTATAACCTGGTGTGAACCCAGTAGAGTTTTCCACAACTGTCAACATAAATGTGCTTTTGTTGGTACGTTGCCATGACGAGTTTTATTATAGTTGCAGACTACCTAGTGTACATTGCCAGAGTCTGTGCGATATCGCGTCAGACCACAGCACATTAGGAACATTTGTTGTCGCGATTCCATTTTTTAATCGGTTCACCAACTGTTGCGCCGGCCAAATTAACACGTGACTCGAGTTTTGTTGCGGACCAGTGTACAACTGATCCATTTTAAGATGACTAATCATGTGACTTAAAACAACAGTTTTGCAGTGTATGCCTAGCATTAGCTGTCACATTCACTTAGTGCAAGCACCACAGTGCAGATGATAGCCTCTGTTAAAGCCACGTTTGTACTGCAGGTTTTGTCTGCTGAGACATTCTCAAAGAACAAGGTTCTAATCTATCTTTAGAGTCATGCTTATGACACAGTTCACTTTTGTAGTTCACTTTTGGCAGAAGTTGTGTGTTAAGTAGATATAAGTGACACTTTCACTTCAAACCGAGCTGGCATTCCTATGACTGTGATCTTTGTCATTCTCTTGTGGAGAACTAAAACTTATTTTGCATGAGCAAATTTGTATTGTTACTTTTCCAGTAGTTTATGGTAGTTAAAATAAATATTGGGGGGCAGCCGTGGTTAAGGTGTTGGACTCTAAATTCGAGGGTTGTGAGTTCAAGACCCACACTGGGCACGGTTCGTTTTCGAAGCTTAGGCAATTTCATTTACCCTACTTTGCCTCAGTCTACTCAGCTGCAAATGAGTACAAACACTGTTTGGAAGGTACCTGTGATGGACTAGTGTCTCGTCCAGGAGAGTCAGTATAACTGCACTCTAAGTTGCTTCGCACTACAGAAACCAGGTTTAAGCACTGGCCATATAAGCCTTCATGAATTCCTAAGGCGTAATGCCTTTACCTTTACCTACCTAAAATAAATATTACATCCTTCATTTCTTTTTACCTTTCTCTTGTCTCCGTCTGTAGCTGATTATTTAAATTAGTATCAAATCAGTTCATTTGATGGGTTTTAGTTGAACATTTGTCTGTGTTGTCATTCCTCAATTTCACAAGAAATGTTATACAAACCCAGTTATTGTCAATACCTGTACTTCAGTGTATTAATGTATTATTTGTAGATTAGCATGAGCAGTTTAGCAGTAATGTATGATAATTGTTTCAGCAACGGAGAACAGACGAAGGTGCCATTTGCCTTAGTCCACCAAGTTTTGATGAAATGTAAGGATCTTTATCTCTTATTTGTTAGTTATTAGCGGCTGCTAAACTAGCAGACCAATGTCTGAACATGAGTTATCACCGCAAGTGTAAAAGTAGTTTTAAAAGTTTTGAATGAGTTCTACTTTCAAAGTTAAGGTAATTATGGCACTGATAAATATTTGCAGTGTACTCGAAGAAAATGGGTGTGTAGTGAAATATTTCCAGTTAACATGACAGGTGAATTTTTTACACTGATGTATGATGAATAAGTTATTCTAGATAACAAAGAATTGCGTGAGATAAAACATTACATGTATAACTGATTATAAATTATATATTTTTATAAAAACATTTTTTTAGCTGTGATGTGTGGAATTTTTTGGCTTATTATTTTATGTATACACTATCACCTGTGCCAGAGCAGTGCATTGGCAACATATCTTATAGCGTAAAATATTGTTTGTTTCTTCTGTCAGCTGCAACAAGGTCGGTGTAGTTATCCATCACAAATTAACTTGTAGCTAATCATATGCCACTTCTTTCAGACCATATGGTGATGATATGCCCCCATCGTACGAGGTCGTTGCCAATGAGAACTGCTGCCCGCCGTATGTGGCTGGCAACGTGCGCATGTACTCGACAGTTGCTGTGCAAACTAGCCAGCACAGTGGCACTGCCAACATGGCATTGGTGAATGATGCTGATGATTTAATGCTACTACCTCCACAGCCACCGCCGTCATACGAAGAAGTGGTCGGAGTGCAGCAGGAAATTACGAGCACCACTCCTGCAGCGCAAGACAGTACACCGCCACTGCCGCCGCCGGAGAACAACATCTAATTTGGTTCACCAGCACTGTGTGAACATTTCAACGTCTGACTACAATTATGACATTTCGGTCATCCCACAGTGAAAACACATTTGGCTGTGATAATATTTCAGTCATCTGTGTGATGGTAACAGTTTAGTCACCCGATAGACTGGAATGAATATTATCGAGATGTGCTGTGTTACCTCACCGGTCTTGCTTCCAAAGGTGACATGTGGTTTTGTTACAAGACACCCCTGTCAGACGGTACCAGACCCATGACAAGGTCATTGCCAGAGGATGTTCAGTCTTCGGAACATCCTCGGTCCAACCTCATTTTTGCTGTGGATGATGACAATTTCACTGTGTGTTATGCAAAGGAGATCTAGACTGAGACATCGTCGACAGTATCAAGAGTTTAGAGCGGCATACATCCGTCCGGTGCCCACCAAACCCCCCACTATCACAGTGTGCCCACCAAACCCTCCGCTATCACAGTGTGAACATACACATGCATATTTTCTTTTTCAATATCCTTGCCGTGTGCACTAGATGCTATTTGCAGGTTTGTTGTATTTTAAAGCGAAACAAAAGTCATGGTTTTCAATCTATGCACCTAAAAGAGTTACTAAAACAACCATTTGTAACTACAATTAAGAATATCATGCCAGTGGTTTACTAGGTTAAATCTTGATTTCATGGGCCACGCCATACTGTTAGATAACACTACATCATGAGTGCAGTATTCCGGCACAATTTGCTCGCCATATGAAAATATATTCATATACATCTATTCCTATTCTAGCCAATAGGATATGGCCATGCTATTTGCATCTCATCTCAACTTACGTAACTTATTTTGGCCTTTGTTTACTAAACTAGTCTTCTTTCTGGCAAAATAACACGTTTGTTTTAGACTTTGCATTTGTTCTGTGTATGCCGGCCTCCCTTAATACATCACTTACACAGATTTTATAGAACTGCACATGTGCTTATCGGTTGCGCTGGTTAACATTTCAGGCCTCGGTCATTTGGAGAAATGACCGGATTCTCCAACTTTTAGAACACATTCTGAGTAAATCACTGGCGTGATATTCTTGATTTTAGTGTCATGTGGTTAGTATTTATTATCTCTTGGATGCATATCCTCAAAACCATGACTTGTTTTTCTTTAAAAAACAATTTAGTCCACACAACAGGAGATATTAATGTATCGGTTTGAAGTCGGGTGTAAATGGAGAATGCAGGGAAATGCAACCTCCCTACCCCATCCACAATGGACAGTGCAACATGTTGTCATGACTGCTGTCTGCCTGCAACTTTCTCCATTTACACCCATCATTTTGAGGTTGCGTGAGTTTATAGATGCTTGATTTAGAAGTATTTATGTGATTATGATTGTATTTATGTGATTATGATTGTATTTATATGTGTTTGAGTCCAGTCAGTGTTTGGTAGTCACTACACTAATTTATCTATGCAGCAGTATTTGTGAGAAAAAAATCCTCAACATTGAAAGCCGTAGTTTTTTTAAAGAAAACGCAAGTTCTATTCACAGTTGTTATTTATATAATGCATTTACAGAACATGTTTTAAACAGACCAGGGGCCAAGTTTCACGAAGAATTTGGGAGAAGTAATATGGATTTTTGGTGCAGATTATGTAACTCAATCGTAGATAACATGAAGAACGTTGCAAATAATAATTGCGTGTAACAATGACTTAAAAGATTTTGTGAATTGATTTACATATATGAACACATTGTATGTGCAAGCACTTTGTAAAACTGGGCCTATTGTTCTAAATTTAATATTTTATATTTCCAGTTGCTAAATTACACTGTTTAAATTTTGCCTAAGGATGCAAAACCATGGGTCGAATGTTTTTACTGGTCGATGCAGCTAGTTAAAATAGGAGTTTGGACCTTTGCCATTGCACAGATGATGTGGACGAACTTCTATACAAACCTGCTTAGGGAGGTTTTTGAAATTGTCTGGGCGACTTACAGCCTCATACAGTGCAATATAAATTGCACAATATTGAAACCTGCAGTCATCCAATGGAAAATGTATGCAAACATAAATGTTGTATTTGTCAGTTTAAGGATTTATAGTAGGTTTTGCAGTGTTTTTCACATTTGTATCTACTGTACTAGGTGCTTGCAATTTATTATTTGTCGCAAAATATGTTGTTATTTGTCATAATTATATAGTCAGTTGTCAGTGTTTATTCTCATGCCGGAATGACAGACAACCTCTCGATTAAAACATTTGCAGTAATGTAAAAATCACACAGATTGCAAAATTTTTAATTGCCTGAATAAACAGAAATACTTTTTTGCAAGATTATTTGTAAATACAATACAAAGGAATTAATGTTGGGTTTCAATTAGTCTCGTAAATTTATATTATATTTGCATAATTTTTATTACATGTGTAAATTATCAGTATCTGATAAAACTGCTTGTGAAGTAACAACATTTCAAATGTAACTGGTTTATATTTGCAGTATTAGAATTACAGTCAGGATTACTGTATGGTGCAAGCGAGTAGGATATATTTTGCATTGTAAATGGTTACATGGATTTACTACAGTTATTACAGGACATCATTACAACTACAGTCCACCAAAACGTTTGTATTATGATCATTGGTGCAACTTGTGGTGTAAATATGGTTACAAGCAAAATTTAAGAAAAACCCTGAACTGAAAAATCCCACCCCGGAACAGTTGACACCCATTTGGTGTGCCAACCATAGGACAGTAAGGCATGTGTTCCCACGGTGCCTTAGTTACTTTCCTTCCCATGAACATGCATTGACAACTGTGTAATGTGTTGGTTTGTTGTGTGGTGATTGCAGTAGAGATGGTAATGTAGACATAATGTCGTGGTATGGGCTTGTTTTACATCTGTTTTGGCTGACTGCAAACTTATTTAGTTTTGAAGACAGAGGGATAAAAATATCTTCTATGCAGGCGACCTCAGTTAGTTGCTATAGATAATATACAATCAGAAGATAAAACTGGCATGAGTACATTTCAAATATTGGTTGACATTTCAAGTTACGCTGTTTACCAGGAATAGGGCCACATATATACATTCACAAGCACATGTGTGCCTACTTAGGGTCCTACAAACATATCTTGCAAAGTGATCACTGGTGTTATATCACTGTAATCAGTTATTGTATGAGTATTTCTTGTTCTGTACTATAATCTGTGTGGAGTGTGTGTGTGTATGTATATATATGTGTATATATATATATATATATATATATATATATATATATATATATATATATATATATATACCAAAGGTTTTTATATAAGCCTCTTATCTACATATAGACATGCTGTCGTTTAATTATTGCATTTTAGTATCTGGTGAATAAATAAAGACCCTGTTAGATAAAAAAATAAGACATACATGATGTCATGTCGTTGAGTTTCTCATGTGTTACCATCCACAGTGGGTACTTATCATGGCATAGGACAACATTAGTGTGTAAATTAACTGATATTTTATATTCACTTACTGAATAAAACTATAAACATACCGGTAGTGGTAATTTATGTAAATATAACAAAACATATTAAATTATTGTTTATGTTTATTTATGGAATGTAATAGATATGCGCATCTGGGATAAGCCGGCGTGGAAAATATATGGCTCATCTAACAACAACAATAATAACAGCGCACTCCAGTAGTGTAAATACCACTACAGGAATATTCCCACAATTTAACAGTGCATTTCCAAGTTCCAATATTGAATTTGTGGACTAGTGTTGCTAACTACTAATGGCAGTACTTGCCCTGAGCTCTGATGAGGTGGGTTCATGCTGCAAATTTGTAGAATGATTTGAACTATATGTTGGCAAGTTTACATTACCTGTTCCTTGTATTTGCTGACAGGGTACCATGTTTTTCAGACAGTAAATTGTTGCTGTCTTTGGAAATTAAAACATTTAATTGTTCAGTTTAATACACCAGAGCAGATATTAAACACCAATCTTATGTCGTCACAACTTTATCTACACAAATAAAACTAGAATTATTACTGGTAATCCTACATTTTGTTTACGGATCTTTCTGGTTGGTATTCTGCAAAAAACATGGTACCCTGGGTAACATGACAATAGTAAGTTCTTAATGTATTGCACTTTATTCTATATCACACAGATCAACTCATTTTCTTTTCGAACAAAATTATACATTTGAGATTTTCGTATTAGATTGTTGAGTTTGTCGAAAACAGCCTAGAGGGGGTGTGTATTCTTGGCGTCCGTTGTGTGTATGTCGCGCGGTAACCCCTGTGGTAGCAAGAACCGCGGCGAAAACAAAAATGGCGCTGAAAGTTTTGATAGGCAAGTTTCGACGGAACTTGCTGCGATTATAGATATTCATTTGAACGATTCGGTTACAAAAATGGCACAACCTCCACCGGCTGACTCGCCGCAGATCTTACTGCACATGTTGTGCAATAAGATTACTGGACTTAAAGATGGTAAATCAGTTTGTTGATCTTATTTGATTCGGTCACGGCTAGCACGGCACAGCCATGAACAGGCCAGAGCAGTGAGCACACTGCCAGTGACACTGTCACTGCCCTGGCACCGGTTTGACGCGGGGGGGGGGGGTGCTTGGAGGATAGACATAGTCAAACGCATAGTTCCGCTGGGCGAAAAACAAACTCGTCTTGGAACATTGTTAAGATGCAGTAAGCACACACATTAAACATGTATGTCGTGTATAAAATCATTATACGAAGTTACTTGAGTCTTCCAAAGAATCGTGCATGAATATAAAATTGAGTTACAGAAATGTTACGCACTAGACTAGTCATGACAAGCATACTCCAAATTAATAATTTTGAGCATATTTCTACTGCTTCTTGATGCCACTGTGCATGATGTGGTAGGTCACGGAATACACATAGCAGCTATGATAGCTTGATGTTAACAGTAATCCGTTATTCCGAGTGCCCTAGATTTTGTAACTGTTTACTAGGAATCTGGCGATATAATAGTTCAATGCTGTCGAATATGTTGTACTGTTTGTATCATACTGTGCAAGTTTAAGACAAAAAGTTTGTTCCACCGATACAGAGAAGTTGCAGCCTGACCTATGACTACGTGTTTGAAGTGTTTGATGTATGAAATACTGTATGCATTAATAAACAACGTCTATTTTTGTGCGCTTACAAGGATAATACTAAGTATATTACATTCCGCTTGGTGTGCCACCGCCGACGCTGTATGGTGATTTACGCATCACTTTTTGTGATTAGAACCTTTGGCGTGACCTGGTTTTGGTGGTCGCAGGAGATCGTTTCGTACAACTTCGTAAAGAAACGACTGACCTTAGCCGACACAGATACCAACCAATGAATAGTTGTAGATGCTATACAGAATTTGGCGGGTCTGTCTGAAAAGATTTTCACTGAGGTAAGCGTTTGTGAACTTTGATGTTGTGAAATATAGTGTAAAACAATGGTAAATAATACGTTCACCAAAACATTGTCTGGATTTACAGATACTTCAGTATATCAGCTTTATAATGATATGTATATTATGACTATTTTCCCATGAGCATAAAAACTAATTCGCGTTTGAAAAACAGGCATACGCTCAAATGTTGGTAGCGCCGCGGGCTCCAGGCATAGCGAAGCGCCCTCATTGTGTCTGGTGTGCGCGCCATGCAAAATCATAAATACTGCTGATAACTTTATTTGTGGACTAGTAATAAAGGTGCACAATTGTTATAGTTTGTTAGTCAAATTAAGTGATAGTTTTATGTCTTTACAAAGCTATTGGATGGGTTTCAGACTTTGTAAGGTTTGGGAGCGCCGTGCGCGCCGCGCACTTGCGACTGCCATGTACCGGTAGTTGATACCATTTTTTCAAAATCCACGCAATCGAACTATTTAAAACTGCCATCTGATTAATTTAATGCAAACAAAGTAATTATAAATGTGCAATTGTTGCATATTGTTCATTATTTTTATTGTAGCACTTGTTAAAATGTAATAGTTCCAAAGTTTAAAAAATATATTCGTAGCTTCCAGCATTCACGCGACTTTGACTGCACCAGACGTTGTGATATTCTACAATTTAAATCCATGCCATCTGCACTTTTATAATTATGTGCTGATAATTTTATATATATATTAGCTTAAGTTATTTTGGATGTCCTTCTCTTATATTACGTTTCATTGGGAAAGAAATTAAGTAAAATGAGACTTTGTTTTAAGCTAAAAAAATTAATGGAATCGCCCAAATTCCTATTCTGCATTAAATATTACAATTGTAAAATGTTGTTTTACTATCGCACACAACTGTGTTACTTATTTAACCTTACACAATATATAAAATTCCACTGATCTGGTACCTTGGTACAATAATATTATTTTGCTGTTTAAAGTTTATTATATAATTTGGAATATTGTGCAGGAAGGAAGTTATTATAATTAACAGTAGTAAGTATATAAGTATTTATATATATATATATAAGATATATATATACATATATATATATATACGTATAGCATAATAGTGGTTTCTGAATCACAACACTGATCAAACATTGGTGCTGTGTGCATTAAGAACGCTGCTCTCCTAAAAAATGAATCAAAATAAATAAACTTAACGATTTGTGCAATCTTTCTTTCCAGAACATGCAGAAGCCATCTTTGTTGGTGCTCAGGCACAGTTTTGTGCGTAGGTGCACCACAAAGCTTGTGAAGACTGTATAGAAATGTACACTGAGCCTACAGTGTCCAATGGACATCGACACATTACACATGCATGGATTTATGAAACAGTGAACTCTGATTATGTATACACTTAGCCGACAGTATCGTGTGAACATTATAAACACTACTACTGTTGAAGTGCATGACATTAATTTGAGACATTGAAATATGAATATTTCTGCACTGAGCCTACACTGCATTGAGAACACTGATACAAACACTGGCATGGATTTATGGGAGAGTGCAATGTGAATACTGCTGTACTGAGACATCTTCCTTATAGCTCCATTTATGTACTGCTGCATTGCTTTGTGTGTTGTCCTTTTCCATGTCTCCTTATCAGCTACTGTAAACAGTATATAAACATTACTTCATATTGTAGTGCAGGACATTATTTCATGAAGCAGTAACATTGATGTGCAGAACTAGCAGTGTACTGTGAACCAGTTTTGACACAGTTAACTATAAATGTTGCATTATGCATGCAGAAAATTTCAAAGCTCCCTGAATGTATAATAAATTGTGTTGTTTTTATGCAATGACAGTGTTGGTTTTTCTAAAAAATTATTTCGCCATGTAAGAAAATATTGTTCTTTATATTTATGCAGTAAACAATACAGAATCTATGAATTTGTCAGCTTCACGTGTCACTTAATTATATATAGTTAGGCCATTAATACATGTATTTATGCAGATGTCACATTACAATCAATTATGTCATCAAAATATCATACTGTAGTAAAGTAAATTGTGTACACCATTTCTTAACATGTCTCAGTAAATTTACAAAGATCACTGCCATGCACAATTACTTATGGCTGAAATAGGTAATTTATCAACAAATCGGTCAAAGGTCAATGGAAGTAAAATAATCAGGTCACTAGGGTAAATATTATGGTCAACAATTATAGTCTCTGTTGATTTGATAGCATCCCAATCCAGACTTAATAAAAAATAAATAGGCCATTAAAACCTGTAAATAGGTCAAAGGTCAAGTTGTAATAAACTAGGTCATTAATGGGGGTCAATGTGTACATAAATTCTCCCTTAAACCCCTCCTGATCCCATACGTCATACGTAATTACTTAATCAGGCAATTTTTCAACATAAATAGGTCATCGTAGGTCAAGGTCAAATAAGTAGGTCATGTCAAGGTCATACATTATTAGATCAACATTTAAGGGTCCTCTATCTTTTTATCCCACCTTAATATCTTCTTTGGTACACATTATGCCATGTTCACCTACATTCAGTGGCAGCGCAGCCAACAAACATACTGGTCACAAGAAATGGACTCGATTCCTTAAGACAGAATACACCGTTTTTTGAAGCCAAAAAGTGGAATAACTTCGCAAATAATAAAGATATTGAAAAAAATCAAAAACATTGATAAACTGCATAACATACTTTATCAGATAGAAGTTTTTAAATGATTATAAAAAATAATTTTTTTAATATACCTAACAGTACTATTTTTTATTGTTGTTGCAGAAGCCCTGACGCCTCATTACAAAATGGCTCTACAAATACTTGCTAGGTAAGTTGTAATCTTTTTTAATATGTCAACAAAATGCATTTTGTTTAATATATGGTTTCTCCTACCAAATTGTATTATTTTCATGGTCAATGTATCTTTTATAGCATTTGTCTTTCAAAACAAGCTCTATAAATGGTCTGCTTAATCATTTTGCTGAAAGCCAGTGTTCAGTATTCGCATTGTTTTTTATACATTGCTTTCAGAAAATGTCTTTGGTCTGTAAAATGTGGTACATTTTATAAATATACCTGATACATGTTCACATTGTATATTTAACGTAACATCCCTAATTTAAATGTTCTTACTTTTAACTAAATATGATTTGCAGCATGTTTACATGGTCCCCCTCACTTGTCTCATAAATACCAACATGCATGAAATGTTGGTAGACGATATATTGTTAAAGTGAAAATTTTTGTTGATAAAAGACAACATAGACAGGCAACTTCCCAATTTTATGGACCTAAGGTAAGCATTAAGTTTACTTTCTGCTTAGATGATTGATGATATGTATTTCTTTCCTCCAGCCCGATTTCTACCCCTCAACAGAGTGATGAATTTCAGATTGTGGAGAAGATTAAGAAGAAAAGCAAGTACACTCTGATGTTTCTTGCACAGTTAGGCCTTTAATTTTTTATTAGTTGGTTTTCAGAGTTTCATTAACACAAAAATAGGTAGGTCAGTGAAAAAAAGTAATCCAAATATGTAACACCTATGGTAACCATGGACTTGATTGGCCTAAATTATTTAGGCCACCAAATTACATTCTTACTTCATTGTTTCTATGCCAGCATGTTCATTCAATTATTCCATATCATTCCACATGCAAAAAGCATATATTCTTTTAAAATGTGTTTTTGCACACTTTTGTGGTCCAAATAACGCCACAGATTGCATCCGTGGTGAGCGATAATATAAGCCGCTGATGCCAACTGCACAAGACAATGCAAGCGGCACTACTTGGACCAAAACAGTGCGCAAGTTTTTTAAAGAATATATGTTTTTGTACATGTGATGTGGAATGAAAATGTAAAGAATTTTTTTTTCCATGTAAATTAATAGTACATGGATTTAAAATATTTACTGACTGCTATAATTAAATAAAGATGTTTGTAACTTTGCATTATTCCTTCAACAGTTTGTACGTATTTCAATATTTACCAAGTCTTTTTATATTTATTGTGAAGCGCTTTGATTGGTATTTAGTTAGCTAAAAAGCGCTATATTAAGAAACGGAATTATTATTATTATTAAGTCTGTTGGGTTGATTACTTCTTAAAAACGAATATTTTTTTATAGGTTTTGAAAAGCATTCAAATATTATGAGTATGTCATGTTGCAGTGGTGAGGCTGGGCAGGGTGCAGGATTGTGCCGTGTTTGCAGAACTTCACCGCAGGCTGCAAGGGCAGGTGGGAGACACAGGAATTGGGCAGTTGGCTCACTGATGTTAAGTTAGGTTGTTAAATATAGCTGTTATTGTTACTACTAGCCACCAGAAAACCCACACCTAATCTTTACACCTTCTGTGGGCAGCAATTAAATATATAGAAATATAGTTATATAGGTAGACACTCAATTCAGCACCACTGTTTCCATATTTGTCCGACAGGTAGAAAAGCATGATAGTAAATAACTCTAAATAACTGCCTTTGTGGGTTTTTAAATACATCACCAATTGGTAGATGAGAGACCAATGGTCAAATGAGGAGAATGAAGATAAAAAGAGTTGAGTAGACGTCAGGAGTTGCTGCCAGACTGCCCCCAAAGTTAGCGTATTAATATATAGATTATATGAGTGTGCATGGGTGGGTCAGTGTTCTCATTAAGAGGTGGCAGATTGTTGAGCCATCTACTTAACCAAGATGTCCCTTATGAAACAACTGGCACTAGTAAGTCCATGTTTGTTAAACCCACCACCTTCACTCGAATTGCTAACGTGATTACGTAATGCTGTCCAGACATTTAGTTTCAAGGCCAGTGGTTTCAACTTGCTGATATTATGCGGTTGTGGGATAATCGTTGGTGGCAAGCTGGAAACTGCCGGCGATCCGCGGTGGAACTAGAGGCCAAAGGTAAAGAGCACTTGTCAGTGTGCATGAATCTGCAGACGTGTCAGAAAAGTATTACATACATCAAAATGCTTGCTAGGAACCATCAATGGAGAGATCAACAACACCTGTTTGTGGGTTGTTCTCGTTGTATCTTGACTCATGACAATGTTTGTTTATTATCTGTTTATCCACTCTGTCATGCGTCACCTTCCAGGACATCCTGCGGGACCGCTGGGCTGTGCTCTATCTGCTCTACAGTCTCAATGGGGACAAGTCCAGTCAGTCCAAGGTAGCAGTGATGTCTACACTTAGCTTCCTCACCCATTTAGGCCCATAGGATCAGTGTTAATATTCTGCTTCTTGGACATGAACAGCTGCTAATACTTGTACTAACAGTATGAAGCTGATCCTTGTTTATATTCATTTAGTTCTCCCTGTTTGGTTCTCTGTAACTTCAGCAATATTTACAACATGTATTTGGTTTTTTGTAAAATTGGCGTATATTTACAGTATACAGTTCTCCCTATTTGATGTTTTGTAAAATTACCAATACTACAATGTATAGTTCCCCTATTTGTTATTTTGCAACATCAACAATACTTGCACAGTTTGCTATTTGGTAAAATTAGCTACATTTTCAATATGCGCTTCTCCCAATTGCAGTCTAAGTAAAAGTTTTATAGTTGGGGTTACACTTTTATGTAACTTCTAAGCAAACAAATATTCATACTTGTAGTGGGATTAGACCTACGCTTATGAAGACAGTTCATTGTATTTGTATCAGAAATATCAAACTGAGCGTAATGTGTGATATGTTGCAGCACTTGATGTTTGCGCTGGGAGCCACTAACCACCTCACCTCCACCCCGTACTCTGCTGCACACCGAGGTGCACAAGTCACTCCCGTCGGTGCCATGCCGACACTGCAGTCGGTATCATCAGGCGGTACCAGCGGTATCAGCAGTATACCACCGAGTGCCTACAGCTCAGAACAGTCATCTATGCAACCCATGTGAGTCAGTGTCACCCATGTGAGTCAGTGCCACATGTGTGAGTCAGTGCCACTTGTGTGAGTTGGTGCCACTTGTGTGAGTTGGTGCCACTTGTATTGCGAGTCAGTATTACTTGTTTGAGTCTGTGACACTTCACGTGAGTCTATGATACTTGCGTGAGTGAGTTGCTGTCACATATGATTCAACAGCATGTGGTTTCATTTTGACAATAGTAGTAAGTGTGTGATCATAATTGTATTTTGACAATAGTAGTAAGTGTGTGATCATAATTGTATTTTGACAGTAGTAGTAAGTGTGTGATCATAATTGTATTTTGGCAATAGTAGTAAGTGTGTGATCATAATTGTATTTTGACAGTAGTAATAAGTGTGTGATCATAATTGTATTTTGACAGTAGTAATAAGTGTGTGATCATAATTGTATTTTGACAATAGTAGTAAGTGTGTTATCATAATTGTATTTTGACAATAGTAGTAAGTGTGTGATCATAATTGTATCCTGTAATCACAGCAATCTATCCCTACATAAAACCCTAAATGTTTTTGAAAAATGATGTTGGCTACCTTGTTTGGGGTCTTTTGATATGCTCCAGTTGGAGCTGTGGTTTGTTTTTTCTCAAATAGTTGTTATTGTTTTATGATCGTGAAACTAATAATATGTGATCATCGTCTTACTGACATCATTGAGGCTATACCAGTCACCCTGACTTACATCACTGGGGCTATACCAGTCACCCTGACTTACACCACTGAGGCTATACCAGTCACACTGACTTACATCACTGGGGCTATACCAGTCACACTGACTTACATCACTGAGGCTATACCAGTCACCCTGACGTACATCACTGAGGCTATACCAGTCACACTGACTTACATTACTGAGGCTATACCAGTCACACTGACTTACATCACTGAGGCTATACCAGTCACACTGACTTACACCACTGGTGCTATACCAGTCACACTGACTTACATCACTGATGCTATACCAGTCACACTGACTTACATCACTGATGCTATACCAGTCATACTGACTTACATCACTGATGCTATACCAGTCACACTGACTTACATCACTGATGCTATACCAGTCACACTGACTTACATCACTGATGCTATACCAGTCACACTGATTTACATCACTGATGCTATACCAGTCACCCTGACTTACATCACTGATGCTATACCAGTCACACTGACTTACATCACTGGGGCTATACCAGTCACACTGACTTACATCACTGATGCTATACCAGTCACACTGACTTACATCACTGATGCTATACCAGTCACACTGACTTACATCACTGGGGCTATACCAGTCACCCTGACTTACATCACTGGGGCTATACCAGTCACACTGACTTACATCACTGATGCTATACCAGTCACACTGACTTACATCACTGATGCTATACCAGTCACACTGACTTACACCACTGAGGCTATACCAGTCACACTGACTTACATCACTGATGCTATACCAGTCACACTGACTTACATCACTGATGCTATACCAGTCACACTGACTTACATCACTGGGGCTATACCAGTCACACTGACTTACACCACTGATGCTATACCAGTCACACTGACTTACATCACTGATGCTATACCAGTCACACTGACTTACATTACTGAGGCTATACCAGTCACCCTGACTTACACCACTGGTGCTATACTAGACCCTCTGACTGCTGCAGGTCGGTGCCGCCCTCTGCCCTCAGACAGTACAGCCTCCAACAATTACAACAGACCCTGCAGCACGGAGGGGCCCGACTCAGTCTCACCGCAGGTACAACCCTCTCACCCTTCCTTCACTGATGACAGCAGTCAGAGATGAACTGTAAACAGACTTATTATATCAGTATTAACGTTTGGTTTGTTTGCTTTTACTTGTCTATGTTTGGTTTGTCTGTATTTGGTTTGGTTACATTGGGTTTGTTAACATTTGATTTATTTACATTTACGTTGTCTAAATTTGGTTTGTCTACATTTGTTTTGTTTACACTGAATTGTTTTACATTGGGTTTGTTTACATTAGGTGTATCTACCTCTTGGAAATATGCATCTGAAAGAAACAAAGAATTCCTCCATTGTAACATAATATGTGTGATGTTTAATTATTAGATGTGATTAGAAAATTAATATTTTGACAAGTACGTAATGAATCCCAAATGCTATCAGCATATCCATAAATGTTTATTATTGCCAAGATTTTTTGGATAACAGTATTCAAAATGGTGTTGTTGCATTTAGTTGATGTCATGCGCAATAAGTATACAGTTAGCTGTTAAAATGTCAATAGGTTTATCAGAAACTGAACTAATGTTTGGTGTCCATATAAAAAATAAATGCGTAAAATTATAGATGTATTTTGTTTGGTAACATATGGAACTTAGCATTTAGTATTGTCATAATTCTTATTTGTGTCTGAAAATTACTGATTTAATACCCGTAGTTGATGTGCTGTCATGTTTTGCAGGCAAAACTCCACCAAGTTCTGTTGTTGCTGTGAATGGCGAAAGACGATCCACATCAACCCGATCAGCCTCAAGGTCGGCTGAAAACAGTAAGGGACCAAACAAACAGTTTATATGTATTTATTAAAAATATGTGCGTTTAGATGAACACCTGTGATCCAATTGTCTGGCAGTGATGTTAATATTATAATTTATAAAAAAAAAATTCGTTTTGTACTGAATGCTGAGTGTAGACTGGTGGCGACATCTGTGCTTGGAGGTCATGTCTTGTAGCAAAAGTGCTTTCATATGCAGTGGACTCTCGCTATATGGAACATAATGGCAAAAGCCTATGATATAGTCAACATAATATAATATATATAATCTCTGTAGTGAATAATTTTAGTTAAAAAGTTCATGATGGAATTGAAAAAGTTATTGAAAATACCAATTAAAAAAAAATTCCAATCTTGGAATTGGCATTTCAATTACAATGTAACTGACCCCAAGTCTGGACGAAGCAATATGTGAATTTAAGCATGGAGAAGTGGTTTGACTTGCCCCTGTTTGCCCGCAGCGTCGTACGAAGTGCCCGAGACACTACTGCTCCGTGAGATCTTGTACGCCTTCCAAGGGATCGACGGCAAGTACATCAAGTATGACATGGCCAGGAACACCTTCAAGATCGACTCGGAGGTACGTCTGACTCCCTCAAGTTAATTAGTGATAATAATCTTCCACAAACAATTCAAGTACAGTAATAAAATGTATGAATAAAACATCTTGAAGTGGACACTATAAAATTTTTAATTCTGTGTGGCCTGCAATGTTTAAGGGTAGCCACAGGTCCTAAAATAAATTTTTTTACATTTTGGAATTTTTTTATTTTCCGATAGCTTAACATGTTATGCATTCACAAGAAGTAGCATTTTCTAAAATTCTTATTACAAATACCTATAATCCGAAGATATATAACATGCCCCTATTGCTAGTGAAACAAAAAACAACAAGTAATCCATGTTTAAATGTCCAAATGTGCACTCCAAAGATCGTTTTATTCCACCCCTAATCCAACATGTATTTCCGCCATGTTTTGTATCTCCTTGTCCGGAAGGATGTCTGTTTTCCGGATGTACCAACCCTGTTCATGTATGATGTCATTGTGAACCAATAAATGCAAAGGAGACAGAGCCCCCTTTGGCCAGTTACACGTGTCTGTTGCTATTTTGCATATCGCATGGCAGGCAGCAGCCAATGAGTACGCGCAAATTTATTTACCGGATTTGTTTATCGCGCCTCAGCCAATGAGACGCCTCCTCTGCTATAAACATGGAGTCTAGCAAAACAGTGAAGTTTAGGAATTCGCATGGCTTTGGAGTTCGAAAGAGGAGGAAAAACAAGAAAGGAGCAGGCAGACCTAGCCAGAAAGGTGGGTAAATATATATGGCAGATTTTAGTAGTAAAAATAATTTGTATTTCTTTATTATTCCAGTTAAATCAGACAATGTTGTCAACAGTGACAGGTGCTTCCGGGTGTCAGATGGCTGTCAAACTTGTGCATCCAATTTCCAATTGTAAATATTCATGAAATGCAGTCATTTAGATGGGTTGTATATACTGTGCAAAGACATTGGTTATATTTCACAACGTTTACTAGTTTTGTGGCTGGTGATTACTAATGAGGTGGGTGTTGATCAACTTTCTTACAGCTTGCTAGTAATAACTAATGTAGTAATGATAGTAGATCCACATCTCATGATAGTTAGAGTACGCACTACCAGTATAATTTTTAAAAGTGTACTAGTCACATTTGTGAATTATACACATAGTTATGCATTTAATAAGGAATGGTTCCATTGTTTCAGCTGATGACAACAGGAAGGCCTTCACTGATTTACAGTCAGTGTCGGCAAATCAGAGAAAACTGACACTGCTCTCTATGCCATGGTCTCCGCCTGCTGTCTCGACATTTGATGGAGCATCAATCAACAGCTGCTTCTTCCTGGTGCACATCATGTAGCTGTGTGCATTGCTGTAACTGTGTACCAGGAAACGAAGACCAGCAAGAAGCAGTGGTTTCTGCTAAAGATGCAGGCAGAGGCCAAGAAGACCGAGGAGGAGGGTCGCCTGTGCGACCCCGGTGCCTGGTAGTGGATGCCAGTACCGGTGGTCGACATGTTGGTTGACACACTAGTTATGTTTCATTAATAAAGATTTGTTAAAAACTGTTTTTATTCATTACTAGACCTTGGCATAGACTTATTATTAAGATTAGAGTATATTTTGACAAGTAGTCTGCTTGATGCATGACGTTTTTTCTTATCCCATTTTGTTTTTGCTGTTTTCTCAAAACGACATTTTTGACCATTTGTGACGCCGACAAAAATTATTTTGGAAAACTATACAAGATAGAGAACTGAAATTTTCACCAGTTATTCTGTGGAATGTTCCAGGTGCAATGAGCTATTTTGGATATCATAGCTTTATTTTAAGGGTTTATAAACAAGGGACAACCAATTAGGGAATTTAAAAAAAAATCTTCACCTGAACGGTGCAACTCACCATCATCATAAAACACTGGAAGTCAGAGCCCAAAACCACCTTATTGCGCAAAGTAACATTCCAACAAACAACTTATTGCAATTGCATGATGGTATTTGCTATCACTTACTCTGAATAATTTTTCCCGTAGGGGCATACGTCCATAGGCACATAAACCGCTGTTGCCATGGCAACAGTTATGCAAATTAGCTGAATTTTCTCATGTTTAACAACCTTCACCAAACTAATATAATCCTCAAATTTTATGAAGATATGATGAGTTTTCACCAAGATATGGCCCGTAGTTACTTTTGGACCAGTGGCTACCCTTAAGCTTGCCGTGTGTGATGAGGACTCATGACGACTGTCGCACTGAGCTCGTACAAGTAACATTTTGTTGTACTTGAGTAAAAGTACAAGTAACTATTACTACAATTAAAGTGTCGCCATCTGGTGTTAAACAGTTGGCACCACTTTTCAGTTGTTCTACACTAGTTTATAAGAACAGATTCCTTGACATTTTTCCATGGCCCAATTTTTTCAAGCGTACTATATGCTTATTAGGTCGAATACGGTACATCTAAAAAAATTACTTTGTTACTCAGGAAAAGAAAAATTGTCTGCTCAAGTGAAGTAGTGAAATAAAAGTACTTTGTTACATTCTGGCTCTGCAACTGTGCAAGGTGCTTGTCCCAGGTCGGAATCTCGCGGTCGGTGCGTCAGCTGCTGCTGAAGCTGGCCGAGAGTGGCTGGTTATACATGAAGGTGCGCAAGTATGCAGAAACACGCAGCACCGACAGGGCCTTCGGACTCATCGGGCAGGTACACATCACTTCCTTCATTTTCCTGAAACTCATAAGTGCATAAATCTGCTGTGGTGATTATAAAAGTATTCTGAAATTATTATGTAATTGTCTACAGCGAATTTGGACCATTGAAATAGACATTGCTTTCAGAGTTTCTGCACGGCCCTTCACCAGGAGCTCATGGACTATTACCGACTGATTGCTGTCTTAGAAGCACAGGTTAGTGCGTGTGTGTATGCATGTGTGTGCATACGTGCGTGTATAACTCTTCATGTTCAGTCAACTTGGATTTTATTGTGAACATGTTGCCACAAAGCCCTGGAATTAGTCAACATTATAGACGTTAGATACCACAAAGAGGGACCATACAGTTTAAGTCAGTAGTCTGAATGGCTACTGTTATGTTGGGTAGTCTGAATGGTTACTGTTATGTTGAGTAGTCTGAATGGCTACTGTTATGTTGGGTAGTCTGAATGGCTACTGTTATGTTGAGTAGTCTGAATGGCTACTGTTATGTTGGGTAGTCTGAATGGCTACTGTTATGTTGAGTAGTCTGAATGGCTACTGTTATGTTGGGTAGTCTGAATGGCTACTGTTATGTTGAGTAGTCTGAATGGCTACTGTTATGTTGAGTAGTCTGAATGGCTACTGTTATGTTGAGTAGTCTGAATGGCTACTGTTATGTTGGGTAGTCTGAATGGCTACTGTTATGTTGAGTAATCTGAATGGCTACTGTTATGTTGAGTAGTCTGAATGGCTACTGTTATGTTGGGTAGTCTGAATGGCTACTGCTATGTTGAGTAGTCTGAATGGCTACTGTTATGTTGAGTAGTCTGAATGGCTACTGTTATGTTGGGTAGTCTGAATGGCTACTGTTATGTTGAGTAGTCTGAATGGTTACTGTTATGTTGGGTAGTCTGAATGGTTACTGTTATGTTGAGTAGTCTGAATGGTTACTGTTATGTTGGGTAGTCTGAATGGCTACTGTTATGTTGGGTAGTCTGAATGGCTACTGTTATGTTGAGTAGTCTGAATGGTTACTGTTATGTTGGGTAGTCTGAATGGTTACTGTTATGTTGAGTAGTCTGAATGGCTACTGTTATGTTGGGTAGTCTGAATGGCTACTGTTATGTTGAGTAGTCTGAATGGTTACTGTTATGTTGGGTAGTCTGAATGGTTACTGTTATGTTGAGTAGTCTGAATGGCTACTGTTATGTTGAGTAGTCTGAATGGTTACTGTTATGTTGAGTAGTCTGAATGGCTACTGTTATGTTGGGTAGTCTGAATGGCTACTGTTATGTTGAATAGTCTGAAAGGTTACTGTTATGTTGGGTTGTCTGAATGGTTACTGTTATGTTGAATAGTCTGAATGGCTACTGTTATGTTGAATAGTCTGAATGGTTACTGTTATGTTGGGTAGTCTGAATGGCTACTGTTAAGTTGAATAGTCTGAATGGCTACTGTTATGTTGAATAGTCTGAATGGCTACTGTTATGTTGGGTTGTCTGAATGGTTACTGTTATGTTGGGTTGTCTGAATGGTTACTGTTATGTTGAGTAGTCTGAATGGCTACTGTTATGTTGTTGCTCTCCTTCTGAAGTCTGGGGTGAGGCTGGCACCTGTCGTCAGTTGTTTTCCCCTTCTTCGTCATTGATGCTGTTTCACTGCCGTCTGCATTCCCCCCTATCCCTCACCCTCATTCTCCACTCCCACTCCCGCCAAATCTCTCTTCATGCAGACCTCCCATCTCAGTCTCAGTCGTCCTCTTCTACCGTCCACTCTAAGCGCATCCGCTCTCTTTGTTAACTTCCATTCTTTCCACGTGTCCAGCCCACTTTAGCTGGCTCCTCACCAACTTCCTCGTGAGACTCTCTTTCACACCAACTTCCTCCCTCAGCTCCTCCATTCTTCGTTTGTCGATTTTTTTCACTCCTGCCATTCTTTTCACTAAGTTATTGTCGCAAACTTGCAGTTTCTCTTGTTTTTTCGTCATCACCATAGTCTGTAGGCCATATAAGTATGCTGGTGTTACGCATGAGCTAAGCACCTTTTCTTTTAGCTTATGAGATATATGTCTAACTCCCATCACTCCTTCCATTTTCCTCCATGCATTCGCCCCAGCTGGTATTCTGTGAATTTCCGTCTTTGTGCTGCCAGCCCTGCCATCCCCAAATGCTCCACCAAGCTATACAAAACTGTCTCATTGGTTCAGTTTCTTCCCTTCCAGTAATATATGAAGGTCTTTGTTCTGCTGCCCGACCCAAAGCACCTACGTCTTCTCCAGACTTATATATTGTAGTTATAATATGAAGGAAATGTGGCTATATATATATATATATATATATATATATATATATATATATATATATATATATATATTCATATATACCATGACATGGTATTTATGAAATGTGTGCTAAACCCGAAAATTTTAAATGAGTAACACAGTTGTTTTGATTTTATAACATCTTGTAAGTCCCCTTTCAGAATGGTGTTGACACAGATGAAGTATTGTAAGGACCAGCAATGCATGCGTGTGATTAAACTGTTGCAGCTACAACAACAACAAGACGACACGAGTTCACCGAGCATGCCCAGTGGAGGCAGCCTCACTCTGAGACGACTTGCTGTTTGGACATGTGACCCTCTGCTTCGACTGAAAACGCTCGCAGCACTTGTAGACATTTGTCAGGGTGGGGCAACTCTGCTTGCATTAAAAGTGTATAAATGATACAAATAAAATATGTATATACAGTGGACTCTGCTATAACGACCATGTTGGGACTTGGGCCAAAATGTTCTATTCATCCGATGTTCCTTATAGCCTTGGGTTCCATCTATTATATAAAATAATTTGTGACTGTATGTCTATATGTTCCCCCATATTTCACATGTATGGGGCTGCAATTTTAAAGCATGCCCAGGGGCCTGTGTTGATGGTTCATACATCAAAACACTTTCATAATTCCCCAGGGGTTGGGATATTATGTATGTGGACGTTTGACATAGATTACGTAACTCAGAACAGTAGTGCGTTGTTTGCACCGCGATTGTTGCGAGTTATTTACTTATGTATTGTATTATTTCAAAGTAAAGAAGTTGCTCCGTATATATTTGTAGTTTGTAGAGAGAGAAGCCAGTATGCATGTATATGTGTACGTACGTAATTATGTATGTATGAGCATATGTACATGTGGACTCATGCACATGTGTGACTGAAGAATCATTGTTGTTTCTGTCTGCAGCGAAGAAAGGCGGAGCGCTGGCCTCGGCCATCCACTCCTACATCCAGCACGGAGACCCTGCCATTCGCTCACTGGTCAAACACACACTCATACTGGTCAGTTCTATGTTCAGTTCTTCTGGTTAGCTTCACAATGTATACTGGCATGAGTTCATGAAGTAGTTTTGTGCAAGCCTGTCGGTTCATGTTGACATGAGTTCATGGCTTTGTACTGGCATGAGTTCACATGTGTTCATGTTGTTGTAGTCATTGGCTCACATGTGTTCATGCTGTTGTAGTCATTGGCTCACATGTGTTCATGCTGTTGTAGTCATTGGCTCACATGTGTTCATGCTGTTGTAGTCATGGGCTCACATGTATTCATGCCATTGTAGTCATTGGCTCACATGTGTTCATGTTGTTGTAGTCATTGGCTCATACATGTTCATGTTGTAGTCATTGGCTCACGTGTGTTCATGCTGTTGTAGTCATTGGCTCACATGTGTTCATGCCGTTGTCATTGGCTCACAGGCATGTCTGCCTTCCAGGGCTGGGTTCAATTAAAATGACCAATTACAACTACACAGCATCATAATAACAATTACAATTATAATCAGGCTTGGGATCAGCTGTATTGTAATTGGAATTGACACACCAATTCCTATTCCAGAATTGTGATTGGTGTTTTGTTTTTAAAAGTAATTGGAATTGGTGAGAATGTAATTGGTATTTTCAATTACTTTGCATTTACTTTTTCAATTACATCATGTAACTTTTGAACTCAAATTATTCTATGCAAACATTCAGTAACATATAATGCTGCTCTAAAATATATGTTAGTTTTTAGTATGTCTGGTTGCTCTGTTCATCTACTGTTATTTCAACATGGAATTGAAATTTTGGAATTTGATTTAGTAATTTAGAGGTGGAATTGGAGTGGAATTAGAATTGATATAATGTAATTGATCTCAAGTCTGGTTGCAACACTTAAACAATTTAACAAATCAGTTACAATAAAATGTAAACTGCAATAGTTTATAGGTCGAGTACAACTACATTGTTTTATAAAGGAACATTGCATGTTTCATTACTGTTAGTTTTAGATAGCATTTTCAGTGAATTCATGCATTCTCGCAGCCAGTGTGTGGTTTAATTACAGTGGTCGATTACAACGACACAGCCTTAATTACAAAGACACAGCCTCAATTACAATTGCAGTGTTCTAAGCAAATCAATTCCAATGTAATTGTAATAAATTACAAGTTACACAATTACAACTGAACCCAACCATGGTACCATTGGTGTGTGTTTATCCTGAAGATTCCTGACAGGTGTTCATGCTGCCTTACATTCATGTTTATGCTGGTGTACTTTCATGTTAATGTGTTTATGCTGGTGTACATTCATGTTAACAAGTGTTTATGCTGGTGTACATTCATGTTAACACGTGTTTATGCTGGTGTACATTCATGTTAACACGTGTTTTGCTGGTGTACATTCATGTTAACACGTGTTTATGCTGGTGTACATTCATGTTAACACGTGTTTATGCAAGTGTACATTCATGGTAACACATGTTTATGCTGGTGTACATTCATGTTAACACGTGTTTATGCTGGTGTACATTCATGTTAACAAGTGTTTATGCTGGTGTACATTCATGTTAACGTGTTTATGCTGGTGTACATTCATGTTAACATGTGTTTATGCTGGTGTACATTCATGTTAACAAATATTTATGCTGGTGTACATTCGTGTTAACACGTGTTTATGCTGGTGTACATTCATGTTAACACGTGTTTATGCTGGTGTATATTCGCGCTAGCGCATCATCTGTGTGCTTGTGTAGTATATTTGAACACTTAATGTATAGTTTTGAATTAATGAGATGACAGCTGGTTTAAGAGTTTAGATAACATTGTTGTGTTCTTCCTGGACGTGTTATGTTTGATGACAGGAAACATTTCTTATTAGTTGGATTACATTTCGTCTTCACTTGAACATCTGTGCTGTAGTCGTTTATCTGTAACCAAATTATTCAAGCATCTAATTAATTAACATGCATCCATATCGGTCACGCTGACCATGATGTATTGTATATTTATTGTTATTCTTGGTTTCACTTATTTGCCAGTAATTCGCCATAATGTAGTATCTGTGTTGTCCTCCAGGTGGCACAACCTATCTTCAGCACAATCATCAGCTGGATCTACGACGGCGAACTTGAGGACACGTATCACGAGGTAGTAAAAAAATTAAAAGAATAAAAACTTTCTACATTTTTCTTTTACTAAAGGTGCTTTGTGTACTTAACGAAATAGATTTTACAGTTAACTAGCCGAGTCGCTTATATAAAATATATAGATAAACTAATAAGAATTGCAGGAGTGAAATTTTTAAATTGTTAATATACGAACCATCCTCATGGGCGCAAGGGGACGCATAAAACATTTCAGCTCCAAACATGCGAAACTGGTGGGAACAGACAGAGAGACAGACACCACCACAAATTACTTTATAATGTAGAACCTTCCTCTTGCAGTTCTTTGTGGCGTCGGACCCAACGGTGAAGGACGATAGACTCTGGCATGACAAGTACAGTCTGCGCAAGTCCATGATCCCCTCGTTCCTCACTATGAATCAGGCCAACAAGGTGAGTCCATGATCCCCTCGTTCCTCACCATGAATCATGCCAACAAGATGAGTCCATGATACCCTCGTTCCTCACCATGAATCAGGCCAACAAAGTGAGTCCATGATCCCCTAAGGACTCACTAGGAATCAAGCCAAGTTCTCACCATGATTCCCTCACAAAGTCTTCCCTAGCCTTACTTTCCGAGACAGGCAACATCTATCAGTTCTGATGATATCAGTTCATTTTGTTTTGTTACTAACCAGAGAAGCAGACACTACTACATTCGGTTTATTTGGTTGCTAGCTAAAAATACATTTATTTTGTTGCTACCTAAAAATGCATTTATTTTGTTGCTAGCTAAAAATACATTTATTTTGTTGCTACCTAAAAATGCATTTATTTTGTTGCTAGTTTAACTACTAAGCTCAGTTTGTTTATTTTTCATAGTTGATACACAGGCACAACTAAATTTAGTTAATTTTGGGCAGATGCCATTAAGTTCATTTTATTTTGTGGCTTGGCACAGATGCATACATTGCAGAGTTCTGTTTATGTTATGACTAAATAATGGAGCTGACTAGTAACACACGACATAGACAAGGTTGTGGACTGAGAGAATGAATGTTTTCAGATCCTGGCGACAGGGAAGTCAATCAACTTCTTACATCACGTGTGTGATGATAGGACAACTGTGCGCACTAGGGACATTGTCAAAGCTGCAGAGACACATCACGGTAAATAGCACTAGGGACATTGTCAAAGCTGCAGAGACACATCATGGTAAATAGCTCTAGGGACATTGTCAAAACCGCAGAGACACATCACGGTAAATAGCTCTAGGGACATTGTCAAAGCTGCAGAGACACATCACGGTAAATAGCTCTAGGGACATTGTCAAAACCGCAGATACACATCACGGTAAATAGCTCTAGGGACATTGTCAAAGCTGCAGAGACACATCACGGTAAATAGCTCTAGGGACATTGTCAAAGCTGCAGAGACACATCACGGTAAATAGCTCTAGGGACATTGTCAAAGCTGCAGAGACACATCACGGTAAATAGCTCTAGGGACATTGTCAAAGCTGCAGAGACACATCACAATAAATAGCACTATGGACATTGTCAAAACCGCAGAGACACATCACGGTAAATAGCTCTAGGGACATTGTCAAAACCGCAGATACACATCATAGTAAATAGAACTACGGACATTGTCAAAACCGCAGAGACACATCATGGTAAATAGTTCTAGGGACATTATCAAAACCACAGATACATCACAGTAAGTAACATATTAGTATGTTATTTACTGTGATGAGTCTCTGCAGTTTTGACAATGGCCCATTGTCAAAACTGCAGAGACTCATCACAGTAAATAACACTACGGACATTGTCAAATCTGTAGAGACACTAATAATAAGTAAATAGCACTAAGGACATTGTTAAAACCATAGAGATATGTCACCGTAAATAACATTAGGGACATTGTTGAAGCCACACTAAATACTACTAAAGTTATTATAAATAATGCTATTTGTTTGTCAAGATATCAGGGACAGTTCTCTGCATATATGACCCTGATACATCAACATTGACACAGGAAATGTCAAATGCTGTTGAATATGATGTTTATGATTCGATGTGTTAATAAATAAGGTAACCATTGTGCTAACAATGACATGTAAGCTAGTAAGAACTTGAAATAAATTGCACTATGTGAGCCCAGAAATGTACTGAATGTAGCCCAGAAATGCACTGAATGTAGCCCAGAAATACTGATGTTTATGTCACCTTTGACTGAAGTGATGAGTGTTTGTTGTAGTTGAGTCAATCTTCAGTCAGAGTCTCGACGGACACTTCCAGAAGATGATCGACACTGTCTACCTGGAGACGAGTAAGCACCTGCTGGAGGTGCTACATATCAAGTACAAGTTTATGGACCATCTCAAGGTGGGGGAAGCCAACATATAGGGGTTGTCTCAAACAGACTTGGGGTCAATTACATTATATTAATTCCAATAACAAATACCAATTCCAATTCCACCTCAGAAATACCAATTCCAAAATTGCTATTCCAATTATCAATTCCACATTGAAATAAAAGTATGTGAAGAGAGCAACCCTAGACGTACTCACCGTCCAAATGTGATATACACAACATGTTATATTTTATTTATTATTTGTAGCGGATAATTTGAGTTAAAAAGTTACAATCCAAATGGTAGGCAAAACTGTGAACATGTTGATTGCACACTGAATGTATTTAGTTTAGTATGTCTTGTATTCTCTGTGTGAGTTCTTCTTTAAGTTCAACATTTGTTCAGCTGAAGTCTTAACTAATTGTGTTTGTAAATGATTTTGAAATGGAGAGCAACTCTTTATAAAGCAGCCACAGTAATGACAGAATCTGTGTATGATGTTGAAGCTGAAGTCTTAGTTTTGTGTATGTAAAAGATTTTGAAATGGGCAGTAACTGTTTCTAAAGCAGCCGTTGCAATGACACAATATCTATGTATGTCTCAGGCGATGCGCCGCTACCTCTTACTGGGCCAGGGAGACTTCATACGACATCTCATGGATCTCTTAGAGTGAGTCAAAGATTCTTAACAGCTGTGATCAATATAACTGTATAGTGAGGTAGCAGCCCAGCAATATAACTGTATAGTGAGGTAGCAGCCCAGCAATATAACCGTATAGTGAGGTAGCAGCCCAGTAATGTAACTGTATAGTGAGGTAGCAGCCCAGCAATATAACTATAGTGAGGTAGCAGCCCAGCAATATAACTGTATAATGAGGTAGCAGCCCAGCAATATAACTGTATAGTGAGGTAGCAGCCCAGCAATATAACTGTATAGTGAGGTAGCAGCCCAGCAATATAACTGTATAATGAGGTAGCAGCCCAGCAATATAACTGTATAGTGAGGTAGCAGCCCAGCAATATAACTGTATAGTGAGGTAGCAGCCCAGCAATATAACTGGGAGGCCCTAATACTTAACCTAACTTAATCATTTTAATGTGTAAATTTTATTTATTTTTAATTTGCGTGTAATTTGTAATGTACGTTAAAATTATGTAATTACTGTCTCACCGTACACGCCTACAACCAGACTGGCCATGGAGATATGGTGTGTTTTAATTGGTTATTATTAACTCTTAACAATTATTATGATCAATATAGTGAAGTTGCAGTCCATTAAAATAATATTGAGGCAGTAATTCTGAACAACCATGAAGTTACGCTCATGACAATACACAGTAAAATTACACAATCTTGTAATCTGATTTCTGTGACTAACACTTGTCTAAGAGTGTGTGTGTGTGTGTGTGTGTGTGTGTGTGTGTGTGTGTGTGTGTGCGTGCGTGCGTGCATGCGTCCGTGCGTGCATGCGTCCGTGTGTGTATGTGATGGTTCATGTGACTGCCCTCAGTGTCCATGCAGAGTGTGTTGATCGTGTGGTCCATTGGTCATGTTGTGTCCGTGCAGGGATGACCTGGTCAAGCCGGCCACAACCTTGTACCTGCACAAGCTGACCGGTATCCTTGACCAAGCCATCCGCGCCACCAACGCACAGTACGATGACATGGACATCCTTAAACGCACCGATGTCCGTCTGCTCGAGGTAGATATACTGCCCCAACTAACATGTGACCTCCCCTGACATCTGATCTGTTGCTCTGATTGACATGATTCAAGAATAAATAATAGTTACTTTTAACAATGCCTAGTTCCATACGAACAAATGTATGTATGTATATGTACATTTCTACCTTATACTACCTTCTTGATACCACTAGTAGTGTAGGCCTTTTAAGACAGGTAAGTTGTGTGACATATCAGCTGCGTGGCCTGAAGGTAGGTCTTCATGCAGGATTCTCACCAAATAACAGTAGCTCACCAAATAGATTGACTTTGTCTCAACTGGTTGTAAGTCAAGCTCAAATTTGAAACCTTGTAAAAGTTATCAAAGTGAAACCTGTTGTTTGCAAGGTTGACAAGTCTCTACTGTGTGTTCATTTATATAATGTTCCTTGATGTGATTCTGCCTCCAGGTGTCGCCTGGAGACACAGGCTGGGATGTCTTCAGTCTCGACTACCACGTAGACGGCCCCATAAGGACTGTGAGTATTTAATCTTATCGCTGTGTCTGTGGTGTCGTGGGGTGTATCACTGTTGCCAGTAATATTCCTACAGTTTTCTCTCGTTATTGGAATCCTGCTAAATGTGGTTCATTAACTAATAATTATACAGATAGTTTTTTATTTCCTGTCTAAAAAAATTCACAGTGTGTTTAGTGAGTTTGCTGTTCTCTTGTTATTGCACAGATCAACAATAAAGTTCTGATAAATATTATAATTTTACTGCAATATGGTATGTTCTGCATGTATCTTAACAACTTCAACACTTTAAGTGGTTTGGAAATCGTAGTGAATTTCACAAGTGAATAAATTTCAGCTACACTGTGCTAGGTGTGAACGAATTAATAGCCCTGTCATACAATACAGTAAGTAGAAGGTTGACAGCACTGAAATCCTCGTGAATCCAAGTTCAGCAGTTGGATGCACACGAGGAGTCGAGGACAGACAGAAGCGAGATAAAAGATGGATCTTCAGGTGATATCAGATGTTGTTGTATTTCCTGGCCACTGGTTGCATTTCTAGACTACCTGAGACCATCAGGAGTGAGACCACCCGGCATGCTCGCAACTCTTCTGCTTGTAGGTGTTCACCCCAGAATGCATCATAATGTACCTGAGGGTGTTCAACTTCCTGTGGCGAGCCAAGCGCATGGAATACATTCTGTCGGGACTGTGGCGCAGTCAGAACCATCATGCCCATTTCCTCCGCTCGCTGCCAGGTTAGTAGTGTTCTCATTAATAAATTTTCCAACCAATTTGATTGGTTGGTTCAAGCTTCTGATCAATTAATAGTGTATAGAAAACTTCAGAAAACTACAAATTCTATAGAATATTTTCTGAATTCTATAGAAATGCCTCCGCAAGCATTCTATGAACTATTCTATACAAATTCTATAGAATATTTTCTAAATTCTATAGAATTGTCTCTGCAAAAATTGTATAGAATATTCTAAAAAAAACTAATTTGCAAAGGGCTTTGTGTGACCTCTTCTGTGCCGTGTCCTGTGCCGTGTCGTATGACATGTCCTGCGACCTGTCCTGTGTCTTCCAGAGGTGACTCCTGTCCTGCATCAGTGTCACATGATTGTGGCTGAGATGGTTCACTTTGTGCAGCAGGTGCAGTACTACATCAACTTTGAGGTGAGGCAACACACACATTGGGCAGAGAGTTGCTGAGTAAAACACTTCTTGTACCCAAATTAAAAAGATAATATTATATGTAAACTTTTAACTATCATGAAAACAATGAAAGTTTTCAAGAGTGATTAATTACTAATGTTTAAGCAACTATTGCCATGATATTGATTCTATTAACAAACACATAATTGTGAATTTAATTTTTTATTTTATCTGACGATGCACATAACATGTTTATTAGTCACGTGACCCCAGCTGTGTCCTTTCACCACCTGTCCTATGTACATTTACATGTGTGTGTTACTTGATAAACTTTCATGTTATTTTCTAGTACTGTAGCAATACACCAAGCCACGATACAATAGACACGTTACTATCTAGGGCTGTAGCAATACACCAACCCATGATACAGTAGACACGTTACTATCTAGTGCTGTAGCAATACACCAAGCCACAATACAATAGACACGTTACTATCTAGGGCTGTAGCAATACACCAAGCCACAATACAATAGACATGCATCGCGGTTTCCAAAGCTTGCTTATGATGTAGTTTAAATTTTCAACAAGATAGAACTTAGGAAAATATGTTTACACGTATCTTATATGCATCGCGATTCTTGTAAAATATGTTGAGTATTGCATCATGAGAAAAATATCGCAATTCATCGATGCATCAGTGAATCGTTACACCTCTGTTATTGTGTGTGTATTTGCCCTAGGTACTTGAGTGCAGTTGGGATGAGTTGCTACAGAAGGTGCGAGAGGCTCAAGACCTCGACCACATCATCGCAGCCCATGAGCTGTTCCTCGACACAATCATCACGCGGTCACTGCTTGACAGCCAGTCCACAGTGAGTCTACCTCGCCATGGGGAGGGGGCAATTTGGAATTGGTATTTTTGAGGTGGACTTAAAAATTGGTATTTGTAATTGTGAGTAATTGGAATTGGAATTAATATCTGCCCAGGGGTGGGTGCTTCCCCATGGTGGGTACTGCCCAAGGGTGGGCGCTTCCCCATGGTGGGTACTGCCCAAGGGTGGGTGCTTCCCCATGGTGGGTACTGCCCAAGGGTGGGTGCTTCCCCATGGTGGGTACTGCCCACTGGTGGGGGCTTCCCAATGGTGGGTGCTGCCCAGGGGTGGGTACTGCGCAGGGATGGGTGCTTCCCCACGGTGGGTGCTACCCAGGGGTGGGTGCTTCCCCATGGTGGGTTCTGCCCAGGGGTGGGTGCTTCCCCATGGTGGGTGCTTCCTAGGGGTGGGTGCTCCATGGTGGGTGCTTCCCAGGGGTGGGTGCTTCCCCATGGTGGGTGCTTCCCATGGGTGGATGCTTCCACATGGTGGGCGCTGCCCAGAGGTGGGTGCTTCCCCAGGGGAGTGGGTGGTACTCAGTAAGGTTGTTTCGTCATGGAGGGTGATATAATGGGAGGTAGCTTTCCAAGGTGGGTGCAGAGGGTGCTTTCCCAGGAGTGTTGATGTGACGTGTTGTAGGAGATCCAGTACAATGACTGTGGATGTGACGTGTTGTAGGAGATCCAGTACAGTGACTGTGGATGTGACGTGTTGTAGGAGATCCAGTACAATGACTGTGGATGTGACGTGTTGTAGGAGATCCAGTACAGTGACTGTGGATGTGACGTGTTGTAGGAGATCCAGTACAATGACTGTGGATGTGACGTGTTGTAGGAGAGATCCAGTACAGTGACTGTGGATGTGACGTGTTGTAGGAGAGATCCAGTACAGTGACTGTGGATGTGACGTGTTGTAGGAGATCCAGTACAATGACTGTGGATGTGACGTGTTGTAGGAGATCCAGTACAATGACTGTGGATGTGACGTGTTGTAGGAGATCCAGTACAGTGACTGTGGATGTGACGTGTTGTAGGAGATCCAGTACAGTGACTGTGGATGTGATGTGTTGTAGGAGATCCAGTACAGTGACTGTGGATGTGACGTGTTGTAGGAGATCCAGTACAGTGACTGTGGATGTGACGTGTTGTAGGAGATCCAGTACAGTGACTGTGGATGTGACGTGTTGTAGGAGATCCAGTACAGTGACTGTGGATGTGACGTGTTGTATGAGAGATCCAGTACAGTGACTGTGGATGTGACATGTTGTAGGAGATCCAGTACAGTGACTGTGGATGTGATTTGTTGTATAAGAGATCCAGTACAATGACTGTGTTGTAGGAGATCCAGTACAATGACTGGATGTGACGTGTTGTATGAGAGATCCAGTACAATGACTGTGGATGTGACGTGTTGTAGGAGATCCAGTACAATGACTGTGGATGTGACGTGTTGTATGAGAGATCCAGTACAATGACTGTGGATGTGACGTGTTGTATGAGAGATCCAGTACAATGACTGTGGATGTGACGTGTTGTATGAGAGATCCAGTACAATGACTGTGGATGTGACGTGTTGTAGGAGATCCAGTACAATGACTGTGGATGTGACGTGTTGTATGAGAGATCCAGTACAATGACTGTGGATGTGATGTGTTGTATGAGAGATCCAGTACAATGACTGTGGATGTGACGTGTTGTATGAGAGATCCAGTACAATGACTGTGGATGTGACGTGTTGTAGGAGATCCATTACAATGACTGTGGATGTGACGTGTTGTATGAGAGATCCAGTACAATGACTGTGGATGTGACGTGTTGTATGAGAGATCCAGTACAATGACTGTGGATGTGACGTGTTGTATGAGAGATCCAGTACAATGACTGTGGATGTGACGTGTTGTATGAGAGATCCAGTACAATGACTGTGGATGTGATGTGTTGTATGAGAGATCCAGTACAGTGACTGTGTATGTGACGTGTTGTAGGAGATCCAGTACGATGACTGTGGATGTGACGTGTTGTATGAGAGATCCAGAACAATGACTGTGGATGTGACGTGTTGTAGGAGATCCAGTACAATGACTGTGGATGTGACGTGTTGTATGAGAGATCCAGTACAATGACTGTGGATGTGACGTGTTGTATGAGAGATCCAGTACAGTGACTGTGTATGTGACGTGTTGTAGGAGATCCAGTACAATGACTGTGGATGTGACGTGTTGTATGAGAGATCCAGTACAATGACTGTGGATGTGACGTGTTGTATGAGAGATCCAGTACAATGACTGTGGATGTGACGTGTTGTATGAGAGATCCAGTACAATGACTGTGGATGTGACGTGTTGTATGAGAGATCCAGTACAGTGACTGTGTATGTGACATATTGTATGAGAGATCCAGTACAATGACTGTGGATGTGACGTGTTGTATGAGAGATCCAGAACAATGACTGTGGATGTGACATGTTGTAGGAGATCCAGTACAATGACTGTGGATGTGACGTGTTGTATGAGAGATCCAGTACAATGACTGTGGATGTGACGTGTTGTATGAGAGATCCAGTACAATGACTGTGGATGTGACGTGTTGTATGAGAGATCCAGAACAATGACTGTGGATGTGACATGTTGTAGGAGATCCAGTACAATGACTGTGGATGTGACGTGTTGTATGAGAGATCCAGTACAATGACTGTGGATGTGACGTGTTATATGAGAGATCCAGTACAATGACTGTGGATGTGACGTGTTGTAGGAGATCCAGTACAATGACTGTGGATGTGACGTGTTGTATGAGAGATCCAGTACAATGACTGTGGATGTGACGTGTTGTATGAGAGATCCAGTACAATGACTGTGGATGTGACGTGTTGTATGAGAGATCCAGTACAATGACTGTGGATGTGATGTGTTGTATGATAGATCCAGTACAGTGACTGTGGATGTGACGTGTTGTATGAGAGATCCAGTACAATAACTGTGGATGTGACGTGTTGTATGAGAGATCCAGTACAATGACTGTGGATGTGACGTGTTGTATGAGAGATCCAGTACAGTGACTGTGTATGTGACGTGTTGTAGGAGATCCAGTACAATGACTGTGGATGTGACGTGTTGTATGAGAGATCCAGAACAATGACTGGATGTGACGTGTTGTAGGAGATCCAGTACAGTGACTGTGTATGTGACGTGTTGTAGGAGATCCAGTACAATGACTGTGGATGTGACGTGTTGTATGAGAGATCCAGTACAATGACTGTGGATGTGACGTGTTGTATGAGAGATCCAGTACAGTGACTGTGGATGTGACATGTTGTATGAGAGATCCAGTACAATGACTGTGGATGTGACATGTTGTGTGAGAGATCCAGTACAATGACTGTGGATGTGACGTGTTGTATGAGAGATCCAGTACAGTGACTGTGTATGTGACGTGTTGTATGAGAGATCCAGTACAATGACTGTGGATGTGATGTGTTGTATGAGAGATCCAGAACAATGACTGTGGATGTGACGTGTTGTAGGAGATCCAGTACAATGACTGTGGATGTGACGTGTTGTAGGAGATCCAGTACAGTGACTCTGGATGTGACGTGTTGTAGGAGATCCAGTACAGTGACTGTGGATGTGACTTGTTGTATGAGAGATCCAGTACAGTGACTGTAGATGTGACGTGTTGTAGGAGATCCAGTACAGTGACTGTGGATGTGACATGTTGTAGGAGATCCAGTACAGTGATTGTGGATGTGACGTGTTGTAGGAGATCCAGTACAATGACTGTGGATGTGACGTGTTGTAGGAGATCCAGTACAATGACTGTGGATGTGACGTGTTGTATGAGAGATCCAGTACAGTGACTGTGGATGTGACGTGTTGTATGAGAGATCCAGTACAATGACTGTGGATGTGACGTGTTGTATGAGAGATCCAGTACAGTGACTGTGGATGTGACGTGTTGTAGGAGATCCAGTACAATGACTGTGGATGTGACGTGTTGTTTGAGAGATCCAGTACAGTGACTGTGGATGTGACGTGTTGTATGAGAGATCCAGTACAATGACTGTGGATGTGACGTGTTGTATGAGAGATCCAGTACAGTGACTGTGGATGTGACGTGTTGTATGAGAGATCCAGTACAGTGACTGTGGATGTGATGTGTTGTATGAGAGATCCAGTACAGTGACTGTGGATGTGACGTGTTGTAGGAGATCCAGTACAGTGACTGGATGTGATGTGTTGTAGGAGATCCAGTACAGTGACTGGATGTGATGTGTTGTAGGAGATCCAGTACAATGCCTGTGGATGTGACGTGTTGTAGGAGATCCAGTACAATGACTGTGGATGTGACATGTTGTAGGAGATCCAGTACAGTGACTGTGGATGTGACGTGTTGTATGAGAGATCCAGTACAATGACTGTGGATGTGACGTGTTGTAGGAAATCCAGTACAATGACTGTGGATGTGACGTGTTATAAGAGATCCAGTGCAGTGACTGTGGATGTGACGTGTTGTAGGAGATCCAGTACAGTGACTCTGGATGTGACGTGTTGTAGGAGATCCAGTACAGTGACTGTGGATGTGACTTGTTGTATGAGAGATCCAGTACAGTGACTGTAGATGTGACGTGTTGTAGGAGATCCAGTACAGTGATTGTGGATGTGACGTGTTGTATGAGAGATCCAGTACAGTGACTGTGGATGTGACGTGTTGTAGGAGATCCAGTACAGTGACTGTGGATGTGACGTGTTGTAGGAGATCCAGTACAGTGACTGTGGATGTGATGTGTTGTAGGAGATCCAGTACAGTGACTGTGGATGTGACGTGTTGTATGAGAGATCCAGTACAGTGACTGTGGATGTGACATGTTGTAGGAGATCCAGTACAGTGACTGTGGATGTGACGTGTTGTATGAGAGATCCAGTACAATGACTGTGGATGTGATGTGTTGTATGAGAGATCCAGAACAATGACTGTGGATGTGAAGTGTTGTAGGAGATCCAGTACAATGACTGTGGATGTGACGTGTTGTAGGAGATCCAGTACAGTGACTCTGGATGTGACGTGTTGTAGGAGATCCAGTACAGTGACTGTGGATGTGACTTGTTGTATGAGAGATCCAGTACAGTGACTGTAGATGTGACGTGTTGTAGGAGATCCAGTACAGTGACTGGGGATGTGACATGTTGTAGGAGATCCAGTACAGTGATTGTGGATGTGACGTGTTGTATGAGAGATCCAGTACAGTGACTGTGGATGTGACGTGTTGTAGGAGATCCAGTACAGTGACTGTGGATGTGACGTGTTGTAGGAGATCCAGTACAGTGACTGTGGATGTGACGTGTTGTAGGAGATCCAGTACAGTGACTGTGGATGTGACGTGTTGTATGAGAGATCCAGTACAGTGACTGTGGATGTGACATGTTGTAGGAGATCCAGTACAGTGACTGTGGATGTGACGTGTTGTAGGAGATCCAGTACAGTGGACGTGACGTGTTGTATGAGAGATCCAGTAGTGACTGTGGATGTGACGTGTTGTAGGAGATCCAGTACAGTGACTGTGGATGTGACATGTTGTAGGAGATCCAGTACAGTGACTGTGGATGTGACATGTTGTAGGAGATCCAGTACAGTGACTGTGGATGTGACGTGTTGTATGCGAGATCCAGTACAGTGACTGTGGATGTGATGTGTTGTATGAGAGATCCAGTACAGTGACTGTGGATGTGACGTGTTGTAGGAGATCCAGTACAGTGACTGTGGATGTGACATGTTGTAGGAGATCCAGTACAGTGACTGTGGAAGTGACGTGTTGTAGGAGATCCAGTACAGTGACTGTGGATGTGATGCGTTGTAGGAGATCCAGTACAGTGACTGTGGATGTGATGTGTTGTATGAGAGATCCAGTACAGTGACTGTGGATGTGCTGTGTTGTAGGAGATCCAGTACAGTGACTGTGGATGTGACGTGTTGTAGGAGATCCAGTACAGTGACTGTGGATGTGACGTGTTGTATGAGAGATCCAGTACAATGACTGTGGATGTGACGTGTTGTATGAGATCCAGTACAGTGACTGTGGATGTGACATGTTGTATGAGAGATCCAGTACAATGACTGTGGATGTGACGTGTTGTAGGAGATCTAGTACAGTGACTGTGGATGTGACGTGTTGTAGGAGATCCTCACTCAACTGAGGACTATCTTTGACCTGATCATTCAACTACAGAACATCCAGGAAAATTTGTATCGCAGTGCAACAGAAGAACTCATGGCGAGACAGAGCTTTGAGAAGAGGAAGCTCCACAAAACACAACAGGTACGCTTTCCTTGAAAGCATGCGCAAGCACGCGCGCACGCATGCACACACTACCATTTGCCTAGAAGAAGTACAGCTCAATTTGTGTCAATTTGGCAATTCCTTAATGCATCCATGCTGTAATTAACAGTACAAAGTCTGAACGTTTTATCGTAAAACATGTTGCATGGTATGAATGATGTCTGTTCTAGCTTCTTGACTGCCTATGTGTGTTTTGATGGACCACATTTAAAAAATATGATGTGAAGTGAATGTTTCGGGACGACTGTCGTGTTTACATTGCATGTGGAGGGAACGTGATTTAATACATTTTAGCGATATGCCTGTCATGTGACCTGGCCCCAATAAACTCTGTCCACAGGTATTGTTGACAGCTGTTTGTGACTGTACTGAGCGGCAAGGTTGATATTCATAAATATATAACGGCCAAATTATTTTTTTTAATGTGGTTCAGTAGGACCCATTTGGGGGTCCAGATTGTAAAAGTTTATACATACAAAAAAAGTTTTTACAATAACAACGACCAGACTGTTCCCTTAATCACCTGTGAGACTTGCCAGGTCATTGCCATTTCAAATAGGGAATTTGAACAGTGTCGACTTGGAATTCACCCGGCATGTATGTCCATTCCAGGGTCATTGGGGCGTTACCTCTAAGGAGGAGGACCGGGAAGATGACCGGCGGTCAGAGTTCCGCCAGAACCTCAACTCAATCATCCGGTCACAGCTGCGAGTCCTTGCCCAGTCCTATCAGGTTTGGTGTTCAGACTCGATGAGTGTTATCATCTGACTGATATGGATAAAACTTTTCTCAGAATGTTGTGACTTACTTGACTTAAGTCATTTCCATTCCATTCATTTATCCAGCTCCACTTCTTCCTTCTAATTTGATGTTTGATTGGTTCCTGGTTTGTTCTTTCCCATAGTGCTTCATTGCAAATTGTTTCTGACTACCAAATCCTTATGGCGTTGATATTTTCAAATCATATCCAGAATTCCTGATGAAGGCTGCCAATGGCAGTCGAAACATTAAGTAAGTAATCTAAATAGTTGTGGTTGAAGAAAATCGTAATTCATATTTGTATATACCAACTTGATGAACACTTTCACACATATCCAAATTGATGTAGATATGCCATAAATGTGAGCATAATAAAATTAATAGCTAGCATAGATGTTATAATAAATCTAATTGTATTGATAAATGTTATGAATAAAGAGATTCCAGGCATTATTAATTGGTCATAGTTATTATGAAGTTAACTTTCTTTTCTGCATTTATAGATGTCACTTTGAGTTTGCCTGTGTGTGGCTCCAGTGGTCATTTCTACAGTTCTGTGAATGTTGACATTTATAGATGTCACTTTGAGTTTGCCTGTGTGTGGTTCCAGTGGTCATTTCTACAGTTCTGTGAATGTTGACATTTATAGATGTCACTTTGAGTTTGCCTGTGTGTGGTTCCAGTGGTCATTTCTACAGTTCTGTGAATGTTGACATTTATAGATGTCACTTTGAGTTTGCCTGTGTGTGGTTCCAGGGGTCATTTCTACAGTTCTGTGAATGTTGACATTTATAGATGTCACTTTGAGTTTGCCTGTGTGTGGTTCCAGTGGTCATTTCTGCAGTTCTGTGAATGTTGACATTTATAGATGTCACTTTGAGTTTGCCTGTGTGTGGTTCCAGTGGTCATTTCTACAGTTCTGTGAATGTTGACATTTCAGAAATTGTTTTCAACAGATGGTGCTATCACGTGAATGTAAATTACACGAACCTGTGTTCATATTTCATTGGAAAACTGTATATTACACATGATATTACACACATTGCACATGATATTGCACACGATATTACACATGATATTGCACACAATATTACATGATAATATTACACATAATATCTACAAATTATGTACGCAAGGAAGGCAGAAGGATAACAGTGTTTGCGTTCGCAGTGCGTGTTTAGGGGTCTAGGCTGCTGCACATTGTACACAGTTAGCCTAGTTGCCTGCTTGGTAGTTCTGCAGACTTCTGGTAACTTCATCCCAGGTTGTCTAACCATTGATAAATTGTATCAAGGAATGATGACAGTGTACGAAGTTCAGTATCAGTACATCTAGAATAGCATTATTTATAGTTTTAGTTAGGTCTCCGCTAGCATTACTGTAAGGGGGGTCAGACCTGGTGCGTACAGGGGGGTCGGTGTGCAGACAGGGGGGGTCGGTGTGCAGACAGGGGGGTTGGTGTGCAGACAGGGGGTTCGGTGTGCAAACAGGGGGGTTGGTGTGCAGACAGGGGGGTCGGTGTGCAGACAGGGGGTCAGTGTGCAGACAGGGGGGTTGGTGTGCAGACAGGGGGGTCGGTGTGCAGACAGGGGGGGTTGGTGTGCAGACAGGGGGAAAGGGTTATCGTTTTTCCACTACTTTCTTTGTGTATGTAATTTGTATTACAAGAGTTACAAGAATATGTTGTTGTCTTTCAGAACATGGTGCAACAGTTCCTTGTCATGTTGACCAACCACTCGGATGTCAGTCTACGCTTCCTCAGCTTCCGTCTCGACTTCAACGAACACTACAAAGCGAAGGACCCAAATCTGCACACACCGACCGGCCGCCGGCAGGTGTCTCGCACATAACCAGCCAGTGCTGCTACAACTGAACACCAGGGGGCGCACATGAATAATGTTTGCATTATTTGACTCCGGGTGGCGCATATGTATCATCTTGCTACAGTTGACACCAGGTGTGATGTAATCTACCAAAACCAATCGGTGCTACTATGAGACATGTTACGTCTGACACCAGGTGGCACGTGCATAAATTGTCTACCAGGTGGCAATAATGTTGACACTAGTATGTTGAGAAGATGAAACCAGCTTCTGTCCCTCCCAGTGGAGAACGCCTTGGAACATAGACAGAAGACTCATGTCTATTGTGCCAATGAACTGTAAATGTGCCAGAGAATGGATGAACGACAAATTTAGTGATTGCAGAAAATTATCACAGTGAATATTGACTTTGACTGGCTATTTAAACATATTAGAAGACAAACCAGAATATTATTGTATCGCCACAGATTTTGAAATTACGTTGATCCCTGTCATTATTGTGAATATGTATACATTTAAACTGTACATCAGCGAAGTACAGTGAAGTTGTAGGTTTTACGAAAGAACATTTAAAATTGAGGATCTTGGTTCTGTTGTCTCCATATTGTCAACAAACTGTTAATTTCCTTCCACTTAAATTTGTTTGACACATTATATGTTAAGCATTCTTTAAATTATGTTTGCTTTTAGCACAGGTGATATTTAAGTAAGATCTCAACTACACAGTGAAGTTGTTAAATAGTCTGGCAGTAGAATGATCGCTGAGGTAAATGAATGTTGAGTTCCTGGTAATGCACCTACTTTCAACACTCGTGAGTACTATGCAGAACAACTCAAGTGTTTCAAGTGTAGCCTTCAGTGTAGCACTTACAGTCTTACATGCTGTGGTGTATTCTATTCAACTTTGTTTATGCAAATGTGTGGTAATGTAATTAAAGGTAGTGATATTGATGAGTGGGGGTGTGGAGTAGAGAATGATGTGTGTATTAGTGCCATGCATGGGCTGGGCTTTGGGTCCAAGCCCGGCCTGCAGGCCGGGCCGGGCTTCTACCAAATTTTGCGGGCCGGGCCTGGCTTGGCCTGGGCTGAAAAAATATTAAACACATTGGGCTTGGGCCGGGCTTGGGCTGGGCCTGGACCTAATAAAAATACTAATACAAAACCCAGATTTTTTATTTTAATATTAATAAAAACTGATTATAAATTGTATTTCCGGTTAATGAATGTTTAAAATGATTTCTTTAGTATTACAGTTGCAAATCGAGACCTTGCATGGAATTATGACACCAGTGCTATATATATATTATATATTGGAATGTTGTTTAACCTCTTTTCAACAATGGGACTTCCAATGGTATCATTTTAATAATTTGCATTCTTTTAATAGAGACCTTTCATATAATAGCAATGCAGAGTATTGCATACACAACACACACATTACATATTACTACTATATAGTACATACAGATGTTACAGATGCATATTTTTTGCATGAATGTAGCCTTTTGCATAGATCTAATGACTCCATAAGTTCACTTGGCTGACAGTAGCTAGCCACAAATGTTACTTTACACATATTTGCAGAGGCAATCAACCCATGATTAACCATCAATGTTAATCACCCTTTGACCCTACCAGTGGACATTCTATTGTCTTCCCTCCAAATCTTGCCTGCCTAAATGACCTGCCCAGTGCCCACCCCAGTTGGTAGTTGGTATTTTTTAATCGTGTAAACTAGTGTCTACTGTTTAGTGTCTACAATTTCCCCAGTACTGATTCATTCACACTTGTACTAATTCATACGTCTGAACCTGATCTGTGTCATGCTAGTGACTGCAGGCCTGCTGGAAATACCACTGGGTGTTGGTGCCAGTGGGTGACATTTAATTGAAATATCAATTAATACCAAATTAACTGCCCTTACTGGTAACATTACATAATTAAATGAAACGTCCGGGCCGGGCCTGGGCCAAACATTACCAGTCTGGGTTGGGCCTTGGCGTAAATTCTAGTTTACGGGCCGGGCTGGGCTTGACAATATTTTGCGGGCCTGGGCCAGGCCTGGTTTCTGACTGCTAATTGCCTGCTGTGCTTGGGCTCAAATCATAGGCCCATGCAGGGCACTAGTATGTATATTGATAAGTGAGATTTAACAAGATTTGCCATCCAAGCCAAAGGCCCAGATGGCAAGTGGACAAGGAAGCCATTGGCTTATCGAGAGTCCAACAATGTTCATCTACTTATAACCTGCCCTCCTGAGATATGTGTCAACCTTGTTTTTAAACATATTCACGTTGCTAGCAGTTACACAATCTGCAGACAATTTGTTCCATTCATTTATTGTCCTCTGTGAGAACGAGTGCTTCCTGATGTCCAATCTACATTGATCCTTTATTAATTTTACCTCATGTCCTCTAGTTCTGCTATCCTTCTTGAGTAAAAAAAACATATTTCTATCAATATTTTCATACCCATTCAATATCTTAAAAACTTCAATCTGATCTCCTCTTAACCTCCTTGTCTCTAGAGTTGTTAAAGCACATTCTTTCAGGCGTTCTTCATAACTAAGGTCTCTAAGTTCTGGGATCATTTTAGTTGCTCTCCTTTGTATGCGTTCAAGCGTATCTATATCCTTCTTACGATATGGTCTCCATGCTTGTATACAGTATTCTAAATGAGGTCTAACTATTGCTTTATAAAGAGGTATAATTAACTTTTTTCCCTTGTATGTTATGTTTCTTCTAATCAATCCAAGAATTTGATTACCCTTTGAATCTGCAATACCACACTGCTCTGAAACTTTCATATCAGCGCTTATTGTAACTCCTAAGTCCTTTTCTTTTACAGTAGTACCCAGAACAGTGTCTCCCATTTTATAGTTTACATCCAAGTTCCCATGTCCTGTATGTAGGCATTTACATTTCCCAAAATTGAACAACATCTGCCATTTCTCAGACCATTTCACTAATCTGTCTAGATCGTTTTGTAAATGTTGTTTATCACCATCAGTATTAACCTTTCTAAACAGTTTTGTGTCATCTGCACATTTCAGTACGTTACTTGTTATACTGTCGTCCAAGTCATTGATATATATTAAGAATAATATAGGTCCTAATACTGATCCTTGAGGTACCCCACTCAAAACCGATTTCCAATTTGAAACTTCTCCATCCACTACAACTCGTCTTCTGCCAGTCAGCCATTATTCTATCCAGTCAGTTATGCTATCCCCGATACCATGGGCTTTTAATTTAAGTAGTGATCTTTGATGTGGCACTTTGTCAAAAGCTTTCTGAAAATCTAAGTAGATAATATCTACTGGCGATCCCACGTCTATCCACTTAGTGATTTCTTCCAAAAAACATAACATATTTGTTAAGCATGACTTCGCTTTAAGGAATCCATGTTGAGATGAATTTAATAATTTATGCTTAACGAGGAAGTCCACCATATGGTCTTTAATTAACCTTTCTAATAATTTACAAATCACTGACGTTAAACACACTGGTCTGTAATTTTCTGACTTATTTCTCGAACCCTTTTTAAATAATGGTATGATGTTTGCTTCTTTCCATTCAAACGGAACAACTCCCTCTTTTAATGACAAGTTGAATACTCTTGCAAATGGTATACTGATTTGTTCTACTGTTTCCATTAGTAATTTTGGAGGAATCCCATCCACTCCCGGTGATTTATTATCCTTCATTGCCTTTATTTTCTTAGCTACCATTTCTGGAGTGGGTGTGTAGATATTGATGAGTGGGTGTGGAGTGGAGAATGATTTGGGTATTGATGTGTGGCTATTGATGAGTGGAGAATGTAATTATGTTGATGAGTGAGTGTGGAGTGGAGAATGTAGTGATGTTGATGAGTGGGTGTGGAGTGGAGAATGTAGTGATGTTGATGAGTGGGTGTGGAGTGGAGAATGTTGTGATGTTGAGTGGGTGTGGAGTGGAGAATGTAGTGATGGGTGGGTATGGAGTGGAGAATGTAGTGATGTTGATGAGTGGGTGTGGAGTGGAGAATGTTGTGATGTTGAGTGGGTGTGGAGTGGAGAATGTAGTGATGGGTGGGTATGGAGTGGAGAATGTAGTGATGTTGATGAGTGGGTGTGGAGTGGAGAATGTAGTGATGGGTGGGTGTGGAGTGGAGAATGTAGTGATGTTAATTAGTGGGTGTGGAGTGGAGAATGTAGTGATGGTGATGTGTGGGTATGGAGTGGAGAATGTAGTGATGTTGATGAGATGAATGGGTGTGGAGTGGAGAATATAGTGATGTTGATGTGTGGAGTGGAGAATGTAGTGGTGTTGATGAGTGGGTGTGGAGTGGAGAATGTAGTGATGTTGATGAAATCAATGGGTGTGGAGTGGAGAATATAGTGACGTTGATGCGTGGGTGTGGAGTGGAGAATATAGTGATGTTGATGTGTGGAGTGGAGAATGTAGTGGTGTTGATGGGTGGGTGTGGAGTGGAGAACGACCAGAGTTGATGGTAGCTTCGGGGATAAAGAAGACAACAACATATTTATTTTTGTTTGCTACACGCGTATTTGCTTTTACTTGTGGTTGTAGGCTTTTTATTTGTGCATATTATTAATAATAATTTTTGCAAGCAACCATGATTTGAGAAAAGGTGTACATCTCCGACGTCATTATGCAGTGGTTCTTCTTTCGTTGGTTCTTCTTTCGTTGAAGTTCATAATGTAACTGATGTGTAATTCTCCATACAGATAGAATAAATATTCACGTCAACATGGTGAGCTATCATTTTCCAACGGCACGCTACTTTTTCTCCTTTTGTCTTTCTGGCACATAAATATGTGGAACAAAAAGTGTTGCCGTGAAAGGTAACACCTCGTTCTGTCCCGTCCGTCTGCCAACTACAACTTGTGAGATTATGTTAATATAGTTAAACGTATTCAGTAGCCAGGTACTGGAATTTAGAATCCTGCAATATTTAGGCTGTAATCATACATATAAATGTGTTTCTATGCAAAAGGCTGACAACTTTTCAGGATACCCCTAGGGGTGCGCTAGACAAATCCTGTAATGGCGGACAAAAAATTTCACAAATTTAATATAAACTAGTTTTGCTGGTTTGAAAGACAATACAAATGGAACGTACATTATTTTATTAATTTGTTTTGATATCAAAAACAAACACTACATGCAAACTCAGTACCCCCTGTAAGAAGTCGTTGCTCCCAGTGACGTATGTAGGATCTCGCGGGTGTTGGGGTGGGGTCGTCTTGGTCACCCACTAATTTACCATGTACTGGCGCAACGAATAAAAAAAAAATTAAATGTGCCTCCTCAATTAATTTTTTTTTATTTCAAATTAATTTAGCGAGAAACCAAACCTATCTAGCTCGTTTGTACAACTTTTGTATGTAGTTTTTTTGTGTGAAATCATCAGACAAACTATTAAATTACAAGTGAAAATCCCGATTCCCGTAACTGTCATGTGATCGTAACTGTCATGTGATCGGCTAGAGGATTGAAGTCACGTCTACGATTGGCATTGACCCGCACAGTGTTTACCATTTAGGATATCCACTATTTTGATCCTTACCAGATCTAACGACTGAAGTCAATTATTTCGATAATTTGAATAAAAATAGGCATTTTTATTAACAGAATGCGCACACTACTAGATTATTCACGCACGCACGCACGCACGCACGCACGCACGCACGCACGCACGCACGCACGCACGCACGCACGCACGCACGCACGCACGCACGCACGCACGCACACACACACACACACACACACACACACACTATACATCTGGACATAAATGAACCTGATTTGCGATGGGCTGAACCATTTGAGGAAGCAGCTTTAAGCCAAAGTGGGGCATGGCCCAATCCCCCCTCCACCCCCAATATGCCACTGGTTGCTGCGCGAAGAAATTGGGAAAGGGCACGCAGCAATTAAATGTTTTCACGAGGGGTATGGTTCTATGAAAGTTTAAAAAAAAACCTCAGTCTTACCCAACACCAGTCACCACTGTTTGACATAGTTGTGTAACTGTACACGATTCCACCACCCCAAGCTGTCGTTTTATTATTCAGGTATGTACATGTGTTCGGTGCTGTCGCGGTCGCTAGAGGGCCTCGCGCGTTCACGTAATCCCCAAGGGTTGCACGAGTCCCAAATGTAGGCGGGTTGGTATTAGGGAAAGCGCGGGCACGACGGGTTAGTAGGGCAAAATGGGAAAGCTATATATCGATGCCTAATACCTGACAGAAATGCGTGTACATACGCGACATGCACATGGTATTTATCTTACAAAGTCGCATGCTGACGTACTTGGTGGCTGACGTACTTGGTGGCTGACGAACTTGGTGGCTGACGTACTTGTTGGCTGACGTTCTTGTTGGCTGACGTTCTTGTTGGCTGACGTACTTGGTGGCTGACATACTGGGTGGCTGACGTACTTGGTGGCTGACGTACTTGGTGGCTGACGTACTTGGTGGCTGACGTACTGGGTGGCTGACGTACTTGGTGGCTGACGTACTTGTTGGCTGACGTTCTTGTTGGCTGACGTTCTTGGTGGCTGACGTACTTGGTGGCTGACGTACTGGGTGGCTGACGTACTTGGTGGCTGACGTACTTGGTGGCTGACGTACTTGGCGGCTGAAGAAAAATCATGTCCCATTTTAGATAACAGCTTGGGCTAAACGGGTCTGTAGCGCGCGGGAAAAATGGTTTAACGAATTGTTCTCGGAAACAGTCGATGACGACTGTGTCCGATACAGAATCATGTGCTACATATTGGCACACGATGAATGACGACTGTGTCCGATACAGAATCATGTGCTACATATTGGCACACGATGAATGACGACTGTGTCCGATACAGAATCATGTGCTACATATTGGCACACGATGAATGACGACTGTGTCCGATACAGAATCATGTGCACACATATTGGCACACGATGAATGACGACTGTGTCCGATACAGAATCATGTGCACACATATTGGCACACGATGAATGCGCAACAATGATACACACTTTTAATTTGAACTGTGCTCGTTCTCGTTTGTACCGTTAGTTTCCGATACCTTCCGTGTTTCCTTATTAAAGAGTTAGTTTAATTGGGTTGTTGTTCCTGGTAGATGGATGTAGGACCCACAAAGAGCTGCGCCACTAACATCTAAGCATATCTTTTAGTTACAACGAAAATCGCCATATATAAATTGTAACCCATATTGCCGCAGACAAACCCATTTTGTTCGACTATGGCGAACAAAAACGTAACTCAAAAGTATTTAATAAATAGAAAAAAAAATTATTTATCCCCAAAGGGGGCATGGTCCAATGCCCCTCCCCCTAAACACACCACTGAGCACACGACTGTAAGTTAATGGCTAATTCAGCGTATACAATTCAAACATGCCGCTTCGGACGGATTAACCATCTGTATTCACTATGGCTGTATTCCATATTTATACGAATTTGTTTTAAATTTAAGAAAAAAACTGTGGTGCGATAAGCCTACGTAATTGTCTTAAATCTAGTGTAACATCGAATGATAAACGTGTAGCGGCCGAAGCACAACTACTTTGAGGCTTATATGAATGAAAGCATATGTTCGGCGAAACCTGGCGCATTTCGTTGCCTGATAAATGGTGACACTCGAAAAAATCGGAATACAATTGGCTGATTAACCAAGGAAAAATATTGTATGGATTTAAACAGAATTTCTAGTCGAAAATAGGGCCTACGGATTTCAACTCAAACAAAACGGCATGTCTGCGATTGAAGTCGTTTTACGCCACCATAAGCGTCGTTGCCATGGTTTCCGGTTGTATACTTATTATTAATGTCCGTCTCTGAAATCCTGTGCAACTCGTGCGGTGTTTTTCTAACTCTCGAAGACTGCAGACACATCCGTCTTTGCCACGACCTGCGTGTGTCCGTGCTTGTTGGTCGTGAGTTGTTCGGCCAAGTAAAGAAAGCACGCGCTCATAAATCTGTCGATTATGCACTGCCGCGAGGATTATGTCGCAACCCGTCTCAAGTCTCAAGTAGTTATACTCCAAACAGCCCAATCTTGAGCTAACGCAGGAGTTTGGACCAACGGCTTTTGGTGTCTCTTCCGAAAGACACGGGCAAAGTGGGGTGAACGAAATTGCCCAAGCTTCGAAACGGCGGAGGTGGAATCGAACCACCGTCCTCTCGATCGACAGGCGGGTGCTCTAGCCATTAGACCAGCGCTCCCCCCCCCAAGTGCTCGCCGTTAGTTTATTCTAATGAAGTAGGACGCGTGTTGTCGTTCGAGTACTCACTCGGTTCTTATGCATTGCATGTCGGAGAATGATAAATAGTTAAGTGTCAGTCTTTGTACGACTGCTTAACTCGACTAACATATCCTTTTTCTTTGCCAACACGTGTTGTCTGCGTACACTGGCCCTGTAGCCCGAGACAGAATTACATTGCATTATTCATCTTAGCAATTGCGTCTATGATCGGATTTTGGACGATGTTAAAACCGCGCAAGCAGTTTAATACGAAATCGTGTTGTATGTAAATATACGAAACGAACATCATCGGGAATGTATCACTCACTCAGCATTGTTTTGTCTTTGGCGTATTGCTCCAGAAGTCTGCGTCAGGTCCGCCCACTAAGGACATTTTAATTAATCACGAGTCATGTTTTGCCTAACAAAAATTGTGTCGCCGCGTTGGCGTGATTTTTTACAAAAATAAATAATCTGGTAAGTAATATAACCGATGCCGGTGTCAAAGGTGGCGATAAAACTGCCACACACAATTTATTTAGCGTTGTCAATTTCTCATGACATTTATTAACTTAAAATAAATAAATACTTACTCATTCACTGCGCCGTTAGGCACAGAAGGCAGAGAACAATCGTCGCCACACATTTCTATCTGCAGCCAGTCTTTCAGGGTCCTCTGTCTTTATTTGTGGGTTTGTGCTTCTCTTGCAATAGTTCGTTGGTCTTTTCCTATTTTCCAGATGGTTTCCAGTACGACGCCTGCTTTGGTGTTCTTGTTGACGGCATTCTAAGGACATGGTCCAAATATCTTAATCTCCTTTTCAATATTGTTGAGTCGATTGGCTCTACATTTGTTCTTTCAAGGACTGGTTGTTATCGACACAGTATTACTACTTGCCTTGTGGGTGTGGCATTACATGTTTCATCAGCGGAGACAACCACGATTGTGGGCAACCGAATCAATTATAGCCATCGATGCGTGACACCTTGGGATAATAGGACTACAATAGAGGCTAAAACAGCCCTGTGTATACATGTTTTTTTATAAGGATCTAAGGCATCCGATAAAGTTAACCATTGGATACTTCTTAAGAAACTACTAACTCTAGGTGTGCCTATATTGCTCGTACATATTCTCTTATACTGGTACATAACCCAAATGTTCTGTATTAAGTGTGGTACCATGACCTCCAGATTTGTTAATGTATCGAACGGTTTTCGGCAAGGTGGGATATTATCACCATATTTATTTACAGTATATGTGGGTTATTTAAGTAATACATAAAACAATGCTGGTATTGAATGTCACATTAACAACTGCTGTGCTAACCATAATGTTTTACGCAGACGATTTATGCGTTATTGCGCCTAGTCCCTCTGGTCTACAGGCTTCACTGAATATATGTTCTAAATATGGTTTTGAAAATTATATTTTATATAACCCTATAAAATGTATGGTTGTCCAACCACATGGCTATCAACTACAATTTCCCGATGTTTACTTGAATAAAACAAACTAGAATATGTTGAAAAGGCCAAATATGTAGGTGTGATCATTTGTAATGATCTGAAGAATGACGAAGATATGTTAAGACATATTCGTGGGTTTTAGTCCAGGTCCAACAGTATCATTCAGAAATTTCACAAATGTGCAGTTGGTGTAAAACTACATCTATTTCATGCCTGTTGTTGTACAATTTATTATTCCCAACTCTGGGTAAATTTTAACAAGAGTAAAACAGAAAGTTGTCCGCGACAACAGGCATAGGCGAATTTTTTATGGGATATATGGTTTAAAAAAAAACGGATTTATAACATTAGAAATAATTTGATAAAATATATGAACACTTGTATAAATATTCTTAATGGACCCATATGTGGTCTAGGTGGGCACAACCACTTCATTGTGTACAGTGGTGATTTTACATCCCATTTATATATTATATAAGTTATGTATTAATATATGTATATATATTTATTTATATATTTGTAACTTATTTATTTTTTAATGTATCTATTTTTTTTATGTATGTATAGTTTTTATTTATTTATTTGTCTTTGTTATAACATATTTTTTACTGATACACTGTGCGTGTATGTGTGTGTGTGTGTGTGTGTGTGTGTGTGTGTGTGTGTGTGCGTGCGTGCGTGCGTGCGTGCGTGCGTGCGTGCGTGCGTGCGTGCGTGCGTGCGTGCGTGCGTGCGTGCGTGCGTGCGTGTTTATGTATAATACATGATTATATGTTTATGTACATGTATACTTACTTGTATATGGGTTTATTTACCTGAAGTAAAAGTATTCGTACTCGTAATACTTGTGTTTGTTTTTAAAGGAAGCAGCCACGCGTGGCGGAAGTCAGCCGCGCATGACGGACTGAGACCACTGGCCGGCGATGTCTTCGGTGAAGTGATCTGGTGGTATTGAACAGCGCGCGACGACAAAAAAAGTGGACCTCAACTCACGGTCAGTGTTTAGTGCGTTCCCAATGACGATTTTGGGATTTGCTAGGGGTGAACAAAGGATTTAACTTAGGAGTGGGGCGATGCGACTATTTCGTCGTGGTTTAATCAAGCAAAAGTCCACCATTTAAATATGAGGGCGTGAAAAACGCCGCGAACGACGACAACATAAGACAAATGCCCTACAGGGAACGCTGCGTACCCTTTCCGTGGATACGAGCATGTTTGCTGTGACGGAAACACATAGTACTGTATCGCACATCGCTGGATTTACTGGATGAAAGCGGCGCTCCAGATAAGCGGAATTCTAGACAGTGTCTGCCTCGCCAATATAGTTCATAATTCACCAATCGGAGTCTCTTCGAAAACAATTTTTTTAATGTAATGCCTTTTTCCGCCGTCACAAATTGCAGTAAATAAAAAACCCAGAAACGTCATAATCATGCAGTCACCGTGCGTAGGATTATGTGTCATAATAAAACCAACGAATCAGAACTTCCTGGTTTCAATTGTGTTTATTCATTCGAAGGATTGTCCACGAACCGAGTTGTTTATTTGCTAAGAAAACAACTCGTCCATCATAAAGCTACCATTGCAGTGCAAACAACTTAATCGATAGGAATTATTTTTGGTAGATTTCTGAGATAGTAAAATAATCAATACACTTGATATCCATTCGGCGCAATTAGAGGTGTATAAAGCCACGTTTGTCGTCATTCTGTTTTTCCTCTGTCGTGGTTACCGTCCGTGATTTAGACATAATTATGATTGTCGTCATTATCTTACTGTGTCGTTATAATGTGGTTGTAGTAAGCCCGTGGAACGTTGGCTCAACGTCGACAGGCTGCCGTTTACCAGTGAGTGAGACACATTTCCTTGTGTGTTAGCCTGATGCATGTTGCTCTCTAGAGTTGATTGTCCAATACATAGAGAAAGTGCATATAACTATTTCCAGCCGTTGTGAATAATATTTTATATGTGGACATGTAAGGACATGATTGAAGAATATCTGAGCCGCGACTCTAGCTTAGTATTCCAGCATAATTTTATGGGTACTTGTTTAAAAATCGTCATAACATTATATATGTGAGACAACTCGGTATTTTAATTTTCTTCCGTCAAGAGTCAGACAATGAAACGACTGCGGTCTTGGGTTTGAACCTTTTTATTACGATGCAAATACGTTTACACATAAGGGGCGGTGATCTCGCGGTCAAAGCCCAGGGTTGTCGATCGGGTGGTTCGAATCCACCTGCTGTCATATCGAAACTTTGGCAGTTTCGTTCACCCTACTTTGTAAGTGTCTTTCGTTCACCCCACTTTGTAAGTGTCTTTCGTTCACCCCACTTTGTAAGTGTCTTTCGTTCACCCCACTTTGTAAGTGTCTTTCGTTCACTCCACTTTGTAAGTGTCTTTCGTTCACCCCACTTTGTCTTTCGGAACGCCTGAACGCCGTTGGTCCCACCAAGAGCTGCTGTCTCAATCTCTAATCACCGATTTGCGTCAACACCCTGACATATAGACTCTGCCAAAGGCTTGCCCTGCCAATTATCAAGATAGAAGCCACCTCGTCACTTGCAATGTAACATTCCGCCTGTATCTGACTCCAATATGTGACTCCAATTCGTAACCGTTTTAGAGTCTTGCTTGATCGGCCCGATCAGTTAAGCAGTCTTGTTCCTCTTGCAGGTAGTTCACAAATGAGCCTCTGGACAAGCAGCCAGATCACCATTACGCAATCTTTGCCTAATGTGGTGCCGCCTTTGCGAGACGCGACTCGCACTGGTTTGTAAGGTGGTGTCCAGATGTTGCGGCTACTTGCATTCGTTGTATTCGAAAATTAAGGTAATATTCCGGCCGCTAACTAGCATCGTCGTTAATTATCCAAACGAGATATAAATCTGCGCGGAGATATCAATACAGTAACCGCTTAAAGCCTGTCCATTGTAACGATTCCGTGCAAAGTTAAATGCGGTAGATCGTATAAGTGTACTCGCAGTCTCGCATTCCTACGGATCTTAGGCCTGTTGCATAGAGACAAAACAGACGTGACGGCGTTGACGCGAACGTGGTAAACTGGACAGTGTTTTTTCTAATTGACCGTCCACCGTTTAAAGGGGTCGTCGCGCATTTCATTGGGCCGGGTGTGGCCAGAAAGAGAGACACGACTATAGCTAGTGAAGAACGTCAGTTGGTTAACGACGTTGGCTGATGACGCTGGGTTGTATTTATTCCACACCCGTGGCTGATGACGCTGGGTTGTATTTATTCCACACCCGTGGCTGATGACGCTGGGTTGTATTTATTCCACACCCGTGACTGATGACGCTGGGTTGTATTTATTCCACACCCGTGACTGATGACGCTGGTTTGTATTTATTCCACACCCGTGGCTGATGACGCTGGGTTGCATTTATTCCATACCCGTGGCTGATGACGCTGGGTTGTATTTATTCCACACCCGTGGCTGATGACGCTGGGTTATATTTATTCCACACCCGTGGCTGATGACGCTGGGTTGTATTTATTCCACACCTGTGGCTGATGGCGCTGGGTTGTATTTATTCCACACCCGTGGCTGATGACGCTGGGTTGTATTTATTCCACACCCGTGGCTGATGACGCTGGGTTGTATTTATTCCACACCCGTGGCTGATGACGCTGGGTTGTATTTATTCCACACCCGTGGCTGATGACGCTGGGTTGTATGTATTCCACACCCGTGGCTGATGACGCTGGATTGTATTTATTCCACACCCGTGGCTGATGATGCTGGGTTGTATTTATTCCACACCCGTAGCTGATGACGCTGGGTTGTATTTATTCCACACCCGTGGCTGATGACGCTGGGTTGTATTTATTCAACACCCGTGGCAGATGACGCTGGGTTGTATTTATTCCACACCCGTGGCTGATGACGCTGGATTGTATTTATTCCACACCCGTGGCTGATGACGCTGGGTTGTATTTAGTCCACACCCGTAGCTGATGACGCTGGGTTGTATTTATTCCACACCCGTGGCTGATGACGCTGGATAGTATTTATTCCACACCCGTGGCTGATGACGCTGGGTTGTATTTATTCCACACCCGTGGCTGATGACGCTGGATTGTATTTATTCCACACCCGTGGCTGATGACGCTGGGTTGTATTTATTCCACACCCGTGGCTGATGACGCTAGGTTGTATTTATTCCACACCCGTGGCTGATGGCGCTGGGTTGTATTTATTCCACACCCGTGGCTGATGACGCTGGGTTGCATTTATTCCACACCCGTGGCTGATGACGCTGGGTTGTATTTATTCCACACCCGTGGCTGATGACGCTGGATTGTATTTATTCCACACCCGTGGCTTATGACGCTGGGTTGTATTTATTCCACACCCGTGGCTGATGACGCTGGATTGTATTTATTCCACACCCGTGGCTTATGACGCTGGGTTGTATTTATTCCACACCCGTGGCTGATGACGCTGGGTTGTATTTATTCAACACCCGTGGCAGATGACGCTGGGTTGTATTTATTCCACACCCGTGGCTGATGGCGCTGGGTTGTATTTATTCCACACCCGTGGCTGATGACGCTGGGTTGTATTTATTCCACACCTGTGGCTGATGACGCTGGGTTGTATTTATTCCACACCTGTGGCTGATGACGCTGGCTTGTATTTATTCCACACCCGTGGCTGATGACGCTGGCTTGTATTTATTCCACACCTGTGGCTGATGACGCTGGATTGTATTTATTCCACACCTGTGGCTGATGACGCTGGGTTGTATTTATTCCACACCCGTGGCTGATGACGCTGGGTTGTATTTGTCTCATCGTGTGTAGCCTACAAATTCGACTTTTTGGTCAGTTAAGCCAATGACGCATAATCAACTAAAGTTCACCCTAAAGGCTGTTTTTGCAACTCGATCGTGTTGACGTTGGACATAAAGTAGGGTCAAGCGTAGGATGCCGTGGTAGGATGGAAGGCGATGACTGTAGTGTCCTCTTCTGGTCAGCGCACGTCCGTGCAGTCTTAGCTTTGTTCTTGTATCGATTATTGGGGCAGACCGGAACAAGTGGTCAATGTAAATAGCGCACGTGTAATCGACTGGACTTCCAAATCGGATTAGGAATTTGACGTGAACGAGTAGAAGCGTCAAGGTACGGACGAAGGAAATTATACGAGCATTCATTATATCCGGCTTAAGAGCCTGGTACTTTGGACAAAACACACGTAGTATGGGCGCAGTGGTACCAAGAGGTAAGCTAATACGTGTATACAGACGTCAGTTGGATTTTGTTTGTAAATGTAACCTTCTTCTTCCGTATATGTGCATAATCCCAGTTTGGAGCATTGTCGCCCTGTCGTGACAATACATAGTCACGACAGTGCGACAATGCATAGATACAACGCGAGTGTAGTGCAGTTTAGATACGGGGTAAAATCCGTGCTAAAATGTGGTGCTGGTTAAACCTACCCATCCAGAGTGACCAACCCTTCCTTGACGGTGTCTAGAGTTGGGGTGTAACTATGCACTCAAGCAGCTGGTTCCATAGTCGGATACAGAAGGGAAGAACGAGTGTCTACAACTACGTCCGTGTTGTACATACAATGACGGCGAATTGTCTTAATTCGCTCGAGTTTGCCGTTCGTCTCCTGCTGTGGGTGGAAGCAGTAGGAATGAACACGTTAATTGTTGTGACGCATCTGGAATGCACGTGATAATAACCTGCAATATATGTTATACACACAAAGAAGCTATTAAACGACAATCGTCAATCGTTTTGTGAACACTTTCGGTTTCCGAGAATCGATAAAGACTAGCCCCGAAATAAACGGTATGTTCTCTAAAGATGTTTGCACCGCGGTCAACTTCGAAAGAGCCGTGACACAGCAATGTTCTTGGTCAATGCGTAGTGAATATACCGAACATGTATAAATACTATATTAGATAGGCAGTGCACAATAGCCTCACGGGTAATTTACTGTTATTAATGCAAATGTTATGCTTTGTTTCTCACAATGCACTAAATTAGTCACAACTAAGTTATTACAGTAAACTAGTACGTGACAGGTCCGACTGATGTTTCTTTGTGAAGAAGGTATTTCTTGTTCTTGTTTCTTCTTGTTCGCAGACCTTGCACTAAACAACTGTGTGGGAATTGAGTGGTCTTAGACTTGTGTTGCTTTCACGGGTTACTTGTTAATTGTCAAGTTGTCATACTTGGTTGTCATACTTGGTTGTCATACTTGGTTGTCATACTTGGTTGTATAGTTTCTTTGAAGTGATGGCTAGAAACCTCAATTCCTTCTTGAGAGTGTTCAGGGTAGACGCTAACACGACTTCTTCAGGAAGTTTGTTTCAACAATCGATGTCTCTGTGTGTGAAGAAATATTAACAGTTCTATGCACTGTGCAAGTTAGTATCTCAGCTTATTACTACATTGAAAAAACATTCTGGGATTTTCCTGTTTAGACCATTGATGTGTTTATATAGACCTAACTCTCGCTGATTTCCGTCTCTGTTCCAAAGGAAATTATTCGATAGATGTTTTGCTGAGTTCCAGCGCTCTCTTCTGAACTTTCTCTAATTCATGTATATCCTTTTGACATATTATTTAGGGTTCCAGGTTGGTCATGCATATTCCAGCATTGATCGAATCATAGGGTATTTATTATAGTTTCATGTAATGTGTTTTATACGAGTCCTTGGTTATTGCAGTCGGCAATTCTAAAATATTTTTTTATTTTACAAATTGTAATATTTGTTTAACTAAATTAACTACTGGTTAATATGTTGTTGATAAAGTATGAAAAATTCCTAGTACAATTTCAATGAGCTAATGCTAATGGCGCGCCATACACATACCGACTTTTAGTAGCCAACAGTTTGTCTACCGACCACTACCCATCGGCCGCCCGGCGGCCGACCGGTTTTTTATGTGCTCGAGGTTCACAAAAACTGTTGGTGGAGAACATACACACAGCGACTACATTTGAGTTGCCAACTGAAAAAGTAGTCGCCAACATGTTGGCAGTTAACGAATCGGTATGTGTGTGGCAGGCTGTATAGTATGCCCAGATTACTGATTACGTAACTGGAGCTGACCACCGTGGCTTGACAAAACAATGCCAGGAACGCCGAGGTGCTGGGAGGTCACATTAATCCAGGCTCTACTGAATACACACTAGATTAGAACCAGACGAAGAGAAGTAACCCGATTATTCGCCGCCACGCGTACTTCGGCAGTCACTGGACGGTTCGTAAGTGCTTGCCGATAGCGACAATAGCGCGAAAGAACCGGTTTATTTGTGGTCCTGGGTGGGTCTGACCCGCAGACGTCGTAATCCAGCTGCCTAATTGTTCCCAAACAAACAGCCGTTAACAAAACCTGTTTCATAAATATGAACGCATTGTGCGGCTAGAATAGTTTCCCACGTCGCATTTATTTTACATTACATTACAATGCACCAGGTGCTGTAAAAACAACATGAAACGGGGCCGCCTCTCTTTGGGGTAGGCCAAACAATTCGCTACACATCGGCTGACCTGGGTATTATCCACCTCATACTTCGTTTACACCGGACACGACTCGCACAGGCTACCCCGGCAGTTGCTCCAGAAAGGTAATTTATTAATAAGACTATTATATCATCAATCAATATAGACTCTGTAGTAATCGTGCGGTAAATAATTCCAGATAAGGCTTAGATGCCTTACTGTTGCATAAAAGTAATGTTCATGGACAAGTCAGTCTAAATGATACGGATAGCCGAATACATAAAATAGTAATACATAAAATAGTAATATTTCGTTAACATATAGCTAAAGTAATTGTTTTTATTTAATTAAAAATCAACTCAAACACGATAATTAACAACTGGCTAGCGATACCACGATTTCCTGACATTCATTTGTACGTTCGGTTATTAAACAAATATTTAAAACAGCAACGACTGCTTCTATAGTTCTTGTTTTTATTAAGAACTGGACATAATTCAAACTGGTGTCAGTTGAACAATATTGGCCATAAACATTCTGGCTTGACACACATAATACACGCTTAGTTAATAAACTTATTTGATACTGTACTCTTACGTCTCACTGATGTATAGGCGACAGTTGGTAAATAGACATATTCCACCAGCTGTGTGCATAATAGTGAAAATGTTATGAAGTTATTCGAATTGAAATATATTGGCTATGTTGCATCAGGAGCCTAATGCGATATCGTCGCAAAACATTGTTCGCCACGTCAAGGGACCAGACATGTTCCAACGCATACGCGACTAATATTAAACTAATTGACTTGTCGGTGATGCAAATGGAAGCTATCGGTGGCCCGACCACTGACGCTACGTGGCGCACGGTGTGGCGGGCATTGATTGAGTATTGACTCGGTTGGAATCTGGAGAACGTTCTCACGGAAGGGATGACATTGCAATGCTTAGCATGAGGTACCAAGGCCAGAGGGTCACCAGCCAGGTCACAACCGTTGTGCCGGTGTAGCAGATACATTGGGCGGAATACTCGGGATTGGACACAACATAATGAAGCAATGAAGATAATTAACACGCAGATGGCATCAGTTAAAGCCAAAGTCAGTTCCACACCTAATCGGCTCAAGTCAGGGAATAATGTCCACAGCCGTTAGAGCTGCCAAGTACGTGTTGTCACGTGCATGCGAATTCGTCTTATATCACGGGCAACATGTGTCGATGTTTTGTACTTTTCCGTCTTGAAGAATGACCGTGCAAGAGTTCATGCATGCTTACAAGGCGAGAGAGAGGAACATAGAGCGTGGGAGGTGCGTCACGCGTCATTGACACGTGTTCCTATGACGAATGATTAGACCCACGTCCAACAAGACTGCGCGTGGTTCGACAGACAGCAAACTTCGCATTCTTCGCTACGCGGTGGCGCTGTTTACCCGGGAGCGAGACTTTGTCTTACAGCGAGCACTGTTCATTCTGGACTTGGCATTCACGCCGTCCGTGTGTTTGACTTGGAGGGGTTTACACCAGCTGTAGACGTGACGCCTGAATATAGGACAAAGTACGCCAGCCTCACGGCGTGTACGTTTACAAGAGCGGTGAAGACGTCTTCGGTGAGTCTCACCGCGTAAATAGCGCCGCTTGTCGAATATATCAATAGCATAATTACAATTAAGTCTAGTATAATATTTGTTATTTGGTTAGTATACATGCATTCGCAACTTTCTTGTATAATTTTCACATTTCTAGCAATAATGTTTAGTGACAGTATCGCGGTACCTGTATAAGTATTGTAATTAGTAGTCTACTTAGTAGGGGCAGTAAACATAACTTTATCCTTCAATTCTCTCCGTTTCTGGTACACGATTAGTTACGACTACCATCGTCTGGCATACTACTGTACATACTACTGTACTACTGTACATACTACTGTACTACTGTACATACTACTGTACTACTGTACATACTACTGTACTACTGTACATACTACTGTACATACTACTGTACTACTGTACATACTACTGTACTACTGTACATACTACTGTACTACTGTACATACTACTGTAGTACTGTACATACTACTGTACTACTGTACATACTATTGTACTACTGTACATACTACTGTAGTACTGTACATACTACTGTACTACTGTACATACTACTGTAGTACTGTACATACTACTATACATACTACTGTACTACTGTACATACTACTGTACTACAGTACATACTACTGTACTACTGTACATACTACTATACATACTACTGTACATACTACTATACATAATACTGTACATACTACTATAGTACTGTACATACTACTGTACTAATGTACATACTACTGTACTACTGTACATACTACTGTACATACTACTGTACATACTACTGTACTACTGTACATACTACTGTACATACTACTGTACTATTGTACATACTACTGTACTACAGTACATACTACTGTACTACTGTACATACTACTGTACATACTACTGTACTACTGTACATACTACTGTACATACTACTGTACTACTGTACATACTACTGTATGTATAATGACATTTATGATTATGTACGTTTAGTCGGAAATAAATATTTTTTGTTGATTGATTGATTTATTTATTTATTGAACTATGCCCTTTGTAAAACTAACACCTCTTGAGTAGTGGTAGGCCTAATACAGGAATCAGCTTATTTTACGTTTGTCACAACCATATTGTCACCACCAAACCTGTCCCCGTCCACTGACATAGACAAACAGAACATCATGCTGTTTCCAGGTTGATTTGTGTAACTTGCGTTCTTGTACCGTTCTTGTACCGATGTTGTACCGTTCTTGTACCGATCTTGTACCGTTCTTGTACCGATCTACTCTGCCACGATCCTTTATTGCACTAACTCAGATTTACCTGCCTCACGATACATGTTTCCCACTGCGTTGTTCACTTGTTAGTGTTGGCAGATGTTCTGCTCTTTATTATTAGGTAATTTCATATCAACATCTCTTCTACATATAATATCAGGTCAATGACATTTCGCTAGTTGTATGCGTTGGCCTTGGTGTCCAGGACCCTTGTTTGACATCTCTGATCTTTTCAATCCTATCTAAATCCTTGTGATTTGGATGTATATCACATTACACGCGCCCCTCCATTGAGATATCACATTACACGCGACCCTCCCTTGAGATATCACATTACACGCGCCCCTCCCTTGAGAGTTGTTGTTGTCTGAGGCGATTGTCATAACCCTATATCATGTAGCATTGAAGTCTTTCTGTATTCTCCCGTATGTTGTCCTTCAGGAATGTCGACTCTCTGTGTGTATGTACTGTGTATGTACTGTGTATGTACTGTATATGTACTGTGTATGTACTGTGTATGTACTGTGTATGTACTGTGTATGTACTGTGTATGTACTGAGTATGTACTGTGTATGTACTGTGTATGTACTGTATATGGGTTTCCGTCAACACCAAGGTTGATAACAGTGTCATCCCCATGGCGGTATCTTTTCCAGATAAATCGTTTTCTGGGCCCCAGCTACTTGAGTTACCACGTGTGTTCTTCCTCTATGACAACACAAGTGCTACAATTGAATGGTTGACCTGTTCTTAATCTGGAATCAGATCAACAAAAACACGTATTTTGTAATGAACATGAGCACAGTTGTAACCTGTGATGTGGGACTAAGGCTCATTACCTTGGATACGAATTTTAATAACATGTGCCGTGGTACCCGACATCTTTTCTTCTAGATTCACCGCCAATTTACTGAAATCAAACTGTGCATAATTTGTTTGTGGAATCGCAGAAGATCCACGCAAGATATACAACTCCTGCGTTACTACGGAATCGGTATTCCTACGTCAATGCACGGTGGACTGCACATTGTGTCGAAAACATGTTGATACATGTGCTTGCGTGCGTGTAAACTTGAAAAAGTATAAAACGGCGCCTGTAGATTCAACGCTGAATTGGATAGACAAACAAACGTGTCACCTGTCTCCCCTATCATATTCTCTCTTCCATGTTAGTAAACTTATATAAGAACTATTTGTAAAATTGGTTACAGTGTGCTAACATATGACGAATAGCAGTAACTATGGGTGATATAATAAGAGGAATCAGCGTCTAGTTAAACAGTCACCACCTTTCGCCAAAGCCTTACGACGGTCACAAGGTTCATCACAGCAGGTCACCGTTCAAGTGTGAGGCATTGTCGTTTGGTGATCTATCTGCACTCTTCGGTATTCAACTCGGTATTCCTGGTAACCTTTCAATCAGTTCAGTAAGCGGTATGCAGCTTAGACAATGGTCAGTTTTGCTAGAGCTGTTTATGGACTATAGCATGAGCCATGAATGCGGTGTAAGCAAAGATCTTATACAATTGTAGAAGATCTTTGATGTAAGGTCTGGAGCTTGCCGGAACATTGACAGTTCCTCCGAGCAGTTTATTAGCCTTGTGTTCCTCTTGTAACTAATATCCATTAGTAAACTATTTGCAGCTAACTACGTTGGATGATATCATTTACCAGTAAGCTTATTCGGTGCTTTGACTGCGCCGATGCGAACAGTATAATTATGTATGCAAACAAAACCTCGCTGACCCGCGAGCGATGCACTATATTATTATAACGTTTGCGGCTTCGTGGCAGGTTACAATCGAGTTATCGTTCGATTATGTCTAAGATACAATTACAAACACAATGGAATGTGCCTAGTATCGGCAGCTAATAAGGTTTGCGTTTACCACAACGGCCGCACGTGCCGTCCACACGAGCGACCAACGCTGCGGTGGACCACTGACGTTTGTACTGATTTTCTGTCACCCGATAAATAAACATTCACTGAACTACGGGAAATTATAAACATGACATGAGCGATGCAATGATTTATCATTCACACCACGTCCACGCGTACCGCTAATTGTTATTACATTGTAATATTAATTAGTGGTACACATGGCTGGTGTGTATAACAAATCTGCTCCAGGGGATTCTTTTTCACACCATCCATATTTACCGCTAATAACAATGTAATAACAATGTAATAACAATGTAATAACAATGTAATAACAATGTAATAACAATGTAATAACAATGTAATAACAATGTAATAACAATGTAATAACAATGTAATAACAATGTAATAACAATGTAATAACAATGTAATAACAAATGGCGGTACACGTCGGTGGCGTGAAAAAGAAACCATATCATAACTAATAATAGCCATCGTATCATTGCTGAACGCATAAGCAGGCCCCAGTCTTCGTTCACGTTCAAGTAATCGTCTTAGCATGAACTCAAGACGTCCACGTTGTGCTAAGCGGCGACTCACAAGACTAGCCCAATCAGCTACGATTGACTTTCTATTAGAAACTTCTCAATCGAAGGGACTGGAGTTCAAATCTTCTTGTTGGAGTTTCTAAATGTTGGCAATTTCGTTCGCTCCACGTTGTCTCACTTCACTCATCTGTATAAATGAATATCTATCTATAGACAGTGGTGGATATGTGAACGAATAGTCTTCATGCGGTAATTGCAGCATGGCTGAATGCTTCCCAGAGAAGTTGAGTTGGTGTTTGAACGAACTGTTCTGCCAGGGGTGAGTGGCAAAGCGTTTTCACCGGTCCTGAGAAGTGGATACCGCTCTATTTAAAAGCTACCCTTTACAATGTTATGGGTTATAAAATGCGTGAATGAACCAGTCATTGCCACTGGTTGTCGCAATGATGCCTGGCACGTGATTAATTTATTTATGAATATTGAAAGACGAAAACGCCCAGTTAACATAATACACACCATGGTAGGTATGAATCCGTCTGATGATGTTTATGTCGGGAATACGAAATATCGACAGCAGTACGTGTGTTTGTGGTACTATTATAATAGTTGACTCTTGCTATATACGGAACATGTTGGAAAATGCCCAAATTGTCCTATATGTCCGATGATCCTTGTATCCACTGCCTCTCTGCGTTGTTCACATATGAGACGCCATATATGAGAGGCCACTACACATATTACATATTATACTGGATACATTTATGTTTTGAGAGTTCCTGCTATACCTCGAAAGTGGTCGGTTGGAGACAGTGAATCTTGTGTCTGTGCTTGATCAAACAATTATTTTATCATATCCAAAATGTTTTTATTTGCCTGCAGAGCTTTCGCCACCTTCCCAAGATGGTTTCATCTGTACTAATGGTGATGACATCCTGGTAGGATAAAGCCATCTCGACAAGGTGTCGAAAGTTGTCGACAAAAAACCTTTTGGATGTGATAAGAAATTGTTTGATCAGGAAAACGAATTAGTTTATTACATGTTCAATACTGTATTTGTACTGTTGCGTTACGACGTCTCCTGCTTCTCTCTGCCCCAGACACTCAGCCATGGACGACCGTATCCATCAGCTGACGCTCCGTCACGACAACATCCGGTCGACGTCGCAGAAGACGCGAGAGACGATCATGGAGGCCGTGGGTTGGCTGGAGAGCGAGAACGCGCAGCTGCGTAATCTCAACGCCGACATCATGGCCCAGATGCGCCGCCTGGCGGACGGCAACGACCGCATCAAGCAGCAGCTGGCGTCGTCGCAGACGCAACAGCAGCAGAACTCGAGCCGGGTGGCGACGCTGCAGGAGACGAACAACCGACTGAAGGCCGACCTGGAGGCCGTCGCGAGGAAACACCGGGACGAGAAGCGACGGGTCGAGGAGCGAGAGGCGATGCTGAGAGACGAGAACGCCGCGATGCAGCGGCAGATCGACGCGATGAAGGCGGACGTGAGCGAGATGGAGGCGACGCTGGCCAGGGCAAGGCAGGAGACCGACTCCGCGACGGCCCAGCTCAGTCGGGCGCAGCGGCGCAACTTCAACGACCGCGACATCGAGCTGCTGCACGACCTGGATGTGCTGCGCGACCAGCAGCGACACGCACAGAGGCAGAGCGACGAGGCAGACGCTGCCAACGCCAGACTGCAGGGCGAGCTGGGGCTGGTGCAGGCCAGCTTCGACGAGAAGGTCGCCGAACTGCGCAACGAGAGTCGCAGGCACTCGCTGCTCACGAAAGAGTTCAATTCGTTGCTCGACGAGAACAACAAACTCAAGCAGCAGATGAGGCGTCGCCGCCAAGGGGCGCTGATGCAACAACAACAACAGAAGCAACAACAACAACTTCAACAACAACAACAACAACAACAACAACAACAACAACAACAGCAGCAGACCTCGGTGTCTGTGTCGCACGGAGATTACACGGCCCGGAACAATATGGACACGGTGCGTTCAAAGGGACGCCCGTCCGACTGTATATCAGAGCGCCTGCGCGCCGGAACTACGCTGAACCGCACGCGCTCGATGTTTTCGCTGGGGCAGCCTCACGCCAACCAATCAACGGCGCTCAATCAACTTTCACCGAGACAGGGCGAGAAGAACACGTTCGCGCGAGAGTCGTCATTCCTCTCGCGAGAGTCGACTTTCTTTCGTCAGAAGAACGTCAACGGTCTGACAAAGCCCAACATCAGCAACGGTTCGCTTGATCCCAATTCTGACACGAAGCCAACGGAGGTAACGCGAACGGAAGTGACACCTGGCGGCAACTTGCCGGTTTTAGCGAGTGCTAAGACTTGGCGTCCGTGAAGCCGAAGATTGTTACGCTGATTCGTGCGTATGTTTCCACTATACTCCGGTGAATGCAAATCGCATATCTTTTGTGTCCCCCTCGTTCGTGTTAACGTTGTGGGTACCGCTGACACAAATACGTTCTGTGAGGACATATTTGAGTCAACTGCTATGCTGCCGAAAGCAGTATTTGACTTTATGTGCTGCAGTTAGTGGCAATTTCGTAAAAAATTAACCTAGCTCTGAATTGTTTCGGGGAAATGAAATAAATGGATTCCACATAGAGCGTTTACGTCGTCGAATGGCATATTACATTGCCCTGTTGACATTTTCGACCATTGACGCAGGCTCTCCGCGTATAGGGGCCTATGTATATACTTGCACATTTTGTTTGTATTCCCCACACCCCCTCCATTGCATCTACGTATTTATTCCTGCGCGCGCATACGTTCTGGTCCATTCAGAAGAACAGAAAAGTGGCATTACTATATAATATAACGAACATAATATAATTTAAGCGGATTCGGCGTGGATGGGCAACACATAATTCTGCCAAATATTTGCACGTGAACGCTGTCTTCTAACGTTGTTTCGCGCAAAACGACGCTATGCCGTCTCTGCTCTCTTTGAAGGCGACAAGGCGTCGTTGCTGTTATGACACTCAGTCAAGCCAACTGTGATATTCGGAAGTTTTCCTTGTGAAAGTGATGTAATTTCAACGTTTGAAGTTTTGCATAATGTTGTTATAATATGCATATGTAGTTAACATGTGTAGTTAACATATGTAGTTAACATGTTATCAATGCGTTATTTGTTGATTTACCGTCTCATGCATTATACAGAGTCATTATCGTATTACACAGAAAGATTATTTTGTGACGTGCTTCTGAACAAATGCTCGAATGCAAATGTTGCTTTATTAAATAAAAGAAAATATGTATTCTTGATGCTTGTCAATACCTCTTTCGTATTCTCATTATATCAATATTCTTAATGTAAATCTATTGATGTAGTTTTCCTGTTTCGAATAATCCGGATTAACTTACTTCTGATAAACGATAATTACACCCACGCAGTAATAAGGATTTGTTCTGGTAACTACTGTAAACGTTCTACATCAAGTCAGCCCCTAGTTGACGTGGTTTAGCAACACTAGAGAAGAAGATACCACGAGGAGACAAAACAGAAGGTTTTTTAACTATTAAATTGTTATGAAAATGTTGAATTATGAGAAAAACAATGTAAAAAGACAGTGTACGTTAAATGTAAGATAATATTCACTCTCAGTGAGGACAACGAATGCATGTTTTATTACTGTACGGTTTTCGTTTCCTGACTAAAAGTGACACAGTGACCTTCGTGAGATTCAACACACGACAATGTGATGTTGAGAATACTGGAGTCATATTAGTACAGTCGATGGTTGTCACCAACGTTCTGGCTCATGCCACAATGATTGGCGTCTGTTGTCGTTAACGCAGCAAGTTTAACATTCCATTTAACATGAACGCGTAATGACGACACACCGTTTCTTCAAGAGAAGTCTAAAACAAAATAGCTGTCTCTTATAGTACCAGCAACATTCACAGATCGTGTCGAGACCTGGCCGCTGAATATAACGAATATGATTAAAGATGAGACACATTAGGCTTCCATTTGTTATTAAAATTTGTCTTTATCTAACTTTTCTACCCTCCTGTGTTTTTGGCCCCGGCCAGCACGGTGCTGCAAGAGAACGCAGCGACATGCATCCTTTGCTTCCAACAGCGGCAGGTCTTGGACCGTTGCTCTCACGATCACGTGCCTAATGGCTTCGCGCTAGCAGCGTCGTCGTGTCTACGGTTTGCAATATATGTTTATTTCAGACAAAATATTACAGCCAATGTCTGGTCTGTGTCAGATATGTCAACGTACGGGTCTCGACGGCTGTTATTGTAATACTCACCTTAAGCATCATCCAGTTTAGTGTTCAGTGGAACCAGATCGATTTCCATTAGATAGACCCCGACAACCAGTTCGACCATAAAACGTTCTTGAACGTTTCTGTTGCTGGTGTTGTGAGACATCGGAATACATCCTCAGTATGGTTTAAATATAGTAGTCCCTATCGTATGTTACGTTGTCAAGGACAAACCCCATCAAACAGGGCAACAGACAACGTAACACAAACCCTTCTGCGAATCAACCAATTAATTAAGTTTTCACTCGTATCAACGTAATAACCATTTTGCGTGAAATTACACAATTTTCCACCTATTAATATGTTTTGGTCATTCTTCACGTGATTCTGTCTTAAATACACGGACGCAAACACGCACGCACACACAACACACACACACGCACGCACGCACACACGCACGCACGCACGCACACACAATTGAACATTACCATATAAACATATTAGGTTGGAGACGGGTCCTGAATTTGACAGAAGAGTAGCATGTAGTTTATTGTACATCCATGGCTTGTGGCTCGTGAATAAACCATAAACCGCAGATCAGAATTTTCCATACATTATAATATTATAATAAACATGATCATTTACATTGTAAACATTAGACGTGAGTCGCGCGACGCTATGCTTGCCTGAAGCCATGCCTCTAGGGCTATCATTGTGCAAGAAACTAAACCGCCCGCAAATTGATCACTAATAGTTTATTTTCGGACAACCGCGATACTTAATCGCATTAAACAATTCTAACCGACGACCAACCTAATTTACTTTGGTATGGAAATTTTAGTAGCCGCGGGAACTGCTATTGTTATGTCAACGTCGGCATACGACTAGGCCCTACATAGAATAGGAGCTATTATTTACACGTGACAGCTTACATTGCTTGTATCAGTAATAGAACAATGGAATGGCGTTCAGTTTAATGGGCATTGTTATGACGGTATAAAGAGAACCCAGTTGAACGCATAACGCTGCTGGAATAATTGTTGTGTGCATAATCGTATATAAAAGTACCAGTTGTTTAAATATCAATTACAACGTTGGTTCGTGAACTGTAGCAGGCCCGTGACGCGACTAGTGTTTTCGCATTAGTGACACGTGTGTGCACACGCAAGCGTTAGTGACACGTGTGTGCACACGCAAGCGTTAGTAACACGTATGTGCACACGCAAGCGTTAGTGACACGTGTGTGCACACGCAAGCGTTAGTGACACGTGTGTGCACACGCAAGCGTTAGTGACACGTGTGTGCACACGCAAGCGTTAGTGACACGTGTGTGCACACGCAAGCGTTAGTGACACGTGTGTGCACACGCAAACGTTAGTGACACGTGTGTGCACACGCAAGCGTTAGTGACACGTCTGTGCAAACGCAAGCGTTAGTGACAACTGTGTGCACACGCAAGCGTTAGTCACACGTCTGTGCACACGCAAGCGTTAGTGACACGTGTGTGCACACGCAAGCGTTAGTGACACGTCTGTGCACACGCAAGCGTTAGTGACACGTGTGTGCAAACGCAAGCGTTAGTGACTCGTCTGTGCACACGCAAGCGTTAGTTACACGTCTTTGCACACGCAAGCGTTAGTGACACGTGTGTGCACACGCAAGCGTTAGTGACACGTGTGTGCACACGCAAGCGTTAGTGACACATGTGTGCACACGCAAGCGTTAGTGACACGTGTGTGCACACGCAAACGTTAGTGACACGTGTGTGCACACGCAAGCACGTGTTTAAGATCCAGCGGCTTCTGTGATAATAATAATGTGCATTGGTGTCAACGTCTGCTCACGAAAAAGCGGAAATGTACTCACGAAAGGGGAACATTCTCCTACAGTCAACTTTCGTCGGTTTTTATTGCGTTTTTCGTCGTTTTTAACTTAATGTTTTACGGGTCGACATTTTGATGTGCCGTTCTCGTTCACGCGCACGCGCGAGAAAATGTGAAATCACTCGAGATCAAAGAAATAAAATGTGCCTAGAATGGCCTTATGTAATAAATATATTGATTTTACCGTGAATTTTTTTAATTACAAAAAACGGGACATTTCGCCCAAAAACGGGACCAGGGGAAAAGTGGTATTTCCCGCCAGAAAGCGGTAATGCCGTGACGCATTTTATAATCCATAAGACTTACTATGAAGACACGTTGAAGAGTAGCTAGAAATCACGCCGTTCCGTTCAGCACCTGGACATAAGCAAATAGCGGAATGTTTCGCCTGCATCGAATCTCATATAGCGACATAATGTTTTCAAGGAAGTTTAAGGAATATTTGTGTGTTGGTGGCGCCACCTACCGAATGTGTTTTACCCAAATTGTGCAAGAGCTCTGGTTTGTTTCTACATCAGGCGATTTTCAAGTTTTGGGCTATATTAACCTAATCAAGCCAAAACAACGATAAAATAAAAAAAAAATCGTTTAGTCAATTATGACAAAAATGGGAGCTTTTTGTTGGAAAGCAGGAGATCGGAAGGTGCTCGTGTGTGCATAAATGTATTTATTCAATAAATAATACTAGCAAAAATACCCAACTACAGAGGGATAACTTGATAGTTCGTAAGTGACTGTCATGATAACAATATTTATAAAAAAATTAGGGTACACCACATTATCACAGAAATATCCATCTATGGCTGTAATAGCACTCGCTGCTGCCAATCAATATGTTAGTGGCTTTTTAAATCAAACTCTTGACATTGCGACTGGCATTTGTTGTAGCGTCTACCGACGGTTTGCGTCACTTCTAACAATCGTAGGTAAGATGCATGTCGTTGCGAACAATTGTACGTAATTTTCGCATTGCGTTGCGAACAAATGTACATAATAACTACAAAAGGTAATTTCATTGTTCGTAGAAACGGTAATAGTGAGGTGACTTTAAAAAAAAAAATAGTCTTACGTCTCCTTGTTAGGGTCCTGGATCGTAAGATAGCTGTTCATCTCTTAGTGGCTACCAGATATATGTGTTTCATAGTTTTACTCACAATGCTAATATTTATACCTTGACCAAGTGATTTGTTCCAATTATGGGGAGAATGTGCCCACCTTCTTTTATCCAATCTACTATGTCGTTCTACCAGTGCTGTGACCTACAGACAACTTACATTGGGTCTCTATTTACCCTCCGCGTCTCCTCGATACCACAAAAAAAAAACATCAACATACAAATTTATGTCATTTTATTCATAATGTTTCGTGTAAAACCCAGTCTTGTTAACAACAACAATCGCACGTCATTCATAAATTACTAATCTACTAACATTAAAATTAGTACTTACACTCAAATAAAACAGTATACGCGGCAACACAAATGGGTATCACAGAAAGCTTCACAAGACTCAGTTGCTAATTTCAGAAACTGCAACAAATAAAACAATGTGAACGGTTATTCTCCGAAACACGAATGTAAGAGAACGGAAACATAACTCGACTCTACTGACCGTCTACAGTTGACGTAGCAGCTTGACGTATCCCGTGAACCAGCACGAGCAGCTTGACGTATCCCGTGAACCAGCACGAGCAAGCAGTCAACAACGAAACATATCACATTAATACCTGGTAGGCCTATAGGTTCTTCGTGGTTGTTGCCTTGAGTAATGCCTTTTGGCAGGCGCGTTCTTCAACTTGCCAACCACTGCTTGGTGTATCCAAAATCAAAATCTGTCAGTCATATTTCTATACAAGAGCAGCGCTGAGCTAAACCTGTCTTCGGCCACAACTTCGCAGTAGCTGGCGCCAGTTGCCAATATAAATATTTGATGGTTCCCTGTGAGTGGCCAAACTGCACAAGTACAGCAGCAATGTGCGATCTGTAAGACGATAGGCTCGCGACACATGCTTCAACGATTGGTCGGGCTAGTTTGGACGTAGCCTCGATTAACGAGGCTCCGTGAGGTGGCGCCACCATTTATCACTCTCACGACCGCCTCGTTCCAGAGAGTTGGTTCCATTGTGACCGAACCCGGATGTATACCCAGAATCTAAGTAAATATCCGGGGGATTTCTCATCAGTCATGAATAACATTTCATAAGCAATGCTTACGAAACACATTTTATAAACTTGGCTAATAGTGAAACTATTCATGCATTTAAATAAAGCCAAATTAACAATAAACACTGTGTCGGTGCCACTTTCGAGGAGCCATCTACTGACTGTCAGTCATCGACTGTCCATCAAACGGCAACAACTGAACAAACGAAACTATAACAAGTGAACTGAAATATAGTGCCAACATGAAACAGTTCCAAGGCTAGACTCAGTTCTCGGCGAGTTCACGATGGCGTGCGAGAAACGGATATGCGAGACTACTTTGGACGAATAATACGCCAATAGCACGTATACATACTGTCATAACAATTAGACACACGTATAAGTATTGTTACATTACGTCACTTCTAACGGCTAGGTGCAACGCCAAGGCTCGTGAGAGACACACAACGGACAACTGCGAGATTAGTTTGCAGTGCCTAGTTTGGGAAACCAAGCCAAAATTTGGCAAACAATAGCTAAAATTAGCTATTTTTCATTTACATTGCATTGAAACTGTGCGCACAACAAGAAAATCAAACCAATCCGGTGAATGAATCTTGGTAAACATCCGTCAACATCCAAACATTAACCAAATGTATATAATCAAACGCATTATTCTGAATAAAATAAACATCTAGGTTCTTTAATAAATAAAATAAAATCACATTTATATCTACTCTTTCCCTGAGTGATTATTATAACGATTCGATGCACGAAGGCAACTTTTGGCAATATTTTCAGTGTACCTATTGAAAATGATTTGATGGTTGTTAGCGAAATGTTGCCATGACGGTAAACTCAACATTCTCTCCAGAAACCACTTTCTACATGATAGTAAAATCTATCTGAATGATTGGTCAACAAACCGTAGTACAGATCATTAAACAGGCCGGGCATGTGAATGGTGTTGTTATATCCCAGTCTGGTTTCCTAACGTTTTCTGGTTGGTTTTAAAGAAGCTCCATCGTGGTAAGCTTAATCTGAAAGCCTAGCGTTAACCATTAACCAGGTAAATGGTTAATGCCAATGTATATGAAGTGGTAATTCATGGCATCGGTTACTACACACATCTTCACAGGCATAATGCCACAAATACAGTTGCTTTAACCGACGCTCTGCACAAACCGACCCTTATTGTATACATGCGCCTACAATCCAACGACGTGCTTTAATGTTTTCTTAAACTGTTCAAATCGATTCATGTTTGACCGTCACAGAATAAGACAACCCGTTGGGTCATATACTGTCGGACAACACCGTGAATAATTTGCTCTAACTGGGTATACTTCGGGAATGAATATATAAACACACACCTTTGGTACACAATTCCGGAAACCATAGTCTGTCTATTTCCCCATTGCCTTGACTGCTCCATTGTCTTCGGGAAATAGTTCGTCAATGGACAGTTTTTTAATAACACTCGGCGTCGATGGTGTGTCCTCGTACAAGGCGACGACCATCTACTCGGTACTCGAAGTTTATCGCGGCACGGGCGGGAGCTTCCTCCCAGGAGACACCAAAGCCTTGGATGAATCCGCTTTAGGGAGAGCAAGATGCCCGACAGTTGCAGTTGTTCTCTTTGCAGATCTGTCCACTAAATTAAGGTTTATTAGACGCACGCGTTCGCTGTCTTCGAGCCCCGCCAGAGTCTTCGCATTGCTGCGAACCGGCCAAGTCTCGTTGGCGAGCGACGCCCGACCTCGAAGCTGTGATTTGATTGTTTCGTTTTCCTCCACTAGTTTGTTGTAACTTCGCTTCAAGGCGACGAATCGCTTCAGCTGATTCGACAACTCGGTTTTCACCTCGTTTAGACGTACCTTCGAATTAGCCGCTTCTTCATCCATGTTTCGTTTATCAGACACCAATTTCGCGATTTCCTTTTCCATGCTGTTGATCTTCCCCAAGAAATCTGCCTTTTCTTCCGACAGTTTGCGAACAGCATCATCCGGACTTTCCGGATCCGCTACGCCAGCGTTGCCATTTCCGGTGGGTGTCACTTGCGCACGCAACTGTCTCACTTCCCGTTCCAAGTCCCTTCTCGTCTCAGCAAGCATTTCGTCGGCCTTGACGCGAGCGTTCCACTGCTCCATCGCCTGCTCCTTCAGTCGTTCGTTCTCCTTCCACATCGTGTCCAAGCGCTGCTGCTGCTCGGTCGTGTCGTTCGCCAACTTCGTGTTGATATCTTCCAGTTGACGATTGGCGGCCAGGACGCGCTCCAGATCGGCCCGGATACGAGCTATGGTGTCCCGCGAGCTCTCGTTGCGCTCTTCGAAGTACTCGAGCCCACGAAGGATGTCGTCCCTGGCGGCCATGTCCTTCGCTTCTAGTCCCCTGACGTCCTCGTCTATCGCCACCGACGTATGCTGGAAGATGCACGTCTCCTCATCCATCCGTCCGGCAGCGCTGTAGACACCGCTGTCACGTGGTAGCGCCGCGCATGCGCCCTGTTCTTCCGGCGATGGAAGTGACCAGTGGTGCATGTCCGGAAGTGACGATTCCTCCTGGGAGAGCGGCAAGCGATCGCGGGAGCGACCATTAGTGGTATTTCTGTTGAGAAGTGGTTGTCGCTTTCTCGACACCGGCTTGGACACTCCGGCTTGGCTGGGTGGGTGTGGGTGAAATTTCATGGGAATCTGAAGTCAAGGAAAATCATGTTGTTAATATAGCACTTGCTACTGTAGTGTTGTCGTTGTTAGGGTTCTTCCAAGAAACGTGTTCCCATTTTTTTATATCTTGTAATGTTGTAGTTTTTACTCGTTGTAGAAAACAAAACACAACAAACCGATATGACACAATTAAGTGAATGCAGAATTAAAATATGGACAATCTGTCATGAACGCGGACACACACCTTGCTTCCTTTGACAATGATCTCGGCCGGCTGGCCGAGCGGGCAGGCGACGGCAACAGACGACTGCTCGCTGTCGTCGCTCGTCCCACACGACGTGTCATCGTCGTCCGTGCGCGGACTCGCCGTCGGAGACTCGTCTGCGGCCACCGGGAAAAGAGGAGGACGTTGAAACAGACATGCGCTTTGAAAATCGAAAAAAAATATTATCTGATATTTATACATCACCCGACCTTGTCATGGGCCAAACAATTATCGTATTTTTCATTATATTGTTTCATAATAGGTGCAGCAGAAACTTCAACAGCTAAAGGCCGAAACAATAAACATGATTCATTACCATATGCTTTCGATAAATCAACTTCGTGTACGCATTGATTTAATTGTATCCGACCATGATTGAACACCGTGCCACGTATGCTTAATTGAATCAAATAAATGTGTCATTTTCTAGAATTTTCCCTGATTTCAAGATTTCCCCTTTTGGAGCTCACGACGATTCTTGTCAGACGTATATTGTTTGCGTGACTTGTGGTTATGTGGTAATGACAGGACATTGGATGGTGATAGATACTAATTAAATGACTGTTCCCGGTGCGTCAGGCGTCGTTGGATGCAGGTGCGCTGGAGGCAATCACCATAATAACGAGTGTGACTCATTTATGGCTGTCGTAATTCCGATTAGCGTCACGGTGGAAAGGAGTAGCTTCGCGTAACTCGAGAACCGCTCTCATTAGAAAAGAAACAATAACCGAATTTGGTCGTGTGCTACAGTTCATTCATACAATGCTGGCTAGTGTGCAATGTCACTGTTGCTAACAACATTACATTGTTTACGTTGTACGCAAGGCTATGTGTCTGCCTGTCTGCTTGTCTGTCTCTCTCTTTCTCCCCCCTCTCTCTCCCCCTACCCCCTACCTCTCCTATCTCCCCCATTTCTCTCCCTCTCTCCCTTCTCCTCACTCTCTATCCACCCTATCCCCCATCTCCTCTATCTCCCTCTCCCTCCCATCCTCTCTCTCTCCCCTCTCTCCCCCTCTCTTCTATATCCCCTATCTCTCGCCATTTCTCGAGTCCCCCCTCTCTATCCCCCTACGTCTCCCCCTCTCTCCTCTGTTTCCCTCTCCATTCCCCTCCCCCTCTCTCCCCTTTTTTTCTCCCCTCTCTCTGTATCTTTGTATCTTTCTTCCTCTCCTCTCTCACTCCCCCCACTCTCTCTCTCTCTCTTTCTCTCCCCTTCCCCTCTCTCTTTCTGTATATCCCTGTCCACGTCCCTGTCTCCCCCCTCTCTCTCTCCTACCCCCTCTCTCTCCCTCTCTACCTATCTCCCTCCTCTCTCTCCTCTATCTCCCCCCTCTCTCTCTATCCCCCTCTCCGTCCATCTCTCCCTTCCCCTCTCTCTACCCCCATATCTTCCCTCTCTCATTTATATCTCTCCCTTCCCCTCCCCCCTCTCTCTTTCTCTAGCCCTCTCTCCGCTCCTCTCTCTCTCTCTCTCTCTCTCTCTCTCTCTCTCTCCCCCCCTCTCTCTCTCTATCCCTCTCTATATATCCCCCTCTCTCCTTCCCCTTTCTCTCTCTCTTAGAGTCCCGTGCAACGAAGCTAAAACAAATTCGAAAGAAAATCTTAGTGCTGCGTCCCCCCAGACTGTACCGTCGGCTTATTAAGTAACCAGCACTTATTACTATCTGCGTGGGCCACTTCGGTGTACTTGCTACCGAACAATAACCACACGGAAGAGTAAACAACTAGCTAATAATTATGGGCCTGTAGAACTAATCCAAGCACCTGTTATAGACGTCATCAACCGGTTAGGCTCACACTGCAAGTGCATATCTGCAAATATACACGGCGGCTATGGTTTTGGCAAGTTCAAAAGACAACACGGTAAGGGGCCATCCATAAAGTACGTCACGCTCAGGGGGTATCCGAGTAAGCGTCACGGAGCGTTACGTGGGGGTGGGGTGCCTTGGCGATCGTTGCGTTCGTTATTAAAAAAACTGCCAGCATTGATTGCTATGCTAGTTTTGGGGTATATTTCAACTGAATTCAAACAAAAGAGGAATGCGGACTTTACCATGCATCAGTGAAATCTGTAGTGGCACACGAAAAGTCTGCAAACTGGGTAAAAATAGATGTATGCGTAATAATTGGGGGGTCTTTCTTAAAACGAACGTAGTGTTGATGGGCATACAGGCCAACGTTACGAAGCGTGACAAGGGGAGGTCTAAAAAAAAATAGTGTGACGTACTTTATGTATAACCCCTTACACGGTTTTTGTCGACTAGACCATCCACGCGCCCAGGGCCCGTCTCAATTCAAAACAATGACAGCTCCTTGATCAACCCCTCGATCAACTCCTCGATCAACTCCCCGATCAACTCCTCGATCGGACCAACCGCAAGAAACAGCAGCGCTTTATTCGATTATTTACCAGCCGAACTAACGCCGCGTTCAAAGCTGTATGGACCTGCAGTCGGTGAGAGCCGGGCTACCTAGCAACAGGTAAACAAACCACCGCTAGTCTGTGTGTATTGACCGGCGCGGTAGCAACACGACCCAGCTTATATGGTTCTCCGTGTATACATACCTGATTATGAATACATAAGCCATTTGTTGGGATTGTTTGAAATGCCCTTTGGCCATATAGAACACTGATTTCCGTTAGAGATGTTTCCAAGCTGTATTGAGAAGCTATTTCAGCACCGACGCCGATTTAACGTTCGCTACATACTAAACGTTTACGTGACATCTCACTTGGATTCTGCTGTGTTGTACAGATGAATAATTAATTGGAAATGAGTCATGCAGACCAAAAAACATTAGTCTTCTGATCCCTGGGGAATATTTCGGTGAGCGGAAATCCACGAGAGGTTAATTTGCTACCTGAAACAAGTCATACCTGCTGTTTTATGACTGTTCTGAACAAGAGGTTATCGTGAACATCTATCGTCTTGCCCGTGAGCTGCCAAAGGTATTGACGTTATAATTCGTGACTAATAAAGAAGCTAATTAATGTAGCAAGATCAATACTTGTTAACGAACTAAGGTTACGGCTGCACGGATTAATGCGTGACGCTTAAATGTAGATGAGAATAATAACAATAACCTATATAGTTATATAATAGTAATTCGTTAATTAACAAATAAGAATATATGATGTGTATATAATAGTTTATAAAATATTTGGGTTAGAATGAGTTAGACAGTGTTCCATCCTTGTACCTGGGTCTTTGCTGGCAGTCAGGTGAAATAGCTTATTTTACCAACCTAGTAAACATCACAATTTATAATTCTGTGTATAGGATTATAATAATTATCATAATCAATATCTATGAAACATTTAATCGTAGCTTACCCGATTCCTCGTCCTGGGCTCCTCTTCTCTGTTGCCTCACCCGAGGCACAAATTCGCGCTTCTGAACGCTTGATTTGTCACTTTCTGACATGGTTCGCTATTGCTGGTGTACTCCGATAATTGTCGATGATTTTCGTCGCCCTTCGCATGGCAGTGGCGTGCACTCGCACGCATCAATGGTTCTAAAACGCATGCAATGTATTGCACGTCTGCACCGGAATGATATCGAAGAGAAATATGCGACCACAGCTATTCAGGTAGCAGCCAATCAGCGGCACTGTTTGCGGTCATGTGCCGGGGATTTCCCCACTGGTGGCGCGCGAGCGAGATTTATACACGGCTTTGAATTGGAGCCAAGCGGGATAATCCACACGAGTGCTGGGCTTACAACAATAACCGCACCGTGATTATTGTAAGTGTGCCGCGCCTTTTGTAGCGTGCGTGTTGTGATTAAAAGAATACTTTAGTATGAATAGACTACGGTAGGTAATATAATAATTAAATAATGAAAACATTATTCCATTCCAGTACAACAATGAACGACTCATATCACAGAACGAAACAGAAAATATTTCTAATTCCGACTGGTGTTAACCACAGATAGCATTTTCAATGTGATATGATTCGCCAGATGCCTACCACAGAACCACGACAGAGAGTTATTCTACTGGGCGTACTTTTACAGCTTCTCTGTTTGGTTGAGAAGATACGAAGGAAAATAAAACAGTATTAACTGCAAATATTAAGTCTGGCCACATTTCTGAAATACTTGACCAAACAAAACTCTCCAAATTAACATGTTTAGCAGCTGTCGTAGAAATGCAATTAATTAACAGGGCATTTGGAATTGCACCTTCCCTTTTGAATTGGGACATTCGTGTAGCCAGTACACCACCCGGACGCATCACCCGTTTACCAGATGCCTTAAAACTCCACCCTGAACTGATTTAGCCTATCGTAAATCTTTTGTTTTACAGTGTAGCGTGTGAATAGTTTATGTGACACCCGCTGTCGATTTAATAAAAATGTATATTTTTGTTCAAATCATGGAACGAATTGACTTTAGTCGCAAAATTGTGGATATCCAAAATGTGCGGGTTCAATGCCGGTCATGGGCTCGACTTCCACCCCCTGCCGATCATGGGCTCGACTTCCACCCCCTGCCGGTCATGGGCTCGATTTCCACCCCCTGCCGGTCATGGGCTCGACTTCCACCCCCTGCCGGTCATGGGCTCGACTTCCACCCCCTGCCGGTCATGGGCTCGACTTCCACCCCCTGCCGGTCATAGGCTCGACTTCCACCCCCTGCCGGTCATGGGCTCGACTTCCACCCCCTGCCGGTCATGGGCTCGACTTCCACCCCCTGCCGGTCATGGGCTCGACTTCCACCCCCTGCCGGTCATGGGCTCGACTTCCACCCCCCCCCCGCCGATCATGTCATGACAAATTTACGAAGTTTCACCAAGGGTAAAATTCGTGAGTTTTCTGCGTTTCCATTTTCACTTCACGTAATATTTGACCAAACATTGAGTAATAATTAATAGTTTGTCTAATGATTTCACAAAACTACAAAAGTTGCACAAATGAACTGGCATGTTGCAGTGTAGATCTATACTAGGTAGCTTTGATTTTTCGCAAAATGAATTTCAAATTAGACTAGCAAAGAAATCGAATTGAAGAGGGATAATTAATTATGTTGTTGAACGCCGCCTTTGTTTTACACTAATTTTGTATTGACATACTCCTGATAAATGTTGTTAGTATTCGGAGTAAATCGAGAATCCAGGAATTATTCGAAACTATGTAGGGGTCTAAACCACGATTGCCAAAATCCCTCCATGAATACTGCAACATGTTTATTTCCTCATTGTGGCTATGATCAGAAGGTTACCAAAACGGTGTTCCGTGCAGTGTTCCGTGCCGTATTCCGTGCGGTGTTCCGTGCATTGTTCCGTGCAGTGTTCCATGCTGTGTTCCGTGCAGTGTTCCGTGCGGTGTTCCGTGCCGTATTCCGTGCAGTGTTCCGTGCCGTATGCCGTGCGTTGTTCCTTGCCGTATTCCGTGCAGTGTTCCTTGCCGTATTCCGTGCAGTGTTCCTTGCCGTATTCCGTGCAGTGTTCCGTGCGGTGTTCCGTGCAGTGTTCCGTGCCGTATGCCGTGTTCCTTGCCGTATTCCGTGCAGTGTTCCGTGTCGTATTCCGTGCAGTGTTCCGTGCGGTGTTTCTACTTCAGGGATAAATGTGTTTGATAAGTTATTGTAGGTAACTGTGTTGAAATAAACGTAATTCAAATATTTCGGACGCGGGTCACTTTGATCCAATCGTGTGTGTGTGTGTGTGTGTGTGTGTGTGTGCGCGCGCGCGCGCGCGTGCGTGCATTCGTGTGTGCGTGCGTGCGTGCGTGTGTGCATCCATGCGTGCGTGCGTGTGTGTGCGCGCGCATGCATTCGTGTGTGCGTGCGTGCGTGCGTGTGTGTATCCATGCGTGCGTGTTTCCGTGTACTTGTATCCATGCGCATGTGCACGTGTGTGCGTGCGTGCGTGCGTGATATTGTTACATTACAAAACCACAGGAACATATGTTTGTGAGCAGTAATGAGTTTTAGTAATATTCCTGTGTTGCTGTAATGTATCACCCATACAAATAATGTATCACCCATACAAATAATGCAAAAACAAGTTTCTGCAAAGGTGATTAATGTCGCTAGAACAGAACGCAGACACACTCGCCGGAGCGTACTATTCAAAAGCAGTGAGTTGCGTGTGGCGACAGATAATTCTGAAATTCTCCATCAACCCGTGATAGCTCAGTTGGTAGAGCGGAGGACTGTAGTGAGTGAAATGGCTGGCATCATTAGGTCGGCGGTTCGACTCCGTCTCGCGGGAACGATTTTATTTATAGAAACTGCGTTGTAACAATCCCAAACTATGCATTTGAATGCCTGACTTCAACAATAGCCCTACTCCAATATGCTGCAGTATTAAGTTGAATTTGTTATGAAGAATCACCGAAATACACTAAAGAGGCCTCGTCATAGCCAATATAAAAAAACGTCCGACTTCAACGATGTCTCCACGGAGTTGTGACGGTGTTATACTCAGACTGTGTATTCCGCCAGATGAAGTGGCGATCGCTAAACACCAATTTGCCGCCATTTCGCGCCGCGATGGATCGGTAAAAATGGGAGCGAAGTAAGGGGCGCAGATTATAGTCAAGGGGAGAGGCACACGTCAATACACGTAAACGTGCTATACCCGAGAGGAGAGGATACAGAGAGGTGATTTTCTGCCACAATCACTTATCCAAACGAATGGTCCTCTGAGTGTTAAAGCTGGTTCCTCAAATGGCTCAACCCATCGTGAATCCAGTTCATTTATGTCCAGATGTGTAGTGTTTGGCTAGTTTAAGTAATGTGTGCAGTTTATTTAATAAAAAATGCCCATTTTTTTCAAATCATCGAAATAATTGACTTCAGTCGCTAGATCTGGTAAGGATCAAAACATTGGATATCCAAAATTGTAAACACTGTGCGAGTCAATGCGGATCGTGGGCGTGACTTCAGTCCCCTCGCTGATGACATGAAAACATTATGAAATTTTACCAAGGGTGAAAATCGTGATTTTTCAACATTGTGTTTTTCACTTCACTTAATTTATTTTTGGAGCCAATAGGAATATAGTTGTTCCTAATCTGGCGTTTGCCCATGTTTTAGTCACGTTAAAAGTAAAAGTAAATACTCAGTATCGTACTTCAACGATAGCCCAACGCCATGCCCTTTGACTCCCTGAACTATAACATATTCGACTTGTCTACCTAACTGAAAAGTGGTCAGTCAAAGTTTGTGTAGTATTGTTGGTAACAATCAGTGACAACGTGTTGGGGCTTGATCCATGAACCTGATTAATCAGTCAACAGATGGCGACACTGAAACAATCGCCGCCTAGCGTAGACGATTCAACGACAATACACACGAAGCAGAAGTTCCATCGCAGTCTACGTAAGTATCGTGATGGTTCGCCTTACCTCTCTATATTATCACCGTACTGAAATATTATATTTTGTTACCATACAAGCACACTTTGTGCTTACACACGCGAACGTGAGTGGGCGTGGCAGTTTACATGTTGCACACACGCGACAATAAAGGCAATATTCGCTTAATTTAAGACGCTTTCTTGTGTAAAATTTTCCATGTCGACTTCCAGTGTCGACACTGCGGATTTAGTGACGACATGGAATGAACACGTTCCATGTCGTCTTATTATCTGATACGCAACTCGCACGTGTATGGCAGCATAGCGGGGCGGTTTACCCCACGGGGCTCCTTGCCCCACCCTACCCTAGCTGAGACAATATACCGCTACGTTGTAGTATGTTCCACGACTGCTCCACAACGGGACCACATGGGTTGTTTTGGTGGGCTTGTGAGTAATGACAGTGCTTGCATTTATAGGATACATAATGAAATATTTGCCAATTTTTAATGCCCTCCAGTTTATAAAGCGCCGTTTCCAGTAGACATTTGAAAGACCAGAAGTGCTGCCACCTGGTGTCCTGTTGGGAAACTGGACACCCCATTTCAGTTTGTGAAATAACTATTTAAATTATATGTCATTATAATAAGTGTTATTGATTCAATCGTGCGAAAATATGCCATACCTTTTTTTTGTAATTCCAGTGACACATTCGATGCAGGGCAAAGCGCATCCCTATTTGAGACAAAGCTCACCCCCGAATTATGTTGTGGTTGTTGTATCAATTAATGCTTTTAATACGTGTACTGCATTTGTGGTTGCGTATGTATGTATATATTATGCATGTATATATATATATATATATATATATATATATATATATATATATATATATATATATATATACATGTGTAACTGCGTTAACCGTTTCCGCCTGAGATGATAATAAGTAGGCCAAATCGTGTTTACCCCAAACGGGTGCGCTTTGCCCCACACTACTCAAGTATATAATGTCACACCAGACCAAGAATATCGTTGTGAGATGACATATTTAAGGAAACCCAAAATAAATGTGCCGGCTTCAAAAGGCAACCCCGCGTGAACTCGGGTAGAATGTTTATTGTTTTCTTATCTGGGTGAAACAAGTTGTAACAGGTATCCAGAGGATATTGGCGCCATAGAAGTTAATTATTATTATTATTATTATTATTACTAGTCCGGTGAAATTTCAAACCGACCGCCCTGATGCTCGTGCTCGCTGTATAAGCTCGCAGGGGTCGGCAACCGGCGGCCCGCGGACCAACTGCGGCCCGTGCAGCTATTTCACGAGGCCCGCGGACTGATAGCGAGATTGTGCATAGTGCAGCCCGCGGCCGCAATATTGATGTATAAAATAAAAAAAATAGTACGTCCTGCCTAGACTGAAATTACATTAAGCTCTAGAGCTTAATGTAACCCAAACCATCCCTAGGATTGCGATATCACGTTCCTGGGACTTCGGGGTTAGGCCCTGTACAAAACTTCAGTTCTAGAATAGCCGCATTACATATCCGACCAACAATTTTCAGATACCCCAAAAAACTCAAATTACACCTATTTCTTATAAATTTAATATCATCAGAATCTCTGCATTGAGACGGTAACAACGCTATTAATTGTATCATTCAAATCCTACAACTTAATGCGTTATATTAATAAAACGAATATTTCGAGCTGTCCAGCACCTGTCCTGGTGTGAAATAATTTGTCGCACCTTGCTTGCCTGCTGAACAACAACTGGCTAGTTCATGTACTAAAAAACCTTCACTAAATGTGATTCACAATGATACCACTGTGTCAATCCTGTCCCCGTTCTACACATGCTAAATTTGACCATATTTACCGAAGGAATAATGCTCAAATTTATAATAATACAAATTCACTCAAATAGTTATAACTTAGTAACCAAGGGGCACCCGTGCATTGTGCAAATATCACTCCCTGTCGTACGTTAGATGGCAGTACTATTACGTAGACTACCGTGTGTACACTGTATACAGTAACTGAAGCATGATTCCTATAGGAATCATGCTTCAGTTACACTTCCTGGTGTGTTACGAATGTGGGGCACAGCAATTTTAGAAATGTGTAACTTTCAAAACATTATATCATCTGACATAGCTGCATTTGAGCAGGCACATTGGCAAGTTTGCTGGTAGAACCTGTTGACAGTGTAACTGTGGACTTTTAGATGATTTCAATAAGCGGAAGGATTGCTGGCAATTTTTTTGCCACAAGGCGCGTGTGCGTAGTAATTCATGTAGAAATTGGTAAACACAACTGACGGGTATAGCACGTTCAGGCATTTTAAATGAGTTAGAAGTATGACGAAACTCGACCAGCATGTCAGTGAGATGATGACAACGGCAGGTAAGAAGTTTCAGAAGTTTTGATGGTCCCGTTTTCTTATAATCAAGCAAAACGTTAACATGGTCACCAATAGGAAACATAACAGTAGGCTGAACCTGTACACTACTAGTGTAAATTCTTTTACTTTAAATAAATGAACAAAGGGGCAGATATTGGAGGGCCTCAAACAACACGCCCGCAGTATGATAATAGCATCGTTGGTCGGCCACCTGAAGAACTTGCTTGTTTATCACAGGCGTTAGTGGCACTATCCTGCATCTTAAAACGGCATTTTCGTTCGTTCCTCGCGGTAAACCGTGCATAGCCATAGCATTCGAATGTTTGTAACCAAAATGGCCCGATCTCCTTGGCAACCGTACACTAGTGACGTCGCTCTGTCCATCCCAATGAAACCCGTCTCAGCATTACGTATATTGAACTTCCGCATGTCAGTTATCACCTAGAGTGCGCGCGTGCGCATTGGTAGTGTTGTGACGGTGTGCTTGCCCACCGATGACAAGTGACCGACATGCCTATTGTTTCCTTTTGCTAACTTTATATGGGAACAGATTGCAACACGGAACAGTGACACAAACTTCCTTTAGTTGTGTTTATATATGAGAAACGTTTCTCACCATCCGCGTATTTAAATTTGTATTCACTAGATGGAATTATTGTCTATTGATTAGCCATCTTTCGTTTAGCGCGCTAAGCATTGTGTGAACAAATGTTTATTACGAGTACCTCTTGCAAAACCATCAAAACCATACTCAATCGAGGCAAAATATCGTGAAAAACAGCTGTTTGAAGTGTCACTGACAACTTAACGTGATTTTTGGAGTACGACGCGGATTTCCGCTCATTGCCGAAAACTCGCCGACATGACTTGTGTAATCGTCAACGGCAGTATAACGTTTATAGTCACTATAAACAACTGCATGGACCATTCTGTGAAATAAGTTGAGATAGTGTGTTATTTAAATTTCATATATTATGTAAACAGGTTGCATCGATTGTCGCTGATATCGCCATTAGTAGCAACGCCAATTACGTTAAACGCAAAACATTATGTTTATTAATTATGCGCGTAGTAGGCTTAGGAGCAGTGAAATCTGGCTGCCGAATTGAATTAGTGTTTAAAGTAGCTACATGAGTTTAAATTATTGTTAATATACGGTTGAGTTTCATTTGAAACATCTAACCGTGGAGACATATGTATAACTGAAATGTTACATGACTACGTCATTCATGGTTAACTTGAGTCAGCCATGCTGGAGGTCCAACATTAGTCATCGTTGCGAGGGACAAGATTTAACAAGATTTGCCATCCAAGCCAAAGGCCCAGATGGCAAGTGGACAAGGAAGCCATTGGCTTATCGAGAGTCCATCAATGTTCATCTACTTATAACCCGCCCTCCTGAGATATGTGTCAACCTTGTTTTTAAACATATTCACGCTGCTAACAGTTACACAATCTGTAGACAATTTGTTCCATTCATTTATTGTCCTCTGTGAGAACGAGTGCTTCCTGATGTCCAATCTACATTGATCCTTTACTAATTTTACCTCATGTCCTCTAGTTCTGCTATCCTTCTTGAGTGAGAAAAACATATTTCTATCAATATTTTCATACCCATTCAATATCTTAAAAACTTCAATCTGATCTCCTCTTAACCTCCTTGTCTCTAGACTTTCAGGCGTTCTTCATAACTAATAATAATAATACTATTTTTCTATAGCGCTAATTCCCGCATGGCGGATCGATGCGCTGTACAAGAAATATAATAAATGTATATTAATAAATAAACTGTAACTTATTAAAAATATCTATATATATATATATATATATGAACACTGGTTTTAAGACGTACAATACTAAGAGGAATGTAAATTATATAAATAAAATAAAACTTTGGTTTTAAGACTTACAATGCTAAACCTTTGTATGTAAATTATATAAATTAATTTTAAACAAATTAAACACTGGTTTAAAGACGTACATTAATATGGAAATTATGTAAACTAATATAAAAATAAATAAATAAATACTGTACCAAAAATGTGTATGTAAATTATATAAACTAAACTAAACTAAACTAATACTGTACTAACAATTTTTTATGTAAACTATATAAATTAATATAAAAACTAAACACTAATTAAAATGTATATAACATTAAAAAGAAATTATAAAGCAATGTCCATCATTTCAAAACAATTTTAATTAATTAAAATGTCTAATAAAAAGATATGTCTTTAAACACTTTCTAAACACAGAAAGTGTCCCCGATGCACGAATGTTCACAGGTAATTCATTCCATAGTCGTGGTGCTGCTGCGCCAAATGCCGAATCGCCAATACACTTCTTTGTTATGCCTTGGTGCAGTGTTGGCGCATAGTTCTGGCGTAGGCGTCCGTCACGTTTTCGTGGTTGAACAAGTTCTGCAAGATAAGACGGCGCCAAACCATTGATGCATTTATAAGTCATTACCAACATTTTGAAGGCGATTTAACTAAGGTCTCTAAGTTCTGGAATAATTTTAGTTGCTCTCCTTTGTATGCGTTCAAGCGTATCTATATCCTTCTTACGATATGGTCTCCATGCTTGTATACAGTATTCTAAATGAGGTCTAACTATTGCTTTATAAAGAGGTATAATTAACTTTTTTTCCTTGTATGTTATGTTTCTTCTAATCAATCCAAGAATTTGATTACCCTTTGAAGCTGCAATACCACACTGCTCTGAAACTTTCATATCAGCGCTTATTGTAACTCCTAAGTCCTTTTCTTTTACAGTAGTACCCAGAACAGCATCTCCCATTTTATAGTTTACATTCAAGTTCCCATGTCCTGTATGTAGGCATTTACATTTCCCAAAATTGAACAGCATCTGCCATTTCTCAGACCATTTCACTAATCTGTCTAGATCGTTTTGTAAATGTTGTTTATCACCATCAGTATTAACCTTTCTAAACAGTTTTGTGTCATCCGCAAATTTCAGTACGTGACTTGTTATACTGTCGTCCAAGTCATTGATATAAATTAAGAATAATATAGGTCCTAATACTGATCCTTGAGGTACCCCACTCAAAACCGATTTCCAATTTGAAACTTCTCCATCTACTACAACTCGTTGTCTTCTGTCAGTCAGCCATTGTTCTATCCAGTCAGTTATGCTATCCCCGATACCATGGGCTTTTAATTTAAGTAGTAATCTTTGATGTGGCACTTTGTCAAAAGCTTTCTGAAAATCTAAGTAGATAATATCTACTGGCGATCCCACGTCTATCCACTTAGTGATTTCTAACAGAACATATTTGTTAAGCATGACCTCGCTTTAAGGAATCCATGTTGAGATGAATTTAATAATTTATGCTTAACGAGGAAGTCCACCATATGGTCTTTAATTAACCTTTCTAATAATTTACAAATCACTGACGTTAAACTCACTGGTCTGTAATTCTCTGACTTATTTCTCGAACCCTTTTTAAATAATGGTATGATGTTTGCTTCTTTCCATTCAAACGGAACAACTCCCTCTTTTAATGACAAGTTGAATACTCTTGCAAGTGGTATACTGATTTGTTCTACTGTTTCCATTAGTAATTTTGGAGGAATCCCATAGACTCCCGGTGATTTGTTATCCTTCATTGCCTTTATTTTCTTAGCTTCCAATTCTGGAGTTACAACTAACGGACCTAAATAGACAGATTTAGCCCCCTGAAATTTAGCATCAGCAACTGGTAATGAACTAATATCTTCTTTGGTAAACACTGAACTGAAGTAACCATTTAGGTCTTCCGCCATTAAAAACCCCTGTGATATTATATTTCCAGCACTGTCTTCTAGAGGTCCAACCTTGTCTTGTACGTTTTGTTTACTCCTGACATATGCATAAAAACTCTTGCTGTCATTTTTTATGTTACATGCTAGTTTCTGCTCATAGCTTCTTTTAGATTGTCTGATTTCAGTTGTAGCTGCATTAAGTGTCTCTTTGTATTTTGCAGTCTTCTTCCTTTCTGGTACGCCTATAAACCCTCCACATAGTTTGTTTTACCATTATTTTTCTAATAGCCTCTTTTGACAAGTGTTTCTTTCTACACCGTTTTCCTTGTTTTTGGAAGGGAACAAATTTATCGATGATACTCTCAATTTCATATTTTAGAATATTCCAACATTCAATTGCGGTCTTATTCATCAGCATGTTATTCCAATCTAGCTTTGCTAAGTATTTTCTCATATCTTTGTAGTTACCTTTGTGGAAGTTTCTCTTGTACGTTTTCATTTTTTACTTTCTGATTTTACATTGATGTCAAAATGTATTTGATTATGGTCACTATTACCCAATGGTTCAAATATTTTTACATTGTCCACTAATTCTTTCTGTGATGACAAAACTATATCTAATACATTTTTCCGCCGAGTAAACTTCCGCGTATTGATCCATAGGTGAGTATTATGAGTTTACATGATTCGTATGTGTTCTTTATTCAAGCTTATATCACCCATTTTAATTGGTACACCGTCAACAATAATATATTGTTGTCTTTGACTTTACTGACATGTTGACGTCGTTGTTGTCAATAATATTATAGTTAGTGGCAATGGTAGTAGGATACTGATATTGATGATGACTCGTTAAACACTCGCTTTTTTTGTAGCAGAGACCATGCGATGACATGCTGCGCCTATATATATATATATATATATATAGGCGCAGCATGTCATATATATATATATTATTATTAGTCTACATACCACATTACCTGTACATTCAATGCCCCATTGCTATATCTTTTCTGATTTGTTTGCATTTTTCCTAAATTCCAAAACATGGTCATTCTGACTATATAGATATGTATATTAGCAAATATGTATGTTTTATTGTTAACTGTTGCAAAAATTATCTCTCAACCAAATTTTGTGGTCAGGCTATTGTACTTCTATTTTAGACAATGTTGCTGAAATGAGGTTAGTTGCCTTCTGTAGTTAATTATATTTGTAGTACAGCATTCCAAATGCTTATAATTATACCCCATTAATTGTATGTTCGCTTATCCGGAAAACTCTTTAATCCGGACACATTCACTGGGAACCAAGGTATCTGAATTAACAAGATTCCACTCAGTTAAACAGTGCTGGGTGTTTGGTGGTATCTCTGTCTTACCAAATATAAAATTTACATACCAATGGTTATTATAAAATTGTAGATTGTATACTACTGCTTAAACGTTAAGAACATTTCCAATATATTGATGAAAGGTGTGCATTTTATCCAAACAACACATAATGCTTCCTTAAATACATCACCAATATAGTATGGAACAGTAAACCTGTCAGGGGCGCAGCTATGTATACATTCACGTGGAAGCTCACATCTAAGAGGTGGAGTGGACTTTCACTGTTTAAAGAAAACTATAATCATTTGCAATCTGGTGCATTTTGAAGTCAACAAAAAACTTAGAAAAGATTACCCCTCCAGCCATGGAGAAAAACATGACGCACCTACTCAACACCCATCCCTGGTGGTGTGATGTGTAAGGTGGGTGTGAACCCACATGACGCACCTACTCAACACCCCTCCCTGGTGGTGTCATGTGTCAGGTGGATGTGAACCCACATGACGCACCTACTCAACACCCCTCCCTGGTGGTGTCATGTGTCAGGTGGACGTGAACCCACATGACACACCTACTCAACACCCCTCCCTGGTGGTGTCATGTGTCAGGTGGATGTGAACCCACATGACGCACCTACTCAACACCCCTCCCTGGTGGTGTGATGTGTAAGGTGGATGTGAACCTTCAGTATATCACATGTATGACAAACATAGTTTTAATATGCTAGGATTTTGCAGTTTATTAAGGTTGTTTACATGCTTCAATGACCCGTTTACTATGTAATAACACATTTCGTGAAGCATTATTGCAGTACATGTATTAAAGTAAAATAATTGTAAAATAGTTGGAAAACTTGTACTATGAATCGATGACCATAAAAAACTATGTACTAATTAAAGAATCAGTCATGTTAATGATATTAATAGACAACCGCAAATCATTTGCAATGGTAACAGTCATTAAGTCATAAGCCAAAAACACATGTAGGCAGTGATAATGCTTCGGTAATGAATGTTTACGAGTGTATCATATCCAGGGTTGAAAAAAATCATGATTTAAAAAAAAATAAAACAAATCTTATTTTTTTTTATTTTAATAAGATTTTTTTTTTTTTTTTAATCTGGTATATAGACATTTATATAGATTTAATGAGTGCAGATGCCATGAGTGTAGATGGCGATGGGTAGCTCCTATCAGCTGTCTGATTCATGCTTGCATTCCACGATAGACACCAGCCAGATTAGGGATGGACCATTCAATTTCTGGGAGCAGGTTGAATTTTAAAAAATATGATGTCATGTCGATGTGGAAGCACATACCTATGGCTATCCTCATGCCTGCCTGTAAGATCTGTAGCTTCACAAAATAGTGTATATAAAATGTGTATTCAATTATTATTTATTTTGTAAACAAAACTTGCTATTCCATTCTGTGTTTACAAGTTTGACCACCAGCAGCAAAAAAGTACCAAGGCTTAGATGGATATTTATGTGATAATGTATTCTGAATTTTTTAATATTGTAATAGTGACAGTCACTTACGGACTACCATGCAAGTTATCCCATCTATAAATAAAACAATTACTAATTAATGCAAAGTATTAGTCAAGTACAATCAGGGTTGAAAAAATCATAAGTTAAAAAAAAAATCTGATTTTTTATTTCAATAAGATTTTTTTATTTATTTTAAATCTGGTATATAGACATTGATGTAGATGTTTATATTTATAAACTCTTTCAAACGTGTTCTATGTAAATCGATTTGGGTACTTGTCTTAAAGGAGGGTACATGATTTTTGCTTATATAAAGTTATATAATTATAACACTGTTTGATTTACAACAACAAAACTGTCGTAGTAGAATAGAATATTTTATTTGATATAGCGCCAGATCCAATTTTAAATTGTTCATGGCACTCATTGGGACAAATCCACCCATTAGACAATGTCCACAAGACCTCATCCCCTGTAGTTGCATAATCTGTCTTGGAAAGGAAAGCATGCTGTGTGTCTGTGGCTGTTGCAGTGATAATTATTGTTTGCTGAGAGGGTGGATTAGCACCTGTCCAGGGCTCTGCCTACTCTAAGGGTCTCTATCCAGACTGCAAACAAGTACATTATTAGTCTGTAGCCCAGACTGTCTCACTTTAGTCAACATACTGAATTGGTAACAACTAGTACAAGCTTTCAGTGGACTTTAACTCAGGGCTTCTGACTTGAAAAGATACTTCCTCTGGAAGACAAGTTTGTGTGGCTTCTGACTTGAAAAGATACTTCCTCTGGAAGACAAGTTTGTGTGGCTTCACTGCATTCAGAAAGGGAATAGCTCAAAACTTTGTTGATCTCGATGCTTGTAAACAATTACTTATGTTAAATTCATATAAATCAGCGATTAAAGAAATAAAAAAATCATAAATCATTGATTAAAAAAAATATTTGGAGTGATTTAAATCAAATGATTTTAATCAAACAACTCTGAGTATGATGATTGTTGTCATGCAATGACCAATTATTTGCTTAACTTTTTCAGTGCGCCTGGAATGAAACACCCACCAGTACAGAAAGACAGACGTAGTATCAAGTACTGAATTCAGTGGTGACATTCAGTATGAAAGTCTCACAGGTCATTCTATTGATGTCTCAGTGCAGTCTCAAGAGGCATGCTTCAGTCTCATGACGAAACCAGTTATTTCATTAAGTAAGAACTCAGCCTACACATTAAGTGTCTGCATCCTTTTTGCTAAATAAGCAAACATGGATATATTAAATGTTTCGTACAGTTGACAATGGAATCACACATTTACGCCAATAACTGTTTAATTAACAATTGCCACATTCATTTTCATCTACTATGCAGTTACCAATTACGTGTGGCACACTGGTGCAATATGAATTTCTTTAATCCCAGAAAAATAGCTTATCCACTGTGTTGTTCAATGTCGTTAGAACCATTACTTTAATTCATTGCTTCTTGTTTTCCTGAAGGAACTTAGGCAACCATTGATACATCAGGAGAAACAACAGGGCAGACTACCTATGAATATATAGGTGTTGATGGACCACAAAAGCCTCGTTCTTATTTCAATGTATGTATTCCACACTCGACTTACTGCATGTTGTCAGTGCCCAGTAAATGTCACTGGTGACAGTGAATGCTCAGATTGAAATAGTAATAATGTCAGCTAAGGTAAATAACGCTTTGTGAACAATCCACTGTCATAATAAGATTTGGCCTGTATGTATTCTTGCAAAACGTATATGTTTTCATCTTGAATCTGTTATAAGCTTTGCTCGCTCTTATTTTGATGTTATTATCATTATTACAGACAACAGTGGTCGGTGATGATGCTGCTGAGTATTCAGAAGTAAAAGAGACAGTCACAGCAGAAGTAACAAGAGGACAACCTACCTAAAGTGTTCTTTTGATCACAAAAACAGCCTTATTCAAGGCTAACATAGCAAACTAATTAAAACTAAATTGTATGATGGCGCCGTGCAAACGGCAGTTAAAGGCCACAAGGCACTTAAGTTGCAGTAACTGGGTGGACTTCGTCAAGTCTGGGTGCGAGAAGTCCTGGGCTGAGGTCCAGGCAGATAGTTTTAGTTTTGAGTGTAGGGGATGTACGAAGATGAAGAAACTAGAGGTGGAGTTGGAAGAGCTGAGGCTGCTCGGTGTGGCAATGGTGGGAAGGGAACAGGGGGGTTGTGCCAGTAGTTCCCGTGGGGGAACAGTAGATGATAAAGTGGGGAAAGACACAAGAGATGCTAGGGAGAGCTCACCGCAGCCTGGGAGGAAGCTGAGAGGAGGGAAGGTGACAGGTCGTAGGGAGACAGGACGTAAGGAGACGGGAAGGAAAGGAACGGGAGGGAAGACAACCGGAGTGGAGGAGAGGGGAGTAGGGGAGACTGGAGGGAAGGAGAAGGGAGTGGGGGAGACGGGAGGGAAAACAACCGGAGTGAAGGAGAGGGGAGTGGGAGAGACAAGAGCAAAGGAGTGGGAAGTGGGGGAGACAGGAGGGAAGGAGACAGGAGGGAAGGAGCCAGGACAGAATGTGATGGAGGGGATCGAACGGAAGAGTTATTCTGCAGCAGTGATAGAGGGGGTGAGGAAGAGAGCGAGGGTGTTTGTGGGGGATTCGATAGTTAGGAATTTATTTAAGTGGAAAGGGGGCGGCAGTATTCGCGGACAAACTTTCAGCAGCAGTAGATAGTGACTTGGGTACAATGACAAATATTTTTGGAAGTAAACATTCTTTAAACTAGAAGTGCAGGGGGGTTACCTAGAGGTGTCTCAAGCAGAACAAGAGGCCACTAGCACAGATAAACCAATATCAAATCATCCGAAAAACATCTCTGAAAAAGGTTATAGATGCGTATGTTTAAATGCAAGGAGCATAGTAAATAAGAAAAACGAATTAAACATTATGGTAGAAGATATTGACCCTCACATAATTGGTATAACTGAATCATGGGCCAACATAGATATAACAGATGCTGAATTTGGACTGACAGGATATGTAATGTTTAGGAAAGATTGAATAGGAAGAAGGGGCGGGGGAGTTATTTTATATGTTAAAGAATCTATTCAGGCTTATGAAATAAAACTAGAAAGGGAAGCAGATTGCGATGAAGCTGTTTGGTGCAAAATTGTTTCAGGAAATTCAAAATTAACTATTGGATTAGTTTACCGAAGTCAAAACATAAACGAAGAGGACAACACAAAAATAAAAAACGCTATAAAGGAAGTTAGTAAAGGGGAATGTATCATAATGGGAGATTTTAACCATGGACACATACAATGGAATTCTCTAGAGAGCACAGGGATTGAGGACCAACAATTTCTATTTTTAATCCAGGATAGCTTTCTTACTCAGCACGTACTAGAAACAACCAGGGGAGAAAATGTATTAGATATAGTTTTGTCATCACAAAAAGAATTAGTGGACAATGTAAAAATATTTGAACCATTGGGTAATAGTGACCATAATCAAATACATTTTGACATCAATGTAAAATCAGAAAGTAAAAATAAGAAAACATACAAGAGAAACTTCCACAAAGGTAACTACAAAGATATGAGAAAACACTTAGCAAAGCTAGATTGGAATAACATGCTGATGAATAAGACCGCAATTGAATGTTGGAATATTCTAAAATATGAAATTGACAGTATCATCGATAAATTTGTTCCCTTCCAAAAACAAGGAAAACGGTGTAGAAAGAAACACTTGTCAAGAGGCTATTAGAAAAATAATGGTAAAACAAACTATGTGGAGGGTTTATAGGCGTACCAGAAAGGAAGAAGACTATGCAAAATACAAAGAGGTACTTAATGCAGCTACAACTGAAATCAGACAATCTAAAAGAAGCTATGAGCAAAAACTAGCATGTAACATAAAAAATGACAGCAAGAGTTTTTATGCATATGTCAGGAGTAAACAAAACGTACAAGACAAGGTTGGACCTCTAGAAGACAGTGCTGGAAATATAATATCACAGGGGTTTTTAATGGCGGAAGACCTAAATGGTTACTTCAGTTCAGTGTTTACCAATTGCTGATGCTAAATTTCAGGGGGCTAAATCTGACTATTTAGGTCCGTTAGTTGTAACTCCAGAATTGGTAGCTAAGAAAATAAAGGCAATGAAGGATAACAAATCACCGGGAGTCGATGGGATTCCTCCAAAATTACTAATGGAAACAGTAGAACAAATCAGTATACCACTTGCAAGAGTATTCAACTTGTCATTAAAAGAGGGAGTTGTTCCGTTTGAATGGAAAGAAGCAAACATCATACCATTATTTAAAAAGGGTTCGAGAAATAAGTCAGAGAATTACAGACCAGCGAGTTTAACGTCAGTGATTTGTAAATTATTAGAAAGGTTAATTAAAGACCATATGGTGGACTTCCTCGTTAAGCATAAATTATTAAATTCATCTCAACATGGATTCCTTAAAGCGAGGTCATGGTTAACAAATATGTTATGTTTTTTGGAAGAAATCACTAAGTGGATAGAAAGCTTTTGACAAAGTGCCACATCAAAGATTACTACGTAAATTAAAAGCCCATGGTATCGGGGATAGCATAACTGACTGGATAGAACAATGGCTGACTGACAGAAGACAACGAGTTGTAGTAGATGGAGAAGTTTCAAATTGGAAATCGGTTTTGAGTGGGGTACCTCAAGGATCAGTATTAGGACCTATATTATTCTTAATTTATATCAATGACTTGGACGACAGTATAACAAGTAACGTACTGAAATTTGCGGATGACACAAAACTGTTTAGAAAGGTTAATACTGATGGTGATAAACAACATTTACAAAACAACCTAGACAGATTAGTGAAATGGTCTGAGAAATGGCAGATGCTGTTCAATTTTGGGAAATGTAAATGCCTACATACAGGACATGGGAACTTGAATGTAAACTATAAAATGGGAGATACTGCTCTGGGTACTACTGTAAAAGAAAAGGACTTAGGAGTTACAATAAGCGCTGATATGAAAGTTTCAGAGCAGTGTGGTATTGCAGCTTCAAAGGGTAATCAAATTCTTGGATTGATTAGAAGAAACATAACATACAAGAGAAAAAAGTTAATTATACCTCTTTATAAAGCAATAGTTAGACCTCATTTAGAATACTGTATACAAGCATGGAGACCATATCGTAAGAAGGATATAGATACGCTTGAACGCATACAAAGGAGAGCAACTAAAATGATTCCAGAACTTAGAGACCTTAGTTATGAAGAACGCCTGAAAGAATGTGGTTTAACAATTCAAGAGACAAGGAGGTTAAGAGGACATCAGATTGAAGTTTTTAAGATATTGAATGGGTATGAAAATATTGATAGAAATATGTTTTTCTCACTCAAGAAGGATAGCAGAACTAGAGGACATGAGGTAAAATTAGTAAAGGATCAATGTAGATTGGACATCAGGAAGCACTCGTTCTCACAGAGGACAATAAATGAATGGAACAAATTGTCTACAGATTGTGTAACTGCTAACAGCGTGAATATGTTTAAAAACAAGGTTGACACATATCTCAGGAGGGCGGGTTATAAGTAGATGAACATTGTTGGACTCTCGATAAGCCAATGGCTTCCTTGTCCACTTGCCATCTGGGCCTTTGGCTTGGATGGCAAATCTTGTTAAATCTTGTTATGGTACATCAATGTATTTAGTGTGGAGATGGACCGATCACTTCCTGAGTTTCAGAAGAACTGCTTGTTTTTTAACCAGTAACGTAACTACAGTATAATGAGAACGTACAACTTTTTTTTAAAGACAAGTATCTTTGCAACAATACAATGACAAAAATGATCTGTGGTTATAGACAAACTGTAAATGAACTCACTGAACATGCTGGCAATTTGCGGATGAGCATCTGTAGTCACTTCTGCCACATTCATTTTCTTTTCTTTGAGACTATTTAATGATCTTTCTAGGGCCACCTTTTCCATTGCAGTGGATTTCAGTTGCGTTTCCCTTTTGTCCACAACAAGCACAGACACCAAGTCCTGCGTTGACTGTTCCATCAGACTGTACGTGCAGTACTGTGCACAGTGACCAGGACTGTCACTGCGACCATCACCTAACGGGATATGAAGTGAAATAAATTAAACATAAATATTACAAATAACCTCACACACTAAATTATTCTGTTATTATTTACGTTTTTATTTAATATATATATCATTTATATTATGCTTAAAACTCCAAACTCAAACAATTCCATATAGGGCATAAGATTGTGCATAGAAGCTGGGTTAATATTTTACATATGAACTTGCACACAAAAAAGACATTATACTCAAATGCTAAATAAAGGTATGCAGACACAGGCTGTTAATAATTTGTTTGTCACAATTAATGTAAGACACATGTCGTAATCTGAAGGGAGTTTCATGTTCATGTGATTTTATTTATTCTTGTACTACAAAGGGAAGTCAACTGTGTTACACCCTGTTGTGAACTTATTCATAATATTAATAGTAAATTATTTCTCAGAAAATGAGAATTGAAAAGGAATACCGAATAACTTACAAAACAGCATATTTACAATATTGTTAAGTTAAAAAAATATATATTTTATGCAGAAAAGTTTATCACCTTAACAGTTTGTCTAATATGTTCTTTTTATAATGTAAATAATTATTTACAATATAATCATAAACACAATGATGAATCATTCAACCTGCACCTCCAACTCATCCATTGGCAACAATATATAGATGTACTTGATACAAACACACATCAACATTAAATTTTGCATACATTTATGAAATACATTAGACCATAAATACACACCAGAAAGATGCAATGGTTGTTCACGTAGTCGTTCCAAGACTTCTGCTTGTATCCCAGCCCAGTAGGTCTCGATGCAGGGCACACAATACAACCCCTAAATTTGATGGAACATTGACTTGGACAATGTTCCTAATTTCATGAATTTTACCATCAGGGCAATCTTCTGGTAATTATTACCTGACAAAATCAAATTCATTGCAAGGCAAAAATCTCCAGCATGAAGGCCTCGTGAAACAAGCCTGGGCTGTGAACACCACTTGTGCCCAACATGATGATTTTTACAAATCTGAAATAAAAATGAATTAAGGTTCCACTGCTTTAAACATGATACAGTGAAATGAATGAAAAGAAAGTGGTTTGTATATGCTGGTTATACTGGCCAGAACACAATCCTACACAACACCTGTGCATGGAGGTCAGACACAGTGACAAATTCAATGTACACCATCATTAAACATGTCTATACTTGGTGTGCTTAGACTGTCCCAAAGGCCGACCCATGCCCCCTTCCAGGCCTCAAAAAATGTCTCTGGCCTGGGTCTACATTTTATGGGCCAGGGTTGGGTGTGGACTGAACAAATAGACACTGTGGCGTTGGGCTGGGCCTACAGTGAATGGGCCAAGGCCAAGCCTGGATTGTAATGGCTAATCGCAAGACAGTGTAGGACTCAAATTCTATGCCCTTGCAGAACACTACTGTGTGTGTTTTACAATAATTGTATGACATGCTTATATGTTGAAATTTAATTGCAGCTATTTATAAAATACGACTTACCCAGGTTATGTACAAAGCTGTCCCTATCTGGTGAGACTCCAATACGTATAGTGTTGAACACTTGCTGCACTTTGGTGGCATGTGAGTCAGGGCCAGTTTCTTTAAACACTCTTCATATGCTATGCAGGATTCCTGTGCCAACAGATGTTTCGCATCATGCTCCTGCACAACCCCAGCCTCTGGCCAAATTTCTTCACTGCTCTGTGCACTGCCGAACACTTGCTCATCAAGTGCCAGATACTTTGCTTCTTTTATGTCGTCTTTGCTAAAACTACAAAAAAACAAAATTTCCACTCAAAGGCCATAACAAAACTCAAAATCATAAAAATTTAATTATATGCAACTTTAACATTAGGTAATATACTATTGTATACTAATGTATGATGTATTACTATTAACTGACAAAAACAATTGTATCAATTACTATTACAGAAACAAAACTGACTTACATATTACTATTAACCCAAGTCTGTTTTGACACCTACAAAGCAATAGCTCAGGGAGAAAATTGTGTATCTATAATTTCCCATTTCAATAAAAATTATGTTGACTAACAATATGTACCTATCAGTGACACTGGTGTCCAGGTCATATGAAGCCTCTTCAGTGCATTGCGATGGCAACCATAAATCATAATCATCCTCATCACCCTCCTCACTGTCATCACCCTCCTCACTGTCTTCATCATACGATAGTGAGCTACAAAGAAATGCTAATTTAATGTCATGGTATGTAATATAAATTTGTTTTTTTATTTGTCTTGAAAGTCAACAACTACACCCATGAAAAACTCTGAAAAGAAACAAGTTTGCAGTATCACGGGTATGTGTACAACTAAGAGGAATTATTATCAATTATCATGAAAAAAAATTATTAAAAACACATTGACTGTAATAAACATATAAAGTTTAGAAAACTTACCAAACAGAGATATCAATGTCTGCTTTGTGTGATGGGCCTGCCACTGGTGGTGACGGGGGAGAGTCGACCTCAGCTGTACTTGCGGAAATGGGCCCAACTCCACTCTCTGCAGTGAGTGTGCCACTCTCACCACTAATGCCACCAATTGGGCTGACCAGCAGGTCCTGAGGGGTGACCACATGTTTTGGTGTTGATGTCTTTGATGTAAACCTCTCATATTTTTCATACCTGTGTAACATACAGAAATATTATCTTTGTACATCAGTTAGTGACATAAGCTTATGTTGCAAGGATTGTTGTTGCCATATATATATATATATATATATATATATATATATATATATATATCTGTATAGGCCTAAATATACTCCGATTATAAAGAATTGTTGGCAAATGTGAAATTTATGCATGGCAACTTTCAAACGTTTGACGTATTGAATATCAGAAACGTAATGAATCCCCCCCATAACACATCCCTACACGTGTGTGCCAATATATTGGATGTGCCTCTATCAGCTTTATAGTGGAGTACCTTACGTGTACATAACATTGCTAGTTTTTTATGTCAAAATAAAACTACCACATTTTCATATGGTAGGAAATAAAGTAACAGAAAAAAGTAATGTAACGAAGTTGCATGAAATAAATAAAGTAAAATGAAAAAATTACAACTTTCTCCCTCTCTCTCTGTATATTTGTGTGTATATATATATATATATATATACATATATATATATATATATATATATATATATATATATATATATATATATATATAGGGAGGGCAACACACAACACCATAGAACCTGTTTACAGATTGGACTGATACTTATCTGTGTGCACTGATGGGACAGTAGTAACTCACTGAAGCTTCCAGTGTTGTTACAACACTGATTGCATTTTAACTTAAAACAACCATTCTTCCATAACCGTTCTTCTTTCCACATCTTTAGATGATCATTTACGTGTTTGTTCATATTATGATATAACTTTTTTAATTTGCTACATTTCAATGGGCCAATTCTTTCCCACCATAATTTATCCAAGCATGAACATGAAGTAGGGCCACACTTAAATGCCTTGCATTTCTTGGACAATGACAAATGTACATAATTTCATTCAAGTGGGTACCAATGTTTTGGTGACATATTAGATTAGACATAGAATAACTGGCAAGATAAACTGTGCATAGTCTTGGTGCCTGACAACTACATAGTGTACATTATTCATCAGGCATTTTGTATAACAAAATATGAATCTGAAAAGTGTAGGGTAGAAGGCAGTGGAGGGTAGAAGGCAGTGGAGGGTAGAAGGCAGTGGAAGGTAGAAGGCAGTGGAGGGTAGAAGGCAGTGGAGGGTAGAAGGCAATGGAGGGTAGAAGAAGACCGAGACAGGAGGACTCCATGAAGAGAGATTTAGTGGGAGGGGAATGGAGAATGAGGGCGAAGGATAGATGGGAGTGGAGATTTGTGGAGACGGTAGTAAAACGGGACTAGTTATGAAGGAGGGGAAAAATAAATCATCAACCAGTATCAGAGCCAGCCTCACCCCAGACTACAGGGAAAGAGAGGAGAGCAACAACAATAACTAGTCTAAGCACATGGATGAGTTTTTGCTACACTAAGTCTATGTCATGGAGATTATCAACATGCCACATATACAACATGCAGGCACTATATTTTATGTGTGTATGTGTGCGCACGGCTACAACAAATCAAATGGTGTCCTCGGCCAGACCTGGGGCGGAAGTACTCAGTACTCTCCTGAAGTATTTCAATGTTCAATAATTTTTTTAAATACTTTGTTTTTTTTCTGATTGACTACTCCCCTTGCCATTCATACACATAGCACACCCCATTCTCCAAAAAACATGACTATGATACCCCAAAAAAGACAACAGGCAGCAACTTTTTCCAGTAAGAAACACCATCTTAAGCAAACAATTGTTTAATCTTATTTATATTGTTGAAGCCAGTCGGGTTGCGTTGGTCGGGTCGTAATGTACGTTAGTACCGTTAGGCGTTACTTGTAATTAAAACGTTGATGTATTTTCTCACATACCCAGTTCATGAACGAATTACACATAAACCCACAATCTGGAAGCAACTGAACTGGTGTTAAACCTGAACTGTGTGAAGGCTCCGGGTATTGATGCGATGCCGATACTCGCGCTAGGATAGGGCCTAATAATAAGAAAATGTACTAACGTGTCGAGTAGAATTTCTGCCACTTCATTGTCTTTCATTTTCAAGAGAGTCTTCAGACGATCCCAACGTCCCTTTTGGTTTTTCAGTGTCACTCGTGTTGCCAATCTCGCTTTATCCAACACCTTTTTCCTCCTCTTCGTCGCGGAACGCAACGGTGCACGCGCAACCCGCCTGTCACTGTCAGCCATGTTGCTCGAATGTCAACAAACTATGATCAAGTCCCCGTTGCGCGCGCATCGATCCCGCGATCACGTGATGCATCTCATTAACGTTCGGCAAAGCAAGCTTCGCCTAGCTCCGCCCCTGTGGTTTCGCGCCATAAACACTATTCGCAACGTTTCGTAACGAAACAGTAAAAATGCAAACATATGTACCTGGCTTATTAAAGCATTTTGGCGGGCAGCGTCATTTACAAATGTTTATTCTAGTACCAAGAACATTATATTATTACATGAGCAATACATACAGTACATTTAAAGCTCGACAACTGAACTTTTAAAGTAACAATATATAAATGTGTATTATTATCTCAACATCTTTGTAAGGCAAACTCCTTGGATTAACAGGATCTTGCTCAAATCAGTGAAAGTATTTCAAAGGAGATTTGAACAACTTACAATTTCTTGCAGAAGACAAGTGTGAGAAAGACCAGGAAGAGGCCGCCACCAGCAGAAATCATCACAATCTGCCACGTCGCCAGCAGTGGGGCAGTCGCGTGACTTGGCCACTTCGGGTGACAGAAACACTCATAGCCACCGCCACGGTTGACACTAGTAGTTGGCTGAACAAGGCGATGACAGACACTCGTCAATGTCTGTCTCACAATAGTCACCGCTGTAGCCACGGGGACAGCAACATCTGTAGCCGTCAAATCCTGCAGTGGATGACAAAGTCAATCACCAGACCTTTAGTCTATAGAATATACAGGCCTCATTTAGACCAACTTTAGCATATGGCTGAAAGATCTTTCCTATTAAGTGAAACAAAAGTTGGGACAGGGTGGGACTCCACCTTGCCATTGATTCTAATCCCCGCCTTTAGGCGTTTTATTTGTGTAAAATGTCTATGTCACATGTTGGCTAGCTATTGGCATTTAAGGCCTACAGCACAATTCTGGTACACCTTTTGTATGTGACTTCTGCACTGTGCAATTAACAAAATAATTTCTAGGTACATATTATGAAGTATGTGTCAGTGCTTGTTGTACATTTCATGATAATTGTATTGCTTTGTATATACTTTGTGCATTTACAGTAATTTTGGTACAAGCCATGCGCTCACCATTATATGTGTGAGAATGTCTGTCAATCCAATAAATTTATTCCTGGATTGCCATGTTAACAACCGTCTACTGTCTTTGGTTTGTTGACATAAATTAAACCAGGCACATCAGTTATAATCCAATTAATGTATTCTTTAGACGGCAGCACAGGATCCTAAATAGTCATGCTTTTGGGGCTACGCACCTAAAAGACTAAAACCAAGAATATCACGCCAGTGGTTTATTCAGAATGTTTTCTAAAAGTGGGAGATTCCAGTCATTTCTTCAAATGTTCGAGGGCTGACATATTAACCAGCTCGACCGATAAGCGCATGCGCAGTTCTATGAAATTGGAGTAACCTAGACTACGAATGACGCATTACACAGAATCAGGCATGAGTTAATTTCAATTGTTAATTGAAACACTGCTGAAATAACAACATCGTGCATAGAAATTATGTATGTAATTGCCCGGTGTGGTTAATTTGGTGGTTGAATATAGGAGGAAACCCCACACCTGCACATCTTCCGCCACAACTTTTCAATCCTTTCAGATAGAGTAATAATTTTTAACAAGTATTTACAACTCTTAAAATGTGTTCAAATGCCCCATGAAGAAATGTCTTGGCATGTAGATATTGTATAAACAAATATCTTTTCAACAAAGTTACAAAACACATTTCTGTTACAAGTCTTGTGGTTTTAGGACTGTTTTAAATGTGTAAACATTTCTACCAACACATGATTTAATTGAATTAAAATTAACTGTTAATTTAACTGAAGAATTTGGGAGGTTAATTTAATTGACCTGAGAAATATGTGAGGTTAATTTAATATAATAATTAACCAACACAGTCTCAAACAAATGTGTTATTTGATGTCAGAAAGAGGACTAGTTTAGTAAACAAAGGCCAAAATATGTTACATAAGTTGAGTTTGGACACAGATAGCATGGTCATATCCTACTGGCAAGCATAGGAATAGGGTTTACACAAATATATTTTCATTTGGTGACCGAATATTGCCAGAATATCACACTCATGACGTAGGGTTATCTAACAGTATGTAGTACAATATGAACATTGAGATACTAAACGGTCCCTGTATGCTCCCTGTAGCTATATGACTCGCACTTGCGCACGGACTGTATTGCAAATGGCGAACACAACAACGTAGTTTGAACATGTTTCTTTATTGTTTGTCATGTTTACAAAGTTCAGTAGTGGCGTAAAACAAATGGACAGAGTTCTTATCTATAAAGAAACATACGTGACGTTAATCGTACAGCACTGACATTGGAAGCGTGTGCGTGCACTAGGACTATTTGAGCTGGAAACGCGATAGTAGGCCTACCACACCGCCAATAACATTGGACAATACAATCTTTCAAAATGAAGATGAAGTGTCCTATCGTGGGTTGTGAATTCGAGACAGCAGAAGCTGAAGACGGCGCCATCATCGCTGCCCTTCTCAACCTTCACGCCAGTTCGCATGCAGCCTCTACTCACGCTGCCACTGCCCAGGCTACTCGAGCAGAGAAACTAAAACGACCAACTATATCATCGGCCGGATCTAGCGAGGAGTGGGCATATTTCGAGACCCGCTGGGACAAGTACCGCAGGGGCACCAAGCTCACGGGTGGAGATGTAGTGGTTCAACTACTGGAATGCTGAAGTGACGACCTCTGAAAAGATCTCATACGTGCAGCTGGGGGCAGCCTATCCGGTAAGCCAGAGCAAGATGTTTTGACGGCCATAAAGATGCTGGCCGTGCGCAAGGAGAATACCATGGTCGCCCGCGCAGCGCTACACAATATGCGACAAGATCGTGACGAGGCTATCCGATCATTTGGAGCCAGAATAAAAGGCCAAGCAGGCATATGCAATTATGTCACACAATGTCCCTCATGCGCAGCCGACATCAACTATACGGATGCCATACTTCGAGACGTACTCTCCCGCGGCATAGCCGACCAGGAAATACAGCTCGATGTACTCGGGGATCAGAATCAGGATATGACTCTCGAAGAGGTGCTGAAATTCGTGGAGGCCAAGGAATCTGGCAAACGCTCAGCATCCAGACTGCTGAACTCGCAAGGTGCAGAATCGGTGGGTAGCACATACCGTCGGGGAAAACAACAGGATGTCCGAGATAGGATGACTGACTCAAGCCCATGCAGCTACTGTGGTGAAAAGGGCCATGGTAGAAGTGCTCCGCTCCGCATCAGAAAAACCGAGTGCCCCGCCTACAATCGTACATGCCAGTACTGCAAATTGCAACATCACCTGAAAAAAGTATGTCGCAACAAGGAGAGGTCAAAGGCTAAGCCCCAAAGGATTGATTCAGGTGAATGTGAAGGCGTAGTATTCGATGCATTATGTGCTGCTACAGAGATTGGTCATGAACGCGGGAGGCATTCCATAATACTTGACCATCACCTCTATAACAACATCTGTGACAGGTGGATGCAACAAGCCTCACGACCTCAACCATTCATCAAATTAGACATTTGCGTGGTTGAGGAGGACTACAAGGATCTGGGATTTGAACTGAAAATCCGTACTCGACCCCTATCCTTATCTGCCATGGCCGACACAGGCTGCCAGAGTTGCCTCATTGGAATCGGGGCAGTCAGCCGCCTCGGCCTAGCACGTGAAAATCTCATCCCCGTCTCTATGAAGATGCACGCCGCGAATAACAAGGACATCAGAATCCTCGGAGCAGCCATACTTCGGTTCTCTGGCAGAGACAAGGACCAAAACAGACTAGAGACACGACAGGTCGTATACGTGACTGACAGCTCTGACAAGATGTTCCTCAGCCGTGAAGCATGCGTAGCCCTTGGCATGCTCTCTAAGACGTTCCCAACAATCGGAGAGACTCATCAGAGAGACCATGCCCATACTGTTGGCATCACTACTACGTGTGACTGTCCAAAGCGACAACTGGCAGATGCCATGTCTCGGCACCCATCGGGTACCCCTCATCCAGACAAACTACACCTCCAAGATGACATCACACCCAATGATGATGATCCATCGAACTTGCTTTCAACCATGATGATCCAACACGCATTCCTAGAAGGCATTCGCACGAACGAGGACACTTTAGATCACGGGAACATAGATGATGCAGTCAGGAATGCGGCGACCTACGCACTCGAGTCTCTTCAATCCATCACATGGGACCATACAAGACAAGAAACGGCTAGTGATGAGAACATGCACCTACTCATGTCCATCATCGAAAACGGTATGCCGAAGTTCCGCCACGAACTACCTATACCACTCCGTGCCTACCACCAATTTCGTGAGCACCTTCACACAATAGACGGTGTAGTCATCTACAAGGACCGGATTGTCATACCACCGAGCCTCCGAGAGGACGTCCTATTGGCACTCCACTTTGCGCACCAAGGAATATCTGCCATGACGGCGAGGGCCGAATCATCCGTGTTCTGGCCCGGGATAACACCAGCCATTGCTGCCGTCCGCACAAACGGTAGCGACTGTAACAGAATGGCGCCATCGCAGCCCAGCGCTCCACCAACACCCCCCGTGTTACCAGTCTACCCGTTTCAATGCGTGTGCTCAGACTTCTTCACCTATAAAGGCAACAGCTACCTGGTCATAGTTGACAGGTACTCAAACTGGCCCATCATTGAAAGGACCACAGGCGGTGCAGATGGTCTAATTGACAGCCTACGCCGCTCATTCGTGACTTACGGAATCCCAGACGAACTAGCATCAGACGGCGGCCCGGAATTTACTTCAACAACTACCCGCCTCTTCCTCAAAACCTGGGGCATACACCACCGACTTTCATCAGTTGCATTCCCGCATAGCAATTGCAGAGCTGAAATCGGTGTGAAGACCGTCAAACGCCTCATAACCAACAACACTGGTACCAATGGGGAACTCGATACAGATGGGGTCCAACGCGCGATCCTCCAATATCGGAATACACCTGACCCAGATACAAAGTTATCCCCAGCGATGTGTGTATTCGGACGACCGATCAAGGACTTCATACCTATACTACCCGGTAGGTACAAACCACACGAGACCTGGCGAGAGACACTTGTTGCTAGAGAAGAGGCCCTGAGAAACAGACACATGAAAGCAGCTGAACACTGGTCAGAACACACGAGACGACTACCACCCCTCGTCATTGGCGACCTCGTGAGAATACAAAACCAAACTGGCCCTCACCCCACGAAGTGGGACAAAACGGGCCAAGTCATTGAGGTACGCCAATTCGACCAGTATGTAATCCGAGTCGATGGATCTGGGAGAATAACAATCCGGAACAGGAAATTCCTGAGGAAATATGCGCCAGTACGCATTGCTACACCACGTCTTACCATTGATGACGACCTTCAGCATCATGCATCACGTCGCACTTCACAACCTCAACCTCGACGACAGAAGGAACCCACACACACCATCGCAACTCCTGCGAGATGGAAAGACAATGTGGAGAGCCCCAAGAAAACTGTACCACCGGCAGTCGCCACACCATCGTCTGCTATTGTGCCCGACATACCACCTACTGCACCTATGGATGAAGACCGTGCTATAAATGTGCCCACAAGTACCCCAACACCGCAGGACACCCCAGCTCCGACCATGACCCCAACGGCGTCAACAGATGTCGCTCCAGAACTCAAGAAGATTCCTACCCCTACCATGCCAACACGCGTCTCACGTTATGGCCGCAACATCAAACCACCGAATTGGCTGGAAGACTACGAAACCTAAGAGACAATCATCAGTCTTCCTCACTACAGTCTAAAATAAGTAATGAAGACTTGGAGGGAGATAGTACAAATGAACATTGAGATACTAAATGGTCCCTGTATGCTCCCTGTAGCTATATGACTCGCACTTGCGCACAGACTGTATTGCAAATGGCGAACACAACAACGTAGTTTGAACATGTTTCTTTATTGTTTGTCATGTTTACAAAGTTCAGTAAAGTGGCGTAAAACAAATGGACAGAGTTCTTATCTAATTAGAAATTCTATCTAAAACTGTTCACAAATAAATTGTATTAAACCAAAGTTGGTGGTGACAAGTTATAAACAATTTCTTTTTAAACACCTTCCGAACAGAAACCTATTTCACTAAAGTTCTAAATGACACATATTTCCCAATTCAATTGAAATCAGCTCATCATTATTTTAGTGAAATGTATTGCTGTTACTTTAATTTACACTAATGTAATATTACAATTTCACAGTAATAAAGTGTAATGATGAAGGTTCCCACTGTGAAGACACAAGAATGCTCTCTCTGGCAGCTCCATTCATTGCCTTTGCTACGACATAGTAAACAGGAGAGTTGGTCGTGGCGTTGGTCAGAGCCAAGGACAACTTATCAATGTAACCGTGCTGTGACAGTCCCACGCTGTGAAATGCCAATACATCTGTTTGTCCTACAATGTGAGGGAGGGATGGGGATTTCTCAAAGACCAAACAAAAGAAGAGTACAGCTGAAATGTTTTACAGATTGTGTGACTGTTAATATCGTTGACCCCGTTGTGTACTATAGCCAAAATTGGCCCCTTACGACATTCCAGAATTAGAATATCTGGTATGTACCCAAGTTAGCATCAGCACTCTACAGTAAGCCCTGCATATTGTCTAGCTACGGTCACATTTCACTACATTTCTAATATGTAGCAGCCATATGTGTATGCCTAATTCAGAGCAAATAGACAGATATTAACTGTCTTAGATAAACAAGATTTGCCATCCACGCCAAAGGCCCAGATGGCAAGTGGACAAGGAAGCCATTGGCTTATCGAGAGTCCAACATTTTAAATCTATGTGCAGCCCGCCCCCCTGAGATGTGTCAACCTTTTTTTAAACATATTCACGCTGCTAGCCATTATACAATACATAGCCATTTATTGTCCTCTGTTAGAACGAGTACTTCCTGATATCAAATCTACACTGATCCTTTACTAATTTTACCTCATGTCCTCTAGATTAGTAATGATTATTTTTACTGCTTGGCAAGGATTAGGGTAGTCATGAACAAAAAAACATTTTCTTTATAGGATTTACATTGTAATGTACATTCACTGATCCTTTACTAATTTTACCTCATGTCCTCTAGATTAGTAATGATTATTTTTACTGCTTGGCAAGGATTAGGGTAGTCATGAACAAAAAAACATTTTCTTTATAGGATTTGCATTGTAATGTACATATCTAGGTCTTTTTATATTATTATTATATTATATTATTTTATAAGTTAAGTATATGAGCTGCACGAAACTAAGTTGCATATACAACTAACTTTACCTTCTGCTGTCCCTATGCCAACATAGTATTCACTGATGTCACTTTCGCCATCCACTGTTCCTCATGAGGCCTGGATGCCATTTTCATCACTGTGAACAATCATCAAATTTGCCATCAATTAGCTCCTCAGATTCTCCCAAGAGGGTGCCCACGTGCACAAATGACATCTATAAATAGAAAAGTAAAACATCATCTACAATGGCCAATGGCGTCATGTGTACCAAAAGTACACTCAGTATGCAGTTACAAGCAAAGCATAGCAGTTAAGACATTTACGTACAGGAGAGCTCCTAATATTTCCATTCCTAAAAAAGTGTGCTTCCAGAATACATGTTTGTTATAAAGCAAATTCATATAATTAAAAACAGCAGTGTCGCATTTCTGGGGCTAGTGACATTCTGTTTGACACCCACTCCTAGATCTGTTCGCTGAAACACCAATTAATTTGACTTCATTGGGAAGTATTCAGCAATGCCTCAACCAATGCACAAAATGTATTCATTCGTGTAACTCCATCAGAGTTTTTTGTCAGGTATTCAGCTCTACAACTGAATGGATGAAACTGGTTTACAACTGTGCCACCATATTGTGACCTTGTGAATTTTATGTATCTGGCATTAGGCCCAGGCCTTTACATTTATTCTCCATTATAACGGTATGCAGTGAATATACACTGACAGTTGTAACCCTTTTTAGAGTCGCTAGTATAACCTGGCATTAAGAGCGCTGAATTTACATTTCCCAATTTACGGTAATAATTGTGCGCAATAACGGATGAGCAGACGGGGTATGCTTGTAACAAGTAACGGTTGTTCTTTTTCTGGGTTGGAAATCGCATTTTTCATTTTCGTTAAGTTAAACAGTTCTTCACAGTAATTAAGTAAATTCTAGTTAGTCTGCCATATAATGCTGTCACGGTCAATTGTTCTGCTGTGTGAATAAACGTTATATATATATATTATATATATTATGTTTGCCTTAATGAAATTTGATTGGTTTGGGGACCCGTGGAGTGCTGCAGGTCACAATATCATAGCAGTAGAGCGAGTAATTTTGGGGTATATATATATATTTTTTAATAGCTGTTAATCCAATATTAAATTATTCAATGATTTTTGTCAATTTGTGTCTTGTCACTTTTCACAATAATTGCAATGGTATGCTTGGTTAGTTGATCTGGTTTGATGTGACAGTTGACCATTGGTGTAGTGGACAGCAGCCAGCTCTGCCTTGTTCACTTGGACTAGATACTGATAGAAGATAATGACCATACCTTCAGTGGTGTTGGGTCAACTAACAGACCACTGGTGTAGTGGACAGTGGCCAGCCCAACCCCATTCACGGCCATCACGCGCATCCTGTAACATGCACTGATCTTCAGACTCAGAGCCTCATCTGTTGTCCACGTGGTTGCACTGGCTGGCACAATCTTCCATCTGGACCTAACAATTTACAGCAACATGTGATTGAGCAGTACTCACAGCTAACAGTGTTGCTATTGAATGCATATGTAATAAATCAGCCATTAGGTTAGGTCTGCGTTCATTGCACCCAGATTTCATATCTACACTCATTTAAATGATTCCATTTCAACTAGCAACTATAGTATTACTCTACTCTACACTGGTGATTTATGAAACCAAAAAATGGTTTAGTTCATCATAGAACCCATAATAATCAGTACATCATGTCTGTTGTCAAAACAAACTGCTGTGATTGGTAGGCTGCCTCTTTTTTTCTATATGAGACATGTCACATATGGAGAGAATACAAACATATAAATACTTTTTTTTCTATATGAGACATGTCACATATGGAGAGAATACAAACATATAAATACTTTCTAGCAATTGTCTCTGTAGAGTCTACAGCAATATAAAATATGTGGCGTAAAAGAATAAAAGAGAAACAAGAAACCAGCAAACACTCTACAAATGTAAACATCAACAACAGCTACTGCTAAACTAAGACTAACCAGTACAGTTACATTGACCTGGTGGGATATATCATAGTCATCTTGCCTTGGTGCAGTTCGTATGCTGATATTTTGTAGTGGTCAATCCCAGACTTGGGGTCAACGATTTTTTTATTCTTTGATATTTCAGCTGACTCACTCAGCCTTCATCAAATATCATAGTGCAAGAAAAAGAATGTCAATCCATTCAAGGAACTTAGAAACAATGAACACCTATAATTAATATACACTGTTAGTGTTACAGCCTTGTACTCCTTGCCAGAGACACCGTCACAATCACAGTGTATTCCATGTCACGTTGCAAGTTGTCATCAACGAGCTGCAACATCTCGGGGTCTGTCAGATCTAACATCTGATGTCACCGAGCTGTTTGTCTCGGCTCTGTTTGTTGCCGTCACATCGACATGGACAAAGTCGGTGCAGATGGAGTGTTGTCTCTCGAAGGAATTGACAGATGGAGCTATGTTCTTCTCTGTGTGTAGAACAACCTTCCTGCCACTGGGGCCTAAAACATTAAGGGTCTATTAGGATGTAAGTGATGTCTCTCCAGAGAGTTGAAAGATGGAACTATGTTCTTCTCTGTGTGTAGTACAACCACCCTGTTACTGGGGCCTAAACATTAAGGGTCTATTAAGATGGAAGTGATGTCTCTCAAGAGGGTTGAAAGATGGAACTATGTTCTTCTCTGTGTGTAGAACAACCTTCCTGCCACTGGGGCCTAAAACATTAAGGGTCTATTAGGATGTAAGTGATGTCTCTCCAGAGAGTTGAAAGATGGAACTATGTTCTTCTCTGTGTGTAGTACAACCACCCTGCTACTGGGGCCTAAACATTAAGGGTCTATTAAGATGGAAGTGATGTCTCTCAAGAGGGTTGAAAGATGGAACTATGTTCTTCTCTGTGCGTAGAACAACCTTCCTGCCACTGGGGCCTAAAACATTAAGGGTCTATTAGGATGTAAGTGATGTCTCTCCAGAGAGTTGAAAGATGGAACTATGTTCTTCTCTGTGTGTAGTACAACCACCCTGCTACTGGGGCCTAAACATAAAGGGTCTATTATGATGGAAGTGATGTCTCTCAAGAGGGTTGAAAGATGGAACTATGTTCTTCTCTGTGTGTAGCACAACCTTCCTGCTACTGGTGCCTAAAATATTAAGGGTCTATTAGGATGTAAGTGATGTCTCTCCAGAGGGTTGAATGATGGAACTATGTTCTTCTCTGTGTTTAACACAACCTTCCTGCTACTGGGGTCTAAAATATTAAGGATATATTAGGATGTGTGTAGTACAACCACCCTGCTACTGGGGCCTAAACATTAAGGGTCTATTAGGATGGAAGTGATGTCTCTCAAGATGGTTGAAAATTGGAACTATGTTCTTCTCTGTGTGTAGTACAACCGTCCTCCTGCTGGGGCCTAAAATATTAAGGGTCTATTATGATGGAAGTGATGTCTATCAAGAGGGTTGAACGATGAAGCTATGTTCTTTTATGTGTGTAGTACAACCTCCCTGCTACTGGGGCCTAAAATATTAAGGGTCTATTAGGTTATTTGATTTGCAACTTAAATACTAGCAACTGTTGAATGACACTGCTGGATTTCTCATTTGTACTGAGTAAGCACAGTTAGTGTGCAATCATGAAATATAACATTATATATTTACCTGTAGGTTTTCCGTATATGTTGACAAGATAACTTTTTATGTCAGATTCTGGGTCAGCAAATTGCTTCCAGGTGCTGGCAACAGTGAACGCCTCTGAGGAGTACCTCTCATCCTCATTGGGGTCCTTGTCGTCTTTCACAACACCCCTCACTGGGGGTGTCTGGTCAACAGACAGTGCAACAAATGTAGGGTGACGTCCATGTCAGTCAGAATGATGAAGACAGGAGAATAACTTCTGTGAAAGAGATTTTAATGTGACACATTCTATAAATAACACATTAGACCCTGCTGTACTTATTTAATAAACCATTGTTTATAGACACATTGATGCTTGTAAGTACATACAGTTGTACCCTACCTCCATCTGAGTTCACCGTCACGTTCCTTTCAACGAGTCCTCAAGTGACTGCGGTGACACTGACAAAGTAGACAGCTTTGTGTTGTAAGTGTAGGCTGCCCAAACACTGACTTGTCACATCATATGACAGTCATGTGTAAGGTACAATGTCATCTTTCTGCTTCAGTGCAGTTTATGCTTGAATAAACCAACATATTTTAGTTTAATATTCAAATTCACCGATTTTAAAAAGTATTACACAAATGACTGAGATCAACAGTCTGCCCATTGCTGCAGGGAGCAACAAAAAGGGGACAGACCACCATAATTTGACCATATTTTCCCACTCTGTAAACATATTCAGTCCACTCTCTGGGTCTCCAAACCCGTTCCAGTTGGCACAGTATTGAGAGGAAGATGACTGGAAGGAGATATCCTTTTTTAGGTTGTCACCATCATAAACAAGAGCATTTGTCTGTATTAGTGACAAACACCGACCAGTGCTCGCTCTAATCACAACCAACTTAAGCAGAACGCATTCTGTCTGATCTGGCTTTGTCAGAATTACTTCACACTGACCAACCAACATTGCTGCCACCTGCAGGTGGTAAAAGCTCTGGTAAACCACTGGTCAACATGCCAACCGAGACAGTGTCATAGGAAACAAGAAGACAATGACAAGAGCATTTGCCCATATTGCTTTCATCTTCTTCGTTATCGTTTTTGTTTGATAATATACATATTTGCTTGTCTCTGCTGCGAAACAACCGGCGTTGACAAGTTCTTGTTTGGTTTAGATTTGTCAGATGGACATGTACTCAAGTGTCATATGTTGGTTTTGTTCACAAGTTGGTAAGTCAAACTAGACCTAGATGTACTAGCATCACTACTGGAATGATAATGGAACAATACAATGTTCAAATTTTCCTGTTTGCCATGACAGTTTTAAAGAAAGAACTGTTAGCATAGAAACAGTTACTTACCTGGGTTACTTACCCGGCAGTCCGAGTGGGAATGCGACGCCGATGGTTGTCCATTCAGGGGCTGATGCCAGGTGTTGATGGGGATCATTGTGTGGTAGAATGTCATCTCCACACCTGACAGTGTACCTTAATGTTTGCTCTAAATTTTCGTAAATATTTTACATAAATGACAACTTATGGCACAGCCAGAAGTAATTTTATGTCTTGTAATGGATGGTGCCATGATCAAAACCCGGATTACATCCTAACACCCCTATGCCACGCATGTGGAAGTGTCCAGTGCAGGGCATCTTGGGATAGCTAGCCCATGCAGTTCAGACCGGGTTTGAGAATTACCGAAGTAAGTTGTATTGTTTTGAACTCGCTTGTATCTTGCTTTGAGACGCTATCCCAGGATATTGGTATTCCACTAAATCAGGATAAGAGGTGTCTTCCACATACATGCCAAATTGTTTATGGTATCGAAATTGACACTGCAACAATGCAACTGCGATTACCTGAGGACAAACTAGCCAAGGCTACTTTACTAATAAATCGCATGGCCAAATGTCGCAAAGTGCTTTTGCGGGATTTATTATCACTCATTGGCCTACTTAATTTTGCTTGTCTGGTTGTACCACCAGGACGGGCATTTCTCCGTCGTTTGATTAATTTGACAGTTGGCATTACTCGGCTACACCACTTTGTTACATTAAACTGCGAGGCTCGTGCAGATATATATGCTTGGCAGATATTTTTGCTATCGTTTAATGGGAGGAGTATGTTTCTCGACCAGAAGTTTCTGTCATCACAAACGATTAAGTTGTACACAGATGCTTCGAGCGACATAGGTTTTGCAGCTGTTTTTGGAAAGAAGTGGGTGGCCGGGACATGGCACAAGCCCTTTACTTCGGCAGACATAACCTTACTCGAGCTGTACCCCTTGGTTCTCGCAACAGAGTTGTTTGGAAAGTTTCTGGCCAACCACTGTATCATTTTCATGACTGACAATTCTGGAGTAGTGGATATAATAAACAAGTCCACGTCCAAGAATCGGGCTATCATGAAGCTCGTCAGGAAGTTAGTGCTAGCATGTTTGAAATATAATATCTTATTTCGATCCCGCCATGTCCCCGGTAATCAGAATATCATAGCAGACCATCTTTCTCGATTTCAGATCGGAAAAGCCAGACAGATAGCACCTTGGCTCAATCCCACTCCAGCAGTCATACCACCGCCATTGAAGCCAGAAGTGCTGTTAGGCTAGAGCATGAACTCATAAGAGCATCATTAGCACCAACAACCCGCGCGGCTTATAGACGCAGTGTCAACATGTTGCGTAGGTATGTCACATCTGTCTGTCCTGGCACAAGGACCTTCCCTGTATCACGCAGTAATCTTGCAGGTTTTATTACCCACATGTTCGCAGCTAACTATGCTTCCTCAACTATTCTATCTACCGTGTTAGCTGTGTCTTACAGCCACAAAATCGTTGGGTTGGCTGACCCAGCAGATAACTTTTACATTAAGAAATTGTTAGTAGGAATTCACAAAAAGTCCAGCACAGTTGATTTGAGGCGACCAATTGATCTGCATATGCTAGGTCAACTTGTCAGTGCAACTAAAGCAGTAATTCCTGAAAAATTTACACAACTATGTGTGGCTGCAATGTATATGCTGGCATTTCATGGATTTTTGAGAATTGGGGAAATTACTGTCCGGGCGGGGGTACCGATCGAGAATGTAATACATAGGAATGACATAAGGATTGTGCCAGGGCACGTCGGCAGGAATAAACCCTCCCTGCGTCTCACAATCAGGCATGCCAAACACCAACAAGTTAATAGGCCCGTTATGCTTGAAATAACTTCCCAATCCACAAACTGCCCAGTGGCTCACATGTCGTTATTTACAAACGCGTGGCTCATCGGCGGGACCGCTCTTTGTCTTTCCCGACAAGACTCCTATGTCCAGAACATATTTTGCTGCCAAATTGTCTGCATGTCTTGAACACGCAGGTTACGACCCTGGCCTTTATAAGTGCCACTCATTTCGTATCGGAGCCGCAACAACTGCTGCTACAAGGGGTTTTACAGATAGGCAAATACAAACTATGGGCAGATGGAAATCTGCAGCCTTTAAGCGTTATATTCGCATTCCTATGATGCAACTATAAATTTTCCATTCGCTAGTGCTGCTGCTGCTTGTCTCGGTTTCATGTGTACAGTATCGTATGTTCTGGTCTGGCTTGCTCAGCCGGGTCTGGGAGTCGGGCTGGCCTGTCGATGTTGTATACTAGACATGGACATATTCTACATACATTTTATTTGTTTGGGTAGCTTGTGCATAATATTATACAGGGCTTCTGAAGTGTACTGGACTAGCTTGCTCAGCCGGGTCTGAGAGTGAATCCGGGGCATTTGGGAAGGATTGTCTGTGCATTGCACGTGCAGCCTAATCTATGCTTTATGAATTTTTCTTATCATACTATGGTCCGTGGCTATACAGCAATCATGTGGTGTACTGGTCTGGCTTGCTCAGCCTGGTCTGGGAGTCAGGCTAGTGCAGCAGCTAATGCTTTATACTGCTAGTGCAGACATTATATTATGTCGATGTTTGGTATTTAATTTTTGTTTCGCTGAATGAATGTATAGGTTGGTAATGTGTTTACACTAGGGTGGTGTACACATTTGCAACTGCGTTTCCAATTTATGTATCATACTTAATCGATTGTTTGTATTTCATTTATGTGGCCTTGGGTGGGGGTGGCGCTCCTCACTACGAGTAGCACCCGTGGCAGATTGCCCCTCACCTTTGATGTCATGTAGAGTAGCAGTTTCATGCATTGTATAGATATATGTATATATTTACTGTTTGTCTTCGTGTACTTCAGTAACTTTACATTGCCTTGTTTGAGCTAAGGCTCGTGTATACAATGCTTTATATGTTCATTTTATATTCCTGGTATGCTTGAAGTGCATACCAATTGGCAATAAAATATGCCCATTACCAACCTTTATACACCATCGTTTCCTTATTCATACATCAAACGAGCTTCGGCCACAATAAATGTCTTTACTTTCAACCCTCCATGACAGATGACATAAATGACAACTTATGGCACAGCCAGAAGTAATTTTATGTCTTGTAATGGATGGTGCCATGATCAAAACCCGGATTACATCCTAACACCCCTATGCCACGCATGTGGGTGTCCAGTGCAGGGCATCTTGGGATAGCTAGCCCATGCAGTTCAGACCGGGTTTGAGAATTACCGAAGTAAGTTGTATTGTTTTGAACTCGCTTGTATCTTGCTTTGACCTCCACCGCCCCTCCTCCACACATCGTTAGCGATGCCTATTTTTTGTTTACAAATAATTGTCTAATGTCTGTCATTTTGTACAACAATACCTTTGCATTGTTTCAGCAAGGCTTGCATATTGCATATCACCTTTAATGTCATTTATATTAGCAGTGTCATGTATTGTATTGCGGCAGATTGCCCCTCACCTTTGATGTCATGTAGAGTAGCAGTTTCATGCATTGTATAGATATATGTATATATTTACTGTTTGTCTTCGTGTACTTCAGTAACTTTACATTGCCTTGTTTGAGCTAAGGCTCGTGTATACAATGCTTTATATGTTCATTTTATATTCCTGGTATGCTTGAAGTGCATACCAATTGGCAATAAAATATGCCCATTACCAACCTTTATACACCATCGTTTCCTTATTCATACATCAAACGAGCTTCGGCCACAATAAATGTCTTTACTTTCAACCCTCCATGACAGATGACATAAATGCAAGTTATTTTCAACACACACGCACACACCCACAAACACACACAGGCATGCGCACACACACACACGCATGCACGCACACATATATGGATACAGGATTTGACAGCTTAATAAAAATGTTATAATGATTGTATGAATTAGATTAGCATGCTTATTAATGAATAAAACTCCTTCCTGATTTCTGACAATGCGATCTTGCTTCGTGTTTATCCATTATTCACTTGTGTTACACTTCACAAAATGTACCTGGCAGAATCCAAAGTAACAATTTAACAAGGAATTAGCCAACTATGCAAATTACAAATGAAATAAGCATATATAACAAACAAAGTCATACAATTAAATGGGATCGGGATAGTCCAACGTGCCGAGATAGAAGGCTCTTTACACCCTAAACTTACAGATATGCAATAGTATAAAAATCAGAATATAATCGTGTTATAACGTTAGAGATCACACGATCCTAAACCAAATTTACTCAATCAGCTGCGTTTACCTTGCTTAACAACGAACATAAATCAAGATGACGGATGTATACAATAGTTGTTAAAATACGTGAAACCCAAATCATCCCCAACACAACTAAAAATAGTGCATGTATTCAAATTTAAATATACTGTGTATTAGTTATAAATATAAACTAAATACACTTAAATATACTCTTAGCTTAGAATTTCAAAGAAATCCTACCCTGTGTTTATCACATCTTGTACTAACAAACAGTCCCTTCTGCGGGTGCTTCATTTCCACCCGTGTTTTCATATACCCGGAGTTCCTGAGTTGGCCCAGGACCACATATATAACACACACCTAGATTTCCTACTGACTATCTGTCTTTGTTTGCACTAGCCCAAACCCTGCACATGCACTTTTAAACAGTTTCGTACATACATGTAATATTTATCTAATGTGACTTTAGCGCTCTAAATAATATTTATCTAATGTGGCTTTAGCCCTCTAAACGCAAGTTATAGCAAACATCTGCAAATACATACTTTCGCAAGAAAATTCAAAACCACTTTACAGGGTTTTTGTTAAGTGTGGTTATATCAGGGACCATGAACCCCAAAGCAGGGATCACTTATTATGCTCAGCCTGTGGCTGAGTCACTACGTATCAAAGACCACTGTGGACACACCAGGAACTTATATATGTAATTGTACCTTAAAACTTCAGGAGTTTATGTAGCAATAAAAAATTGCTGTTTTGCCTAATCACCTTTTTCTCCCAAATAGGCCAATAATGCCCATGTTCATGACTGTTTATTAGTGTGTAACAAATTAATGAAAATATTAAGAATTATCGCACAGCAACAAATAGCAAAGGTTACCAATAGTACCTTGTTGACATGAACATTGGAAATGGTCGTGCATCCAAACTTCGTTCATTTCCAAATTGAAAAAAAACTTGTATTACATAACTGTTAAAATGTACATCGTTTGCCACAATATGTCACATAATTGTTCTGCTTTGGTGTTTGTTAAGGGGGATTATTCAAGGTTGATTTGGTAGCACTTGCTTCTTTGTCACACATTTTTTTCAAAAGGAAACAAGTGACACTAAGTCACCAAATAATTAACATCATAAACAGTGTAGTAACGGAGGCAAGAATTGTTGCGCCGAGCCAGTCACTATACATAATATAATAAGCCATTTTCACAAAAATCAGAAGAAACTTTTGCATCCATATTCTAAATCACTAACAATTATTTCATCATTGCAGTGCAAACAAATTGTTAGAAAAGTTGTTTTTAATGAAAATATTACGATTATCGAACGACACAAATTATATTAATATTGTTATGTACTAGTCTATAACCTAGAGCGTAGGCTATAGCGAATGGTGCAGTAACCAGCATGCAAGTCATTTTTATAAATACACAGTCAAATAGTCTGTAGAATTGTGGATAATTACTGTGCCGTAATATGCACAAGAGAGCAAAGCAATAGTATGTTTTGTCCGATATCCCCAAAACACCTCATCGTCACTTGATCCTTGTTGCCATTTCATGGCAGTGTAGACATTTTGTGTGTTTTTCGCGGCTCAATACCCCGTCGACTCACGGTGTATTTGTGTTTACAATGAAATGGGGACACGCTCATGCAGACCTTTCTCTGTTTGTATAAATACACCAACTACTTGGTAGGTTGGTAACGGGCAATCCAATTTTATTCATACCCAACAAGGATTGCCGCTGTGCACACAATAATAGTGACAAAGTCTGCCACAAATTGTGCACAGCCTGGTATATTACTGATTAAGCTGGTGTGTATGACCAATTAGTAAACAATACCAGATAAGATTTAACTTAAATTAGTGATATTTTCTACTGTAGCTAGCAACTGCCGAAGACAGTCTTTACAAAAAAAACCCTTGCTGCTCTTATACAAAGCGACAGCATACAAAGAGGGAAAAGATACCTATGTGCAGATAAGCATACATAATGATATGTATATAGTGCTAGGTAGAGTATTTGCAATGATACACACAATAGTGGGGGAATAAACCCCCCGACCCCACCTGTGTGCAGGTGGTGGCCCAACCCCCACTAAAGGGATATAGTGCCAGACTGGGTCACTAGTAGGGGTTCACCACTTGCCAGCAACGTACGCTAACCAGTTCCGTAAAACTCTGGCAATAATGGAATATTCAGATGCTATTTAAGGATAATGTTGGCCAAGTTCAGTGAATTTAACATTTTGGGATATGCTTTAAGAAACGTTACCTTTTCTTGTAAGTTTGCTTTTAAAAATGCCCTAAGGACGACTGTCTCTTAGACATCTTATTTTGCTGAACTAGCGCCGCTGTGTCATGGTTGCCAATCTGTCCACTAGGCGCTTGGCAGACTGTCTACTAACTTTGAACCTCAAGTAACGATACGAATTGTGGGGAATAAATATGCTTTGGCGACGCGTAAAATGTCTGTGCGATTGATTTAAAAACTGCCGTTTATTAACGTAAAATGACATTCGTTGACCGACGCTGGTTTGCTGCCACATGTCGTGATATTCAACGATCGCTGACCTGTCTGTTTTTAGAACGTCGACGCTGCAATGATTTACGCAAAAGCAGGTCGGTCATTAGCCGATGCGACGGATAATAAAAATCGTCCTTCCTCTACGATAGCCGGGTAAATTACCTGGGTCCCGGCTCTTAGGAAAAACCCTGTGTTTATTTAACACCCCTCTCGCCTGATGTAAACATAAAGTTCACACTCATAACACTATGCTTCCTGGCAGCAAACATGCATAAGTACCTCTGTCAAATTTCCACCAACAATGAGGATTCCACAACATTCTCAGCCATGCTGACAAAAAACCTGCCACAATTCCCCATGTTCTCAACCACAAAAAAAACAAGATGATGCCAACTAAGCCCCATACCCTATCTCTATTATATCTGTGTGGACTTATAATACAAGCAGGAGACCTTCATCCAAACCCTGGTCCCACCTCAGATCCCTCTCCAAAATATCCATGTGGCACCTGCAGCCATGAGGTACATGATCACCACCATGCCATACAGTGTGACGAATGTGACTGTTGGTACCATACTGCATGTGTCCAAATTAATGACACCACATACCATACGAACAAATAAAATATCAAACTCTTGAGTGCTGAATAAGCGTCCCTATGCGCGTACTTATTTGATGAAAAATGCCACCCTATATGCACCTTATTTGGCACTATTCTATTATTAAATTTAAACATTTGTGCCAGCCTATATTCTCCGATAATCGTGGCAGGGTATCATTTTTAGGAGAGCAATTGCTCTCACTCACCATTGCTAGCGCTAATCAATCATCCACGTAGCGGTTTACCGCTCGCGCTAAAGGGTTCAGGATACAGTTACATTTCCCATTGGTGGCCATGTTAACGTTCTACATGATTATAAGAAAACTTTACCATAAAAAATTCTTAAATTTCTTACCTGCCGTTATCATCATTTCATTGACATGTTAATCGAGTTTAGTTAAAATTAGAAATTTCTAACTCTTTTAAAATGGCTGAGCGTGTCATGTCCGTCAATGTTTACCAATTTCTGCATGAATTACTATGCACACGTGCCTTGTGGTGAAAAAATTGCCAAAAATCCTTCCGCCTATTGAAATCATCTAAAAGTCCTGGGCACGGACCACAGTCACTTTTCCCATAGACGACCATTATAACATTCTTGCGCCTACATTGAAAATTTATCCTACAATTTTTTTTTAAATTCACAGAAAATGACAGAACCACTAAGACACCTGGTGTGTAAAATTCATGAAAATGACATACCTCCTTTTCGCACAAATTGCTTCAAAGCATGACGCCCCTGCATTTCTGCCATGAAATTCCCCAGTTTCCAAAATATGAGTACATCCTGCCTAACAGCCACTGTGTCCTTACGCAACTGGTATACCTACTGACAAATGGCATCATTTCAAAGCTTAGATGCTACCGTGCACAAAAACATCACTTTCACTCACTCATCCACACAATTTCTGCTCTCACAAATAAACCCTATCTGCACAATGAATTTTTTCCTTGGGATTCTTTATGTATGTAATGGCGGATGGATTCTGACTGTGGTCCGTGCCCTAATTAATTTCCGACATCTCACAAACCGTCACGAAAGTTATACCAAATCGAAGAAAAACATTTATCTCGATAAATCACAGAAGGAAATCCACATCGCAATGCTACACATTAATTGATATGTCACCGAGACATGCCCCCGTATGTGAGGGGATGAATTTCAAGTGGGCTGAGTTGCACATATGCACTTTAGTCATAAAGCCAGAGATATAGAAAATCTTACAAGTGTTTCACAAAATATGGGGTATTTTCATCAATACAAAACTAAAATTGTCAACTAATTTTTTATTAAAATATTATTATTTTTTTTTTAATATGCACTGTTTTTGTCCAAAAAGCTGGCATTTCTGTGTATTTCACAATATTGATAGGTAATATTGAGTGTTCAAACTACAACGAATTATGGTATGTGTGAAAACAAGCTATATATCTGACAAGTTTTCATGTGAACATTTGGCATTTCTGACACGGATGACCCAATTTCAAGTCACTGAAGGTGCCAACTGCCTGTCAATGAGACAGAACAGAATGCTGCCTGTTTGGGGCTTTTGAGTGTCTCCTGTTGCAACTACAGTGACGATAAGCCTACTTTTTGCTCAGATTTCAACTACAGGAGGTTGTAAATTCTATTCAGAATCTACATTGGGGTATTTTCTCAGCCAATAGCTGTGCAGCATGACAGACAAGTGGTCTACCCCACTAAAATTATGGCCATTGCTTAAATGTCAGTTGGACAGATTGCTCCCAGATCAGTCAGATAGTAAAAGTTTTTTACTCTGATACAGATATCAGCATGGAGAAGAAAAGTGAAGGTGTGGGGAAGTTCCGAATAGTAAAAAATGAGAGGAGATGTGGCTTTCAGAAGGGGCACACTGTGCCAGGATATTGTGGTTCTACACATACAGAATAAATTGTGCACCTTGGGGGCTTCACTTTGAAGGAGAGGATTTGATGTCACCTGTCCAGGGCATGATAACTGCACAGCAACATTGACATTGGATTGATATGGAGGTGACTGCAAGATATGCAGGTACTCCTCTATAGCCTGCTCAGGTGGGAAAGGAAACTGGTGGAAAAAATCAATGTACCTGCAGACAGGTACTCTCCACTATCTCAACATGACCAGTGGATACAGGATTACACTGAGAAAGATTCTGCAACTAAGATAAGGGGGAAATGCACTAGCGTTATCAAAACTGTGTCTTAACACAAACCGAAATGATGGCCTGAACAGAGGGTTGAGTGCTTCTCTACCAAAAAATGTGAACTTCAGTGGCAATGTCAAGGGACGTGGCTGTGCAGCCATTGACAGGCTGAATTATGGAGCGGGGGACTCTCTACTGTGGAAATTGGAGACAAGCAAAGCTCCAATTAGTAAAGGTGGAAGTGTGCCACACACTCCCCCCACATGTATGTGAGGGGAGTTCAAGAGAGGATTACCTCATAGCCCTGCGAGCACAATGAAGCATGGACACACAGACAGACAGGCAAGCAGCTGAGCATGCAAAAACACGAAAACTGGTGAGTAATGATAAGACTGGCTTAATTAATTGATTGATTTGTCTCTCACCTGTTCAACTGCACAATTTCTAAATACACTGAGGGTATTGACCATGACCAAAACAATGCTGCTCTCTCACACACTGTCTTCTATTGTTGTTTACATGCAGTGGCTCCAGTATTATATGCTGTGGATTAACACACAAGCTGACATCGCAAATATGGCTACAACTTAGATGTCTAGGAATCTTTGATAAATGATGGTGTAGCATATACATTAATCTATGTACAAGAACTGTCTTCCAATTCCCAGCTGGAAATTTCACACATGACACCATACTGGGCTAGCTAGCCTATACAATATGCTTTAAAACACCCAGTCCATAACATGCAACTGCCATTTCTTGACAAGACAGTGTTAAACTTGATTCTCCACCTATATTTTCTCACAAAAAATTTCATCCATGCTTGTTTTACCACGATGCGTTGCCTTGGTAACAAGCCAGTCAAAATTTCATATTGGGCACGGACCACAGTCACTTTTCCCATAGACGACCATTATAACATTCTTGCGCCTACATTGAAAATTTATCCTACAATTTTTTTTTAAATTCACAGAAAATGACAGACCCACTAAGACACCTGGTGTGTAAAATTCATGAAAATGACATACCTCCTTTTCGCACAAATTGCTTCAAAGCATGACGCCCCTGCATTTCTGCCATGAAATTCCCCAGTTTCCAAAATATGAGTACATCCTGCCTAACAGCCACTGTGTCCTTATATACCTACTGACAAATGGCATCATTTCAAAGCTTAGATGCTACTGTGCACAAAAACATCACTTACACTCACTCATCCACACAATTTCTGCTCTCACAAATTAAACCCTATCTGCAAAATGAATTTTTTCCTTGGGATTCTTTATGTATGTAATGGCGGATGGATTCTGACTGTGGCCCGTGCCCTAATTAATTTCCGACATCTCACAAACCGTCACGAAAGTTATACCAAATCGAAGAAAAACATTTATCTCGATAAATCACAGAAGGAAATCCACATCGCAATGCTACACATTAATTGATATGTCACCGAGACATGCCCCCGTATGTGAGGGGAAGAATTTCAAGTGGGCTGAGTTGCACATATGCACTTTAGTCATAAAGCCCACACTGCTTGCTGTGCCAGAGATATAGAAAATCTTACAAGTGTTTCACAAAATATGGGGTATTTTCATCAATACAACACTAAAATTGTCAACTAATTTTTTATCAAAATATTATTTTTTTTAATATGCACTGTTTTGGGGCAAAAAGCTAGCATTTCTGTGTATTTCACAACATTGATAGGTAATATTGAGCGTTCAAACTACAACGAATTATAGTATGTGTGAAAACAAGTTATATATCTGACAAGTTTTCATGTGAACATTTGGCATTTCTGACACGGATGACCCAATTTCAAGTCACTGAAGGTGCCAACTGCCTGTCAATGAGATAGAACAGAATGGTGCTGGCTTTTGAGTGTCTCCTGTTGCAACTACAGTGACGATAAGCCTACTTTTTGCTCAGATTTCAACTACAGGAGGTTGTAAATTCTGGATTCTGACAGTGGTCCGTGCCCTCCTCAGTTACACTGTCAACAGGTTCTACCAGCAATCTTACGAATGTGCATGCTCAAATGCAGTTATGTCAGATGATTTTTCCTGCATTTTCGTACCTGAATGCGTTCATTGCACCTATCCGCATATGTTCCAGTAAAACATTTGATATATTCTTAAAAAATATTGTGTTTTAGGCCACTTTTAATAAGTTTTACACATCGAAACGGCGTAACCAATTGCATGATAAAGATGGCGCGTGTGCGATTTGCGCATTAGTCACGCCTCGGTGCCATCAGAACCGCGAAGGCGATCGTTGTGCGTATCGAACGTAGACTTACGTATCGTAAAAAAATTAAAAGAGAAAAAAGAGAAAGTAGGCTAAAAAAATTAAACCGAAAGAGTTCTAAAAAAAAAATATTCTCCACAGTTTTTATATTAAACGCAACATTTGTAGAGCACATACAGAGAGGGAGGGAGGGAGGGAAACAAATTAGAAAGCTAAAATATTGAACAGTTATGTATTTGTAACGTAACTATTTATGGTAGAAACAATTACTTTTATTAGGGTTTATGTTACTTTCAATATAAATTAATTGACTTGGTTTTCGTTAAATTGACTGTGAAAATTCTAATTGGTTTTGAACGTAAATCAGGTTACTAATTCACGTTCGGCCTGCCATGAATGGATATGAACAGTATCTTTTGGAAACAATTTGTTACATGCGTACAATAATTATGGTATATTGTATATTATTAAGTGTTATGTAGTTTCTTGGAATACGCATTAAGAACTGCGATTGATGACAGAGAAGGACTAACCCTAACCAGACGCAGAAGCTCCAGACATCCTGCCTCACATCTCTCTGACCTGGATTATGCCGATGGCATCGTTCTGTTCGCTGACATGATACAAGAAGCAGAACTTTTACTTCATAAAGTGGAAAGTGCTTCCAAATCTACTGGACTATTTCTCAACCCAAGCAAAACAAAGTACATCCATATCTATCCTTCTGCTAATGATAGCGTTCACTCATTAGATGGGAGTCAGATTGAGAAAGTAGAGGTTTTTCAATATCTCGGATCCTATACAAACTCGCAGCATGACATTCCGTGCAGAAACGAACAGGCATGGGCAGCAGTTCACGTCCTTGACAAAGTTTGGAGAGCGCCCATCTGCAGACTCACCAAACCGAAGATTTTGAGGACGATGGTTGAACCGATCGTGATATATGGATGCGATTCGTGGTCACTAACGCAATCAGTAAACAAAATGCACTGGATGGCACCTACACAAGAATGCTGCAGAAAATTCTTAATGTGTCATGGCGCCACCACATGAATAACCACGAACTGTACGGCTCCCTCCCACGGATCACCACCATCGTGAGACAACGGCGTCTTCGTCTGGCAGGTCATGTGATGCGCTATGACGAAGCAGCCAACAAAGTCCTGCTCTGGAAGCCCGATGGCCCTCGGAGAAAAGGTCGACCAACAACTACTCTACAAAACATACTAGAGAAAGACACGAACCTCAGCGGGACAAATCTAATAGCGGCTATGAAGACCCGAAACCTCAGGAAAAAAATCATCATGTCACCACATTAAGTGGATGACATAAGTAAGTAACTATGTAGTTTTATTTGTACAAGTATTAATTACACTTCTTCTTTCCTTTGTTAAAGTTAATGATACATTTCATTGTTTCATTCAACTAGATTTTGAAATAAATTTCTATAAGAGGTTTATGTGATGATGCAATTGCGAATTAACAACATTTGAATAGGACATGACAGCCATGAAATGTTGACCAGTGGTTTGGTGACGTCATACTAACCCACTGTGATGGTGTATACAGGTGCAAGTTTCAAGGAGCAGCAGCGACTTGAGTAGACCATAGTCTGTGGAGTAGACAGATCTAAACTACGATCTTAATAAGAACATGAAACAAATCTGCTATTTTCATATTTATATAAGTAACTGAGTAGTTAGTTTGTCTACATTTACTGATGAATTTATTAAAATGTTAATCCATATGGCGATGGTAAATAATATGAAGCTGCTATAAATTGATTGTTTGTAAACGTCAAAATTATACTATTGTTTTTGGTAGGTCTGTAGTGGTTTCTTTTATATTTGGGTAATTACATTAATATCTTTAGTGTGCTGATATTAAGTATACGGAAAAAACCATCCCCCGGACGGATAACTATTTCGTATTTAATTTTTTTTAGGATACATAATATTGAAATATCCATCTATGCCTTGGTACTTGATGCTGCCCGTCAATATTTCTCGAAATTGCGACATAATGCTGGCAGCTATAGTAACGTCTATTGACGCCTTGCCCTTGTATTACGTAAGTTTGGACAATCGAAGAAAAGACGCATGACGTTGTCAACAATTGAACGTAATTGTTTTCACAGCGTTGCGGATAATTTGCACGTAATAATTGCATCGGGTAATTCCATTGTTCGTAGAAAACGTAATACCGATGTGAATTTCGAAACAAATAACACTGAGACGAGCTTACTCTGGGGTCGTACAAGAAACTCTGAAAGTGTGTCGCCCGAGATGCAAAGCGTCTAGGAGGTATAGCATATATATTCAAGATAAATTAGAATAAGGTTAGTAACGAAATCCACCATCGTATTAAACCGGGTAATTCTGGCATCATCAGCCGTACAAATAAAACGCGTGTATTCAATAAGTCTTCTTCCCGTGTTCGTCAACATGTAAGTAGTACATTCAATGCGTATTGACGTGGTTTTATGTGCTCCAAAGGTCAATGCTTCCATCAGACATTCGCGGCATCAGCCAGTCATCAACGGAAGACCAGAGCAAGATGACGGAGGACGACGAGAGCGCCACCTTGTTGACAGACATCGCAATGGTGTTTTGTACTTTGCCTCACTACTAGCCTCGGAAATGAAGTCATTGCCCTCCGCCTATATGACGACAAAATATTAATGTATTTTACACTAGGTCAAGTGGAAATTCGGAGAAAAGCGACAAAGATACCTAGGTAGTTTCGTAATTTGATATCAGGGTATTGATACTTTCACAAGTTATTCGATTTGTTATTCACCTGAATCACGATGGGTTAAATTAATCAAGGAAGGAGTTGTATGAGTAGAAACTCTCATGTCTGTGGATGCATATTTGTTCATGCATATAAGTTCTTTCTTCAAATGACGAGGCGCCTGGTATCGTCATCGACACCAGATTTAACAAGATTTAACAAGATTTGCCATCCAAGCCAAAGGCCCAGATGGCAAGTGGACAAGGAAGCCATAGGCTTATTGAGAGTCCAACAATGTTCATCTACTTATAACCCGCCCTCCTGAGATATGTGTCAACCTTGTTTTTAAACATATTCACGCTGCTAGCAGTTACACAATCTGTAGACAATTTGTTCCATTCATTTATTGTCCTCCGTGAGAACGAGTGCTTCCTGATGTCCAATCTACATTGATCCTTTACTAATTTTACCTCATGTCCTCTAGTTCTGCTATCCTTCTTGAGTGAGAAAAACACATTTCTATCAATATTTTCATACCCATTCAATATCTTCAATCTGATCTCCTCTTAACCTCCTTGTCTCTAGAGTTGTTAAACCACATTCTTTCAGGCGTTCTTCATAACTATGTCTATCTTGTCATCTCCCATCTCATAATGCCAGGTTAGTGTCTGTATTGTCATCTCCTGTCTCATAATGACCTGTTTGTGATTATTATGTTTTGTGATTATTATGTTTTGTCAACAATACGTAAAACACCAGTGAAAATTGTCACTTTTCAAGCGTGATATGTGTATCAGCAATTCTGTTATCACTAACAATCAGGAAACGTTACCTGATTAAAATATTTTTTTTAAACTATGACACTTACAATGCTGCAGTTTGGTAAATGAACGCGTCTTACATGTAGGCAACATAATGCGAATTCGAATTACGATTGGTGAAGGATTTTGTCAAAAATATACTGCCTCTTTAGGCTGTTATTCAAGTTTTTGCTTAATTCATTCATGGTGGTGTAGCAGACGTAATTCTTTATCTTAACCAAAATCTACCTTAAAGTTATCAGTGACATTGTCATACTTATATGTATGTCTTTTATTTATTTTCACCGTCTTAAGAGTCTCGAGCGTCTTAAGAGTATTGGTCACACGTCTTAGGACGTTAGTCAAGCGTCTCGAGACATGGTCAAGCGTCTTTATTGGTCAAGCATGATCCATCGATAACTACTATATAGCCACCACAAAACACCGTATGTATATGATATGTTTATTCAAGCGAAGCTATTTTATATATTATATTATTATTATTATGTACAAATGCTTTTACGTTTATCTATGACATTCAAAATCACATGATCACATTCACGTCATCACATTTACGTCATCACATTCACACCATCACATTCATGTAATCACATCACATGTACAAACGCGGGAATCGGTGAGACGGAGAGTTTGTAGAGACGCGGGAAAATTTAGAAAACACCAAGTTGGTAGAAACGCGGGAGAATTGAGAAAAGGCGTGTAGAAACGCGGGAAAATGGAGAAAACGGCGATATTGTAAAAACGCGGGAAATGGAGAAAACAGTGAATTTGTAGGAACGCTGGAAAATGGAGTAAGCGGCGAGTATGTAGAAACGCAGGGAGCCACCCAGCCATTAGAAACGCTACAGTACGTTGATCCGCGGAAACCGCGAGAAATGCGCGAGGATTGCCGATGATGTCATGTTATGGACTTCAAAGAATTGACGCAAAACGACTGGTGACTGCTTTGTTCAGCAGTTCTCCAATGAGTGGTCAGATTTTTTATGTGTGGGGTTAACTGCAAAGGGCAATAACTTCTATCGAGAGTGCCGGACTATCAACGTGGGGCCTGGTAGAAACGGTTTGCTGGTGCACGTAACGATACCTTCATCAACAAATACCTGAGCAGAATCTTACAGGTAAAATGATCAAACAAGGCATAAACCCCTATGCTATGGGAAAGGACCGAACAAGAGGTAGTGCCGAACGTCTGGGAAAGCTACTTCAAGGAGCTACTGAACCAGGAAGGAAATAACAACGATCTGGAATTACCGCTGGATGTAGAGGGGAAAGAGTAGCTAACTGATATTACGGATACAGAGATGCAAACCGGGATGAAAGGGATGAAGTAGGAAGAGCACCTGGTATCGATGATATGCATGTGGAGATGGTAATGGCAGCGGGGGAGAGTGGAATCAGCTGGAAAAAGAGGCTGCTGAATACATGTATGAGGAAAGGTAAAGTACAAGAGGAGTGGCGAACATGGCTAACTGTCCTAATATGGTAAAAGAAGAGAGATGTGCAAGACGCAGAAACACACAAGTTACATAGAACTGCTTCAATGACACTCACACACTCATCACGCACGCACGCACGCACGCACACAAACACACACACACACGCACACACACTTTGGTATTCTGCTGAAGAAATTTACAGAATCGACCAATTATATGTGTCTCCGTTAGAGCGATATCCATTTTACCAGATGGTTGTACTTATATATAAATGACGTACTCTTCTTGACTACAGCATGCTTATCAAAATAAATATATCCGTTGACAAGAGGGATGCACAGGAAAAGGATAAATAACAACATCAAAAAAATCAAGCAGGTTACCAAAACAAAAGCCATTACCATTCGGCACCAATACTGATTTATTAGAACAACTGTAAAAGTGAGTTTTTCACTCTAATGTGACATTCTCCCCCTCCCTACCATTCATCATTACAGTTTTTTGTAATGTCTGTTCCAGTCATGAATCCAATGTATTTCCAAGAGGACCATGATTGGTTTGCTTGCAAGGCGGTTATATCTAGTTATACGTGGAGGTTCGCGCAAAACTAGGGGCAGGCCGTACTTAGATTAAACTCAACATATGAGTGTAAGAAATTTCCAGAAATGAAAAACAACACAAAGGTAATACACATGAATATGTTTACAATTAATCAAAGCCTAAGTAAAATGGTACAAATTAAATAAAGAAACTATAACTCTAGATCAAGTTGTCAATACCCTCAAACCAAATTAACTAAAAACCTACGTTTTCCTTTACGTTCACCGATGAGGCAATTCCCCTGCAAGACCGTACCACAGACATCAGTGTTAATAAATTTGTCACAAGCAGAAAGGCGTATTTCACACTTATAATACAATGTTCCGAAAAAAAATAGTCAAAGTAGCGTGCCTTACGCCGCACAAAGTCAACAATACCCTTCGCGTCATTCTGCTGGGTTGAGTAGAACGATAACTAATGTGGCCGTCGGTCGCATGATCTCACCGCCAGCTGAATAAGTTCGACCGCAGTGATGTCGATATTGTTGCGGTTGGACGATAGTAGGCCGGATGTCAATAGATCGTGGTGACGACGGCTGACGTGGACGGTTTGATGTCGCACATGGGGAAGACAGTTGAACGGTCGGATGGACGCACAGTACGCCAGCCGTCAATGTGTCGTAGAGACGACTAACGTGTCGTGACGACGGCTTGTGCGGACGAACTGGTTGTCGCGTGCGCGGGGAAGTCACTTGAACAGTCGGCTGAACGCTATGTAAGTCGGCCGTCTATATGACGTGGAGACGACGAACGTGTCGTGAAGATGGCTCATGCGGGACGCAGTGTTGTCTTACATGGAAAGATAGCTGAACAGTCGCAAGCAGTCAGTAGGCAGCAGAAGACAAGATACAGCCGATGCAGACAGTCAACGCATACAGTCAAACAATGCGCAGTAATTAATTGCGTGGTATTGTGTTGTCTGGGTTTTCACTCGCCGTTGTCAATGCGAGCAAAGTTGTCTTCATATAAGGCCTTGCCGGACATCATCGTGAATATCCGAACACTTGCTGCGCATTATTCCGTCAATACAAAGACACAAATGACCAATAGTTGTGTAGTAAATTAAGAAAGTGAACTACATGGCGACGATACTACTGCTGCTGTTTACTCCCCCAAATGAGCTGCCACGCGAAACCACCCCAACAGTGTCAACACAACACAAAGGAGTCATTTGACTGCATTGTTTAATTTGTTTCAATGAACAGGTAATCTCTGAAGCCATAATCCTACATACCAGTTGGTATTTCCATGTTGTATAAACAACAGCTCAGGCATTGTACATTTGACATACAGAGCACTTTTTAAGGAGCACGGTGTGAAAGTGGATTCACAGGTCAGACAACGATTTCATAATCTGCTGAAGGTACTGCTCACTTCAGAGAACTTTTTTAATGGTATGTGAAAGTGAACCTAACAACAATAATTATTCAAAGAATTACGTACATTTGATTGTGCATTTGATAACTAATAAAAAAATTGCTTTAAACAGAATGATTACGTATTCTCGACATAAAAATATGCATGTGTCGTTATAATTAGGATACCAGAATAATTCCTTTCCAGAGAAGTTGAGTTGGATTTTGAACGAACATTTCTTCCATGGGTTGAAATGTAAAACACTGAGCAATCCCAAGGACTGGATACCACGAAAGCATTGTTCCTGTCTGTTTGCCTGCCTTCCCGCTTTCCACCTGTCTGATTCCATCCCCGCCTCCCTCCCTCCCTCCCTCATCCATGCGTGTGTGCGTGCTTGGGAGTCCAGTGTAAGGGGCTGTCCTTTTCTGCCCACGTTGAAGTCACATTTACAGCAGAACACGGAACGCACACTAACTGATGCGTACTATTTTTGTGTGTAAACGTGTTGAAAAAAAAAATTCCTGTAAACAGAATGATTACGTATCCTCAATAGAACAACACGCATGTGTCGATACAATTAGGATACCAGAATAATTGCGATATAGATATTGCACTTCTAAGTGAGGATTACAACGTCATTCAAGGCGTTGACAAGTGTCAAGGCGTGGTGCTGCTAAAGATTATCTGATGCAAACAGGACAACGCCGTCCGTGCGCATAGACAATGCCTGTCGGGGTTCGTTGATTACCTCCGCCAGCACAGACAAAAGGTGTTAATTCCTGTCCACCAGCCAGCATGCAGGGAATTCTTGCTTTTAGCGTGTAGTATATAACAATCCATGCGAAGTTGGTGCTTCTGCTAATGAAGCGACAAATGGCATACTGTGTGGGGCATATCATGACTGAAGAACGACTAATTGAAGAAATATGGAGGAGTGTGCAAGACAGCATTTCGTGTGCTATATCCGTGTTGACTTGCATGATACGTTGTATGTCCATAGCACACACTGCGTGCTTCCTGTGGTGTTGTCTGTAAAAGCTGATAGCAGCTAAATAGGTAGAAGTGCATTGCGTTGACAGCCAGTCAGACGAAATGGGTGAACAAAGAAATGCTTCGATACAGCTACTATGAAAACAAAAGGTGCATTATAAACAACGAATTTGTGACCTAAAAGAATGCGGATGGTTTATGTATAAACGTCATTTGGTTTTGTAGATAAATAATATCTATACTACACAGTACACATATTTGATATGGTGTTAATTTGGATACATATTTCGAGGATGGCTCTACGAACCTTTCTGCTGGCATTCTACATACGATTGTACATTTCATATGGAGTTGTGATTAGTGTATAGGGACATATTAATTGCTAGTGACAACTATCTTTTTCTGCTTCTGATGCAGCTCATGACTGTATATTAGCTGCATGAAAATGTGGCTAGTCTGTTGCTGGCAGGGAGACGAGACACTTTCTAAGCGTTTTGACTGACAAAGTAACGGCAGTGGGAACTGCTAGATGCATAGATAATAAACAGACATACCAGTTAACACAACTGTTCGATGATACTATTGGCCATATAATAAACCTTTTCCACTTGGAGTGTGTTGTATTCCTTAGGCAGGGTTATGTAGGTTTATTGATACTCGACCGACGCTGTAGTAGACGCCATCTTAGAGTGATCACTTCCGGCGCATGCGCATAATTTCGACCAATAAATCTGCATAAATGAATACCAATAACATAGACTAGTAATATTATTTATGCATGTTATACACTTTGCTCCATTACAACATGAACTATGCTATTTAAGAAACATTCTAATTAACTAAATTGTTTAATTAGTAAATGTTATGTCAGATAAATGTAAAGTGAACATGTTTCAAGAGTTCACACCATAAATTCACCTAAAAAGGGTGTACCTACTATATAAACGGGTAGACGTGTTGTCATAAGAGGTTGCTAGCTCAACACATAGGGGTTGTCAGTAGGTTGGGTGGAGAACTACAATGGTCTGGGGGCCGACAAACCTCTCCCCTGAGAGCTGCTCGAATGCAACTATAAGAGATTCGGTGACTGTGGATTGGTCTCTCCACCGACCGATAGGAGGTGCAACCAAATGGCTGATAATGGCTAAGTGTCACTCACGTCATTGGTCTCTTATTTTTTTAAACAAAAGAATATCGATCATTACATATCCAGATTCAGTTTATTATTCTCGATTCGCATTAGTTGATCAATCGGCATCAGTTTTATTGTCATCGTACCAAACGTCTGTCAATCCTTAATCATTTACATGTAAATTATTATGTTGATGTCCTTCCTTGCATTTTAGTAACTCAATGCTTTCATTATATCACTCTACGTCACTCCCAAAACAAAAAGGCTATATAATGATAGTGTTTTATGGCACTCCTGCACATATGCAAATTTGTTCTCTTCGAAGAACAGCCAGGTCACACTGTTAAGGTAATGGTTTCCACAGGTTTTGATTTTACTGTGTTTCTCTACATGCAATCTAAAGACTGACACATAAGGAAACGTCTTGCAACATATTGTGCACACCTAATCGATTCAAATAGACATGCAACATTTACCCTACCAATAATAACAAACTCGGATTTACTTGCATTTAACTTTAATGTGGTCTCTGTCATCCAATGGAAGATTTTGTGGAGACGATCCCTGAGCTAGTTTTGGAAGTGATTTGTATCTCGTGTAGACAAAATAGAATAGGTCTGTGATTTATTTGCATACACTTGGTGATCCAAGTTGTGACGTTGGATAACTGAGCCAAGTAGAGTAGCGTAGAGAGTGAAACACCCTGAGGAACACTACGTGAAGTAGGGAGCGCAGCTGAGAAACAATTCGCTATCTTCATTCTTTTGTATCTATCAGTTAAATATGATGAGAACCAGCTCTGTGACAGTTATGCCACACCACATTGACATGCTTTTAATAAGTCGTCCTTTGACCAATGGTATCAAATGCGGCAGATAGCCTCAGCAACGAAATGGTCTCTTTCTATACACTGCTTGGACCCACTACCCAGTGTCTGGATTCGCTCAAGTCTGCATGGTTCACTGAATGGCATAAATTCAGTCTTTATCATTTGCTGTGTCACCAGTACTATCCGCACTGATTGTCCTTAAACACTTCCAGGAGGAACCAAGTGGCAATGCCTTCATTTTGTTGGAACCCCGACTGCACAAACAAACAAACATAAGTTATAATTTTGACATTATTTAAAGTTAACGTAATAATAAATACATTTGTATGTGGGCGTTTTCACGTACAGGGTACACTTTTGCCAAAATTCACTTCCCCTCATAGTACTGAAACAATTAATTGTGTAATATTAATTCAGTCTAATTACCATACAATTTTTGAGGCTCAGCGGGATTGAGAGACTTTACATGAAACCTCCAATAATCTGTATATCTGGACAGAGGTCTTTAAAAACAAAGGCGCTAAAATACGAATAGATGGAACGTGATATGTCTTTGGCATGGTTTCATCAATTATAGCAAAACCGAATTAATTAATTTTCCCCTTGTGTCTGGAGTGATATACACAGAAGTTGTCATTTCATCCTCCCTAAGGCCAATAAATGAATGGGACAGATTATCTACAGTTTCTGTTAATGCAGGCCATGTGAATATGTTAAAAAACAAAATTTACAAATATCTTGTTACGCATAGATGTAAGAAAAACGGTCTAGTTAAATGCTTCCTTTTCTGTCTGAATCAACCAATGGTTGCATTTCAAAAATATATAATTCTAACTCGACCAAACATTACATCTATATTACAGATAGCTATATTACGTAAGAACAATGCCAACATATAAATGAGCAACACATATGTTGAATCATGGTGGAATGATAGGATGAACATTCGAAGCAGTATGCCGACGACCATGGGAGGATGAACATTTGCAGTAGGAAGCATACCCCAGAAAGCCATATTGGTGCACTCTGGGGCAAGACAGCCACCCATATACCTGGGGCATTTCGCCCTGATAGTTCATGGTAAAGTCAGTTTAGGTTGCCCAACCATGCATAACATACGGAGTTATGTACCACATTGGTTCGTCCATATAAATGTGGTCGAAACTTCGCCTGAATAATAATACATACAAACACATATGCAAATATTATTATAGTACACAGGCTATAATAGTTGTCAAGTAAAAATGGAGTTTGCAAATAAAATATACCTTCCCATTCATAAATTGATGAAATATTATAAAATTGTTCCATGCGCATATTTGCACAGTGACTGGGTGTGGTAGTGTTTGAATGTTTAGTGTCATTGTAAAATTACAACAAATGCCTCTTTCCTTTGTTTACAGGTGATACAATTGAGAAAAGACTAGACTCAATATAAGCAGGATGCATGTAATTCCAAAAACAATTCCCCGAATGCGGCGGTGCGCAAAAGAGTTGCACGCTCACCCTCCTGATTGTATCCTTACCAATATTATCTGGACAATATCTCATCATTAACTCCACGGACAATATTCCAGAAATACTGTTTATGAGACAGTATCTCTTCATAAGTATATCCTGGATATTATTCTGCTACTGCATTACACAGAGAATGTCTGCAAATTGTCCACTTTTCGAGGTTGATTGCGGCTGTGTTTGCATATGAAAGCCTATAATTGAATTACGGTTAGTTGATAGTAAGTTATTATCACATCAGTAAACAATACAATTTGCTGGCCAAGTAACTTGATTAAATAAACATTTTAAGGTGGCTCCTCGAATGTGAATTTGATTTCTTTTCCTAGATAAAAGCATTCGTCTTCACATAACGGGCGGGTCCTGTCTCAGAAAAAGGGATTCCCAGTTTTCCAATAAAACAGCAGGAACAACAACTACAGTTATCCACATTTCGACACGGACATCACTTTGCAGCGCAGCACAGTGGAAGGTAAAGGCAAAATTAATTTTTTTTATTACGTAACCGAATATATTCTAATTTATTGGAATATCTAATTCTTGTAATTCTAGATCCTGTCAATGTGACTTACCAAAGTTGTTACTGTGGATATACTGAAGGTGTGGTTCCACCCTCTCTATGGAGATAACCTTGAATAATGCCAAGGCAACTGAGCCGGGCTGTGTGCTGGTCATGGCAAGGAATCAGGTCACGTTCCACGTATGTACATGGTTATACTCAGAGCACACTGCAAACACAGCAGCGAGCTACAGTGATTAACTTTCCTTTATTCAAGCACCTGTTACTGATAAGCCGCATCGTATCAAAAGAAAGCTGATATGGTCATAATCAATGCTTCAATTTGGATTACTTGAAAAGAAAACCAAGCTTTTACTTGTATATTTTATATAACTGTGGATGTCATATAGTAGTATATGTGATTGATGGCCTACTGAAAATCATGCCATAAACGTGACATGGTCATCATCATGAAACAAAGCTTTTCCAGGTATATTTGAATATTTTCCCCAGAAATATACCTGGGAATTGGACCTACCAGAGATGAGATGCTTCGCTGACAACATCACTTTGGTGATGTGACTGGTGTGTACGGTGAATGTCTGGAAGAGCTGTGGGCCCTGTCCCACTGACTCTTGGTGCTGCACAGCTCCCGAAATTGTCCAGTAGGCTATCTCAATCCATTTCCAACTCAGGGCTGAAAGCAGTCAAGAAATGTACAATGCCTAAACTGCCCTGCTTCACAGGAGCAACTTGCACATTAGCGTAACAAATATAATCAACACATCTAAATGAGACGTCTTAAGTGCAGTTTCTATGAATTAGTCAGTATTTATAACTTTTAGTTTAAATATTCTAGTCAAATGTAGCAAGCAGGAAGATTGTTTTGGGGGTGATATAGACACTGAGGGGTGTGATACTGTTCCCACTGTGGTCTCTGCCCTTCATACTCAGTGGGAACTTCTGCATTTGTGTAGGTAGGATGCAGAAACAATAACACTCAATCAGCTTTAGTTTTCAATATGTGTATGCAGACATTGAAAACTACATTATTCTGTGTACTCTATCTAACCTATAAAGAAGTGTATGTTGGTCTGTCTGTAGTGAATACATGTATGAGGAAAGGTAACGTACCAGACGAGTAGCGAACAGGGCTAATTGTCCCAATATTGTAGAAGAAGGGAGATGCGCAAGACCTGGGAAATACAGAGGCATCGCATTTCTAAGTCACATCATGAAGCTGCTAGAGAGAACCCTGGATGGGAGGATCAGAAAGAGAGTAGAGCAAGAATTCGGGGAAGAACAACAGGGATTCAGAAAGGGAAAAGGAACGACTGATGGGAAGTTTGCATCAGGGTTGTTTGATTTAAATAATTTGATTTAAATCATTGATTTAAATCATGATTTAAATCGCTCCAAAAAAAATCATTGATTTATGACTTTTTTGACTTTTTTAATCGCCGATTTATATGAATTTAACAAAAATAACTGTTTACAAGCATCAAGATCAACAAAGTTTTGTGTGTTTTTTAATACAAAAGCACAAAGTGCGCACACTTGTGTAGCTGTATTGACACCAGATAGCCTGATAGTAAAATATTTTATGACATTGTGTATGCCAGATTTCAAAAAAATCAAATAAATAAAAAAAATAAAAAAAATCCGATTAAATCAAATAAATCCGATTTTTTTTTAAATCATGATTTATCAACCCTGGTTTGCATTAATACAGCTGGTAGAGAAATGGTTGGAGATGCATGGGAGATTGACAATGGGATTTGTGGACCTTCTCAGGAAGATGGTGTATGCAGACGATTTGGCCAAAATAGCAGAGAACAAACAAGTACTACAGGAAGTGTTGGAGGAATGGAAGGGGGCGTTCAAGAAGCACGGACGTGGGTTGGACACCAGAGAGAGGAGCTGACCATCAGTTTGGAAGGTAAGGAGATCAAGCAAGTGGATGGCTTTGTGTACCTTAGATGAAAGGTTACGGAGGATGGGCATTCATAGGTAGAATAAAGACGTCGTATACAAGCGGGAGCGAATGCTTGGAGAAACGTAGAAGGAGTCATGTTGGAGAGAAACGTTTTGAAAATGCTGAAAGGGAAAGTCCTGAGTGAGCGTGTTGCACCGGCATGCCTCTATGGTCTGTAGACAGTGGCGTTGACATAACATCAACAATTGCAGCTGCAAGTTTGTGAGAACAACTTGGTTCGTCGAATAAAAAGAACAAAGAGGTTGGACAAAAGAAGCATGAATGTTTCACCTGACCCTCAACCCTATAAAGCGGTGAACAAGAAGGAAGAGCACCATTAGCTTGGTAAATAGTTATATTTAATAAATTCAATGATGTGGTCAACATTTTCATAAATAGTTTATAAAATGCTTATGAGAAACATCATTTCAATACAAAGTTTGCCAACTTTTAGCATCCCTCTACAAACTTGGTGTTGTGTGACTATGGTGCAGCATTTAGACACCTGGTGCCCATGACAGTGACAGGATTCTCCTCAAAGCCCTTTTCTCCTGACATACCTATCTCACTGACTGACCTATCTGACGTGTGACGAGGCCGCCATCATTGCTGATCATGACGTTCCACAACGGGATGATGGAGTGGAAGGCGGCGGCTACCAACATGTTACAGTTCTCCTGGACAGCGTTGAGCACCTTGGCATTGAGGACCACCTGACCTATCACCTCCGTCAGACCATAAGAGATGCCAGCGTGCAGAGTTCTTCATCCTGTATCACACAAACACACAAGTTAAATAGAACTGCTTCAATGACACAGATCACAAACACACACTTTGGTATTCTGCTGAGGAAAATTACAGAATCAACCAACTATATGTATCTCCGTTTGAGCGATATCCATTTTACCAGATTGTTGTACTGATATAAAAATGACGTACTCTTCTTGACTAAATAAATATAACCCTTGACAATAAGGATGCACAGGGAAAGGATTAATAACAACATCGAAAAAAATCAAGCAAGCTACCAAAACAAAAGCCATTACCATTCAGCACCAACACTGATTTATTAGAACTCCAAGACGGTACAACAAACATCAGTGTTAATAAATTCGTCAAAAAGCAGAAAGGCGTATTTCACACTTATAATACAATATTCCGAAAAACAAAATAGTCACAGAAAGCGTGCCTTACGACGAACAAAGTCAACAATACCCTTCGTGTCATTCTGCTGCGTTGAATAGAACGATAACTGATGTGGCCGTCGGTCGCATGGTCTCACCGCCAGCTGAATACGTTCGACCGCAGTGATGTCGAGGTTGTTGTCGGCTGGACGATAGTACGCCAGATGTCAATAGATCGTGGAGACGGCGACGTTTCGTGACGACGGCTGACGCGGACGCTCTGATGTCGCACACGGGGAAGACGGTTGAACGGTCGGCTGGACGTACAGTACTGCTGCGTTGAATAGAACGATAACTGATGTGGCCGTCTGTCGCATGATCTCACCGCCAGCTGAATACGTTCGACCGCAGTGATGTCGAACGTGTCGCGGTCGGTCCCATTACGTTGATACCCCTTTTAATATAATGTACCACGCCAAAAGCGAAAACATCATGGGTACAATTATTACATAATCATGCCCCACGCCTAACAATAAACTTCCAATGTGGGCTCCCACACCACACTTGGATACTATTATTGTATAACTTGTTTATGCCATCCGTCTATATACATCCGTCTATATATATATATATATATATATATATATATATATATATATATATATATATATATATATATATATATATATATATATATATATATATATATATTGAAGTGACCCTTGATACTGTTTACTCTCGGTCCATCAAAATTGTTTCTGGCTACAGCAACACCTGTAAGAAGACCTAAAGTAAAGGTACGTTATTATACAGCACGTTATCCATTCCTTGGGATTGTTCAACGTGTTTATCAGTTCACCCCCTGGTACACCTGTTCATTCCAACACCATCTCAACTTCTCTGGAAAGCATTCAGCCACGCTGCCATTATTTATCGAAGATTATTCGTCCACATTTCCACCACTGTCTCTAGTTGTGTACTCATTTATAGCTGAGTGAACTGTGGTAATGTGGGGAAAATTTGCCAAAGCTTTGATACGGCAGCAAGAGGGTTTGAACCCGGGTTGCTTCAGCTGACGAAAATAAGCAGACATTCTCACCGAGTCGGTTGACAACCATCTAGCCGGACGCGTTGTGAGGCACACATCAAACATAGCAGTATAAACCACAGACAACTGTCATTGCCACTGTTGTTATTGTCATTTGGGCATTGCCATTGTCATCATTGTCACATCTGTCAATACTACTGCTGCTGTTTACTCCCCAAATGAGCTGCCACGCGAACCCACACCAACAGTGCAAACACAACACAAGGGAGTCATTTGACTGCATTGTTTAATTTGTTTCAATGAACAGGTAATCTCTGAAGCCATAATCCTACAGACCAGTTGGTATTTCCATGTTGTATAAACAACAGCTCAGGCATTGAACATTTGACATACAGAGCACTTTTTAAGGAGCACGGTGTGAAAGTGGATTCACAGGTCAGACAACGATTTCATAATCTGCTGAAGGTACTGCTCACTTCAGATAACTTTTTTTAATGGTATGTGAAAGTGAATCTAACAACAATAATTATTCAAAGGATTACATACATTTGATTGTGCATTTGCTAAATAAAAAAAAATTGCTTTAAACAGAATGATTACGTATTCTCGACATAAAAATATGCATGTGTCGTTACAATTAGGATACCAGAATAATTGCTTTCCAGAGAAGTTGAGGTGGATTTTGAACGAACATTTCTGCCATGGGTTGAAATGTAAAACACTTTGAGCAATCCCAAGGACTGGATACCACGAAAGCATTGTTCCTGTCTGTTTGCCTGCCTTCCCGCTTTCCACCTGTCTGCTTCCATCCCCGCCTCCCTCCCTCCCTCCCTCCCTCCCTCCCTCATCCATGCGTGTGTGCGTGCTTGGGAGTCCAGTGTAAGGGGCTGTCCTTTTCTGCCCACGTTGAAGTCACATTTACAGCAGAACACGGAACGCACACTAACTGATGCGTACTATTATTTTTGTAAACGTGTTGAAAAAAAATTGCTATAAACAGAACGATTACGTATCCTCAATAGAACAACACGCATGTGTCGATACAATTAGGATACCAGAATAATTGCGATATAGAAATTGCGCTTCTAAGTGAGGATTACAACGTCATTCACGGCGTTGACAAATGTCAAGGCGTGGTGCTGCTAAAGATTATCTGATGCAAACAGGACAACGCCGTCCGTGCGCATGGACAATGCCTGTCGGGGTTCGTTGATTATCTCCGCCAGCACAGACAAAAGGTGTTAATTCCTGTCCACCAGCCAGCATGCAGGGAATTCTTGCTTTTAGCGTGTAGTATATAACAATCCATGCGAAGTTGGTGCTTCTGCTAATGAAGCGACAAATGGCATACTGTGTGGGGCCTATCATGACTGAAGAACGACCAATTGAAGAAATATGGAGGAGTGTGCAAGACAGCATTTCGTGTGCTATATCCGTGTTGACTTGCATGATACGTTGTATGTCCATAGCACACACTGCGTGCTTCCTGTGGTGTTGTCTGTAAAAGCTGATAGCAGCTAAATAGGTAGAAGTGCATTTCGTTGACAGCCAGTCGGACGAAATGGGTGAACAAAGAAATGCTTCGATACAACTACTATGAAAACAAAAGGTGCATTATAAACAACGAATTTGTGACCTAAAAGAATGCGGTTGGTTTATGTATAAACGTCATTTGGTTTTGTAGATAAATAATATCTATACTACACAGTACACATATTTGATATGGTGTTAATTTGGATACATATTTCGAGGATGGCTCTACGAACCTTTCTGCTGGCATTCTACATACGATTGTACATTTCATATGGAGTTGTGATTAGTGTATAGGGACAGATTAATTGCTAGTGACAACTATCTTTTTCTGCTTCTGATGCAGCTCATGACTGTATACTAGCTGCATGAAAATGTGGCTAGTCTGTTGCTGGCAGGGAGACGAGACACTTTCTAAGCGTTTTGACTGACAAAGTAACGGCAGTGGGAACAGCTAGATGCATAGATAATAAACAGACATACCAGTTAACACAACTGTTCGATGATACTATTGGCCATATAATAAACCTTTTCCACTTGGAGTGTGTTGTATTCCTTAGGCAGGGTTATGTAGGTTTATTGATACTCGACCGACGCTGTAGTAGACGCCATCTTAGAGTGATCACTTCCGGCGCATGCGCATAATTTCCACCAATAAATCTGCATAAATGAATACTAATAACAAAGCCTAGTAATATTATTTATGCATGTTATACACTTTGCTCCATTACAACATGAACTATGCTCTTTAAGAAACATTCTAATTAACTAAATTTTTAATTAGTAAATGTTATGTCAGAAAAATGTAAAGTGAACATGTTTCAAGAGTTCACACCATAAATTCACCTAAAAAGGGTGTACCTACTATATAAACGGGTAGACGTGTTGTCATAAGAGGTTGCTAGCTCAACACATAGGGGTTGTCAGTAGTTTGGGTGGAGAACTACAATGGTCTGGGGGCCGACAAACCTCTCCCCTGAGAGCTGCTCGAATGCAACTATAAGAGATTCGGTGACTGTGGATTGGTCTCTCCACCGACCGATAGGAGGTGCAACCAAATGGCTGATAATGGCTAAGTGTCACTCACGTCATTGGTCTCTTATTTTTTAAACAAAAGAATATCGATCATTACATATCCAGATTCAGTTTATTATTCTCGATTCGCATTAGTTGATCAATCGGCATCAGTTTTATTGTCATCGTACCAAACGTCTGTCAATCCTTAATCATTTACATGTAAATTATTATGTTGATGTCCTTCCTTGCATTTTAGTAACTCAATGCTTTCATTATATCACTCTACGTCACTCCCAAAACAAAAAGGCTATATAATGATAGTGTTTTATGGCACTCCTGCACATATGCAAATTTGTTCTCTTCGAAGAACAGCCAGGTCACACTGTTAAGGTAATGGTTTCCACTGGTTTTGATTTTACTGTGTTTCTCTACATGCAATCTAAAGACTGACACATAAGGAAACGTCTTGCAACATATTGTGCACACCTAATCGATTCAAATAGACGTGCAACATTTACCCTACCAATAATAACAAACTCGGATTTACTTGCATTTAACTTTAATGTGGTCTCTGTCATCCAATGGAAGATTTTGTGGAGACGATCCCTGAGCTAGTTTTGGAAGTGATTTGTATCTCGTGTAGACAAAATAGAATAGGTCTGTGATTTATTAGCATACACTTGGTGATCCAAGTTGTGACGTTGGATAACTGAGCCAAGTAGAGTAGCGTAGAGAGTGAAACACCCTGAGGAACACTACGTGAAGTAGGGAGCGCAGCTGAGAAACAATTCGCTATCTTCATTCTTTTGTATCTATCAGTTAAATATGATGAGAACCAGCTTTGTGACAGTTATGCCACACCACATTGACATGCTTTTAATAAGTCGTCCTTTGACCAATGGTATCAAATGCGGCAGATAGCCTCAGCAACGAAATGGTCTCTTTCTATACACTGCTTGGACCCACTACCCAGTGTCTGGATCCGCTCAAGTCTGCATGGTTCACTGAATGGCATAAATTCAGTCTTTATCATTTGCTGTGTCACCAGTACTGTCCGCACTGATTGTCCTTAAACACTTCCAGGAGGAACCAAGTGGCAATGCCTTCATTTTGTTGGAACCCCGACTGCACAAACAAACAAACATAAGTTATAATTTTGACATTATTTAAAGTTAACGTAATAATAAATACATTTGTATGTGGGCGTTTTCACGTACAGGGTACACTTTTGCCAAAATTCACTTCCCCTCATAGTACTGAAACAATTAATTGTGTAATATTAATTCAGTCTAATTACCATACAATTTTTGAGGCTCAGCGGGATTGAGAGACTTTACATGAAACCTCCAATAATCTGTATATCTGGACAGAGCTCTTTAAAAACAAAGGCGCTAAAATACGAATAGATGGAACGTGATATGTCTTTGGCATGGTTTCATCAATTATAGCAAAACCGAATTAATTAATTTTCCCCTTGTGTCTGAAGTGATATACACAGAAGTTGTCATTTCAACCTCCCTAAGGCCAATAAATGAATGGGACAGATTATCTACAGTTTCTGTTAATGCAGGCCATGTGAATATGTTAAAAAACAAAATTTACAAATATCTTGTTACGCATAGATGTAAGAAAAACGGTCTAGTTAAATGCTTCCTTTTCTGTCTGAATCAACCAATGGTTGCATTTCAAAAATATATAATTCTAACTCGACCAAACATTACATCTATATTACAGATAGCTATATTACGTAAGAACAATACCAACATGTAAATGAGCAACACATATGTTGAATCATGGTGGAATGATAGGATGAACATTCGAAGCAGTATGCCGACGACCATGGGAGGATGAACATTTGCAGTAGGAAGCATACCCCAGAAAGCCATATTGGTGCACTCTGGGGCAAGACAGCCACCCATATACCTGGGGCATTTCGCCCTGATAGTTCATGGTAAAGTCAGTTTAGGTTGCCCAACCATGCATAACATACGGAGTTATGTACCACATTGGTTCGTCCATATAAATGTGGTCGAAACTTCGCCTGAATAATAATACATACAAACACATATGCAAATATTATTATAGTACAGAGGCTATAATAGTTGTCAAGTAAAAATGGAGTTTGCAAATAAAATATACCTTCCCATTCATAAATTGATGAAATATTATAAAATTGTTCCATGCGCATATTTTGCACAGTGACTTGGTGTGGTAGTGTTTGAATGTTTAGTGTCATTGTAAAATTACAACAAATGCCTCTTTCCTTTGTTTACAGGTGATACAATTGAGAAAAGACTAATAAGTTATCGTACTCAATATAAGCAGGATGCATGTAATTCCAAAAACAATTCCCCGAATGCGGCGGTGCGCAAAAGAGTTGCACGAGTCATGGTATGTTCGCTCACCCTCCTGATTGTATCCTTACCAATATTATCTGGACAATATCTCATCATTAACTCCACGGACAATATTCCAGAAATACTGTTTATGAGACAGTATCTCTTCATAAGTATATCCTGGATATTATTCTGCTACTGCATTACACAGAGAATGTCTGCAAATTGTCCACTTTTCGAGGTTGATTGCGGCTGTGTTTGCATATGAAAGCCTATAATTGAATTACGGTTAGTTGATAGTAAGTTATTATCACATCAGTAAACAATACAATTTGCTGGCCAAGTAACTTGATTAAATAAACATTTTAAGGTGGCTCCTCGAATGTGAATTTGATTTCTTTTCCTAGATAAAAGCATTCGTCTTCACATAACGGGCGGGTCCTGTCTCAGAAAAAGGGATTCCCAGTTTTCCAATAAAACAGCAGGAACAACAACTACAGTTATCCACATTTCGACACGGACATCACTTTGCAGCGCAGCACAGTGGAAGGTAAAGGCAACATTTTTTTTTTTTATTACGTAACCGAATATATTCTAATTTATTGGAATATCTAATTCTTGTAATTCTAGATCCTGTCAATGTGACTTACCAAAGTTGTTACTGTGGATATACTGAAGGTGTGGTTCCACCCTCTCTATGGAGATAACCTTGAATAATGCCAAGGCAACTGAGCCGGGCTGTGTGCTGGTCATGGCAAGGAATCAGGTCACGTTCCACGTATGTACATGGTTATACTCAGAGCACACTGCAAACACAGCAGCGAGCTACAGTGATTAACTTTCCTTTATTCAAGCACCTGTTACTGATAAGCCGCATCGTATCAAAAGAAAGCTGATATGGTCATAATCAATGCTTCAATTTGGATTACTTGAAAAGAAAACCAAGCTTTTACTTGTATATTTTATATAACTGTGGATGTCATATAACAGTATATGTGATTGATGGCCTACTGAAAATCATGCCATAAACGTGACATGGTCATCATCATGAAACAAAGCTTTTCCAGGTATATTTGAATATTTTCCCCAGAAATATACCTGGGAATTGGACCTACCAGAGATGAGATGCTTCGCTGACAACATCACTTTGGTGATGTGACTGGTGTGTACGGTGAATGTCTGGAAGAGCTGTGGGCCCTGTCCCACTGACTCTTGGTGCTGCACAGCTCCCGAAATTGTCCAGTAGGCTATCTCAATCCATTTCCAACTCAGGGCTGAAAACAGTCAAGAAATGTACAATGCCTAAACTGCCCTGCTTCACAGGAGCAACTTGCACATTAGCGTAACAAATATAATCAACACATCTAAATGAGACGTCTTAAGTGCAGTTTCTATGAATTAGTCAGTATTTATAACTTTTAGTTTAAATATTCTAGTCAAATGTAGCAAGCAGGAAGATTGTTTTGGGGGTGATATAGACACTGAGGGGTGTGATACTGTTCCCACTATGGTCTCTGCCCTTCATACTCAGTGGGAACTTCTGCATTTGTGTAGGTAGGATGCAGAAACAATAACACTCAATCAGCTTTAGTTTTCAATATGTGTATGCAGACATTGAAAACTACATATTCTGTGTACTCTATCTAACCTATAAAGAAGTGTATGTTGGTCTGTCTGTAGTGAATACATGTATGAGGAAAGGTAACGTACCAGACGAGTAGCGAACAGGGCTAATTGTCCCAATATTGTAGAAGAAGGGAGATGCGCAAGACCTGGGAAATACAGAGACATCGCATTTCTAAGTCACATCATGAAGCTGCTAGAGAGAACCCTGGATGGGAGGATCAGAAAGAGAGTAGAGCAAGAATTCGGGGAAGAACAACAGGGATTCAGAAAGGGAAAAGGAACGACTGATGGGATGTTTGCATCAGGGTTGTTTGATTTAAATCATTTGATTTAAATCATTGATTTAAATCATGATTTAAATCGCTCCAAAAAAAAATCATTGATTTATGAGTTTTTTGACTTTTTTTAATCGCCGATTTATATGAATTTAACAAAAATAACTATTTACAAGCATCAAGATCAACAAAGTTTTGTGTGCTTTTTAATACAAAAGCACAAAGTGCGCACACTTGTGTAGCTGTATTTACACCAGATAGCCTGATAGTAAAATATTTTATGACATTGTGTATGCCAGATTTAAAAAAAATCCAATAAATAAAAAAAAAAAAAAAAATCCGATTAAATCAAATAAATCCGATTTTTTAAAAAAATCATGATTTTTCAACCCTGGTTTGCATTAATACAGCTGGTAGAGAAATGGTTGGAGATGCATGGGAGATTGGCAATGGGATTTGTGGACCTTCTCAGGAAGATGGTGTATGCAGACGATTTGGCCAAAATAGCAGAGAACAAACAAGTACTACAGGAAGTGTTGGAGGAATGGAAGGGGGCGTTCAAGAAGCACGGACGTGGGTTGGACACCAGAGAGAGGAGCTGACCATCAGTTTGGAAGGTAAGGAGATCAAGCAAGTGGATGGCTTTGTGTACCTTAGATGAAAGGTTACGGAGGATGGGCATTCATAGGTAGAATAAAGACGTCGTATACAAGCGGGAGCGAATGCTTGGAGAAACGTAGAGGGAGTCATGTTGGAGAGAAACGTTTTGAAAATGCTGAAAGGGAAAGTCCTGAGTGAGCGTGTTGCACCGGCATGCCTCTATGGTCTGTAGACAGTGGCGTTGACATAACATCAACAAGTGCAGCTGCAAGTTTGTGAGAACAACTTGGTTCGTCGAATAAAAAGAACAAAGAGGTTGGACAAAAGAAGGATGAATGTTTCACCTGACCCTCACCCCTATAAAGCGGTGAACAAGAAGGAAGAGCACCATTAGCTTGGTAAATAGTTATATTTAATAAATTCAATGATGTGGTCAACATTTTCATAAATAGTTTATAAAATGCTTATGAGAAACATCATTTCAATACAAAGTTTGCCAACTTTTAGCATCCCTCTACAAACATGGTGTTGTGTGACTATGGTGCAGCATTTAGACACCTGGTGCCCATGACAGTGACAGGATTCTCCTCAAAGCCCTTTTCTCCTGACATACCTATCTCACTGACTGACCTATCTGACGTGTGACGAGGCCGCCATCATTGCTGATCATGACGTTCCACAACGGGATGATGGAGTGGAAGGCGGCGGCTACCAACATGTTACAGTTCTCCTGGACAGCGTTGAGCACCTTGGCATTGAGGACCACCTGACCTATCACCTCCGTCAGACCATAAGAGATGCCAGCGTGCAGAGTTCTTCATCCTGTATCACACAAACACACAAGTTAAATAGAACTGCTTCAATGACACAGATCACAACCACACACTTTGGTATTCTGCTGAGGAAAATTACAGAATCAACCAATTATATGTATCTCCGTTTGAGCGATATCCATTTTACCAGATTGTTGTACTGATATAAAAATGACGTACTCTTCTTGACTAAATAAATATAACCCTTGACAATAAGGATGCACAGGGAAAGGATTAATAACAACATCGAAAAAAATCAAGCAAGCTACCAAAACAAAAGCCATTACCATTCAGCACCAATACTGATTTATTAGAACTCCAAGACGGTACAACAAACATCAGTGTTAATAAATTCGTCAAAAAGCAGAAAGGCGTATTTCACACTTATAATACAATATTCCGAAAAACAAAATAGTCACAGAAAGCGTGCCTTACGACGAACAAAGTCAACAATACCCTTCGCGTCATTCTGCTGCGTTGAATAGAACGATAACTGATGTGGCCGTCGGTCGCATGATCTCACCGCCAGCTGAATACGTTCGACCGCAGTGATGTCGAGGTTGTTGTCGGCTGGACGATAGTACGCCAGATGTCAATAGATCGTGGAGACGGCGACGTTTCGTGACGACGGCTGACGCGGACGCTCTGATGTCGCACACGGGTAAGACAGTTGAACGGTCGGCTGGACGTACAGTACTGCTGCGTTGAATAGAACGATAACTGATGTGGCCGTCGGTCGCATGATCTCACCGCCAGCTGAATACGTTCGACCGCAGTGATGTCGAACGTGTCGCGGTCGGTCCCATTACGTTGATACCCCTTTTAATATAATGTACCACGCCAAAAGCGAAAACATCATGGGTACAATTATTACATAATCATGCCCCACGCCTAACAATAAACTTCCAATGTGGGCTCCCACACCACACTTGGATACTATTATTGTATAACTTGTTTATGCCATCCGTCTATATACATCCGTCTATATATATATATATATATATATATATATATATATATATATATATATATATATATATATATATATATATATATATATATATATATATATATATATATATATATATATATATTGAAGTGACCCTTGATACTGTTTACTCTCGGTCCATCAAAATTGTTTCTGGCTACAGCAACACCTGTAAGAAGACCTAAAGTAAAGGTACGTTATTATACAGCACGTTATCCATTCCTTGGGATTGTTCAACGTGTTTATCAGTTCACCCCCTGGTACACCTGTTCATTCCAACACCATCTCAACTTCTCTGGAAAGCATTCAGCCACGCTGCCATTATTTATCGAAGATTATTCGTCCACATTTCCACCACTGTCTCTAGTTGTGTACTCATTTATAGCTGAGTGAACTGTGGTAATGTGGGGAAAATTTGCCAAAGCTTTGATATGGCAGCAAGAGGGTTTGAACCCGGGTTGCTTCAGCTGACGAAATTAAGCAGACATTCTCACCGAGTCGGTTGACAACCATCTAGCCGGACGCGTTGTGAGGCACACATCAAACATAGCAGTATAAACCACAGACAACTGTCATTGCCACTGTTGTTATTGTCATTTGGGCATTGCCACTGTCATCATTGTCACATCTGTCAATACTACTGCTGCTGTTTACTCCCCAAATGAGCTGCTACGCGAACCTACACCAACAGTGCAAACACAACACAAGGGAGTCATTTGACTGCATTGTTTAATTTGTTTCAATGAACAGGTAATCTCTGAAGCCATAATCCTACAGACCAGTTGGTATTTCCATGTTGTATAAACAACAGCTCAGGCATTGAACATTTGACATACAGAGCACTTTTTAAGGAGCACGGTGTGAAAGTGGATTCACAGGTCAGACAACGATTTCATAATCTGCTGAAGGTACTGCTCACTTCAGATAACTTTTTTTAATGGTATGTGAAAGTGAATCTAACAACAATAATTATTCAAAGGATTACATACATTTGATTGTGCATTTGCTAAATAAAAAAAAATTGCTTTAAACAGAATGATTACGTATTCTCGACATAAAAATATGCATGTGTCGTTACAATTAGGATACCAGAATAATTGCTTTCCAGAGAAGTTGAGGTGGATTTTGAACGAACATTTCTGCCATGGGTTGAAATGTAAAACACTTTGAGCAATCCCAAGGACTGGATACCACGAAAGCATTGTTCCTGTCTGTTTGCCTGCCTTCCCGCTTTCCACCTGTCTGCTTCCATCCCCGCCTCCCTCCCTCCCTCCCTCCCTCCCTCCCTCCCTCCCTCATCCATGCGTGTGTGCGTGCTTGGGAGTCCAGTGTAAGGGGCTGTCCTTTTCTGCCCACGTTGAAGTCACATTTACAGCAGAACACGGAACGTACACTAACTGATGCGTACTATTATTTTTGTAAACGTGTTGAAAAAAAATTGCTATAAACAGAACGATTACGTATCCTCAATAGAACAACACGCATGTGTCGATACAATTAGGATACCAGAATAATTGCGATATAGAAATTGCGCTTCTAAGTGAGGATTACAACGTCATTCACGGCGTTGACAAATGTCAAGGCGTGGTGCTGCTAAAGATTATCTGATGCAAACAGGACAACGCCGTCTGTGCGCATGGACAATGCCTGTCGGGGTTCGGTGATTACCTCCGCCAGCACAGACAAAAGGTGTTAATTCCTGTCCACCAGCCAGCATGCAGGGAATTCTTGCTTTTAGCGTGTAGTATATAACAATCCATGCGAAGTTGGTGCTTCTGCTAATGAAGCGACAAATGGCATACTGTGTGGGGCCTATCATGACTGAAGAACGACCAATTGAAGAAATATGGAGGAGTGTGCAAGACAGCATTTCGTGTGCTATATCCGTGTTGACTTGCATGATACGTTGTATGTCCATAGCACACACTGCGTGCTTCCTGTGGTGTTGTCTGTAAAAGCTGATAGCAGCTAAATAGGTAGAAGTGCATTTCGTTGACAGCCAGTCGGACGAAATGGGTGAACAAAGAAATGCTTCGATACAGCTACTATGAAAACAAAAGGTGCATTATAAACAACGAATTTGTGACCTAAAAGAATGCGGATGGTTTATGTATAAACGTCATTTGGTTTTGTAGATAAATAATATCTATACTACACAGTACACATATTTGATATGGTGTTAATTTGGATACATATTTCGAGGATGGCTCTACGAACCTTTCTGCTGGCATTCTACATACGATTGTACATTTCATATGGAGTTGTGATTAGTGTATAGGGACATATTAATTGCTAGTGACAACTATCTTTTTCTGCTTCTGATGCAGCTCATGACTGTATATTAGCTGCATGAAAATGTGGCTAGTCTGTTGCTGGCAGGGAGACGAGACACTTTCTAAGCGTTTTGACTGACAAAGTAACGGCAGTGGGAACTGCTAGATGCATAGATAATAAACAGACATACCAGTTAACACAACTGTTCGATGATACTATTGGCCATATAATAAACCTTTTCCACTTGGAGTGTGTTGTATTCCTTAGGCAGGGTTATGTAGGTTTATTGATACTCGACCGACGCTGTAGTAGACGCCATCTTAGAGTGATCACTTCCGGCGCATGCGCATAATTTCCACCAATAAATCTGCATAAATGAATACTAATAACAAAGCCTAGTAATATTATTTATGCATGTTATACACTTTGCTCCATTACAACATGAACTATGCTCTTTAAGAAACATTCTAATTAACTAAATTTTTAATTAGTAAATGTTATGTCAGAAAAATGTAAAGTGAACATGTTTCAAGAGTTCACACCATAAATTCACCTAAAAAGGGTGTACCTACTATATAAACGGGTAGACGTGTTGTCATAAGAGGTTGCTAGCTCAACACATAGGGGTTGTCAGTAGTTTGGGTGGAGAACTACAATGGTCTGGGGGCCGACAAACCTCTCCCCTGAGAGCTGCTCGAATGCAACTATAAGAGATTCGGTGACTGTGGATTGGTCTCTCCACCGACCGATAGGAGGTGCAACCAAATGGCTGATAATGGCCAAGTGTCACTCACGTCATTGGTCTCTTATTTTTTAAACAAAAGAATATCGATCATTACATATTCAGATTCAGTTTATTATTCTCGATTCGCATTAGTTGATCAATCGGCATCAGTTTTATTGTCATCGTACCAAACGTCTGTCAATCCTTAATCATTTACATGTAAATTATTATGTTGATGTCCTTCCTTGCATTTTAGTAACTCAATGCTTTCATTATATCACTCTACGTCACTCCCAAAACAAAAAGGCTATATAATGATAGTGTTTTATGGCACTCCTGCACATATGCAAATTTGTTCTCTTCGAAGAACAGCCAGGTGACACTGTTAAGCTAATGCTTTCCACAGGTTTTGATTTTACTCTGCTTCTCTACATGCAATCTAAAGTCTGACACATAAGGAAACGTCTTGCAACATATTGTGCACACCTAATCGATTCAAATAGACATGCAACATTTACCCTACCAATAATAACAAACTCGGATTTACTTGCATTTAACTTTAATGTGGTCTCTGTCATCCAATGGAAGATTTTGTGGAGACGATCCCGGAGTTAGTTTTGGAAGTGATTTGTATCTCGTGTAGACAAAATAGAATAGGTCTGTGATTTATTTGCATACACTTGGTGATCCAAGTTGTGACGTTGGATAACTGAGCCAAGTAGAGTACCGTAGAGAGTGAAACACCCTGAGGAACACTACGTGAAGTAGGGAGCGCAGCTGAGAAACAATTCGCTATCTTCATTCTTTTGTATCTATCAGTTAAATATGATGAGAACCAGCTCTGTGACAGTTATGCCACACCACACTGACATGCTTTTAATAAGTCGTCCTTTGACCAATGGTATCAAATGCGGCAGATAGCTTCAACAACGAAATGGTCTCTTTCTACACACTGCTTGGACCCACTACCCAGTGTCTGGATCCGCTCAAGTCTGCATAGTTCACTGAATGGTATAAATTCAGTCTTTATCATTTGCTGTGTCACCAGTACTGTCCGCACTGATTGTCCTTAAACACTTCCAGGAGGAACCATGTGGCAATGCCTTCATTTTGTTGGAACCCCGACTGCACAAACAAACAAACATAAGTTATAATTTTGACATTATTTAAAGTTAACGTAATAATAAATACATTTGTATGTGGGCGTTTTCACGTACAGGGTACACTTTTGCCAAAATTCACTTTCCCTCATAGTACTGAAACAATTAATTGTGTAATATTAATTCAGTCTAATTACCATACAATTTTTTAGGCTCAGCGGGATTGAGAGACTTTACATGAAACCTCCAATAATCTGTATATCTGGACAGATGTCTTTAAAAACAAAGGCGCTAAAATACGAATAGATGGAACGTGATATGTCTTTGGCATGGTTTCATCAATTATAGCAAAACCGAATTAATTAATTTTCCCCTTGTGTCTGGAGTGATATACACAGAAGTTGTCATTTCATCCTCCCTAAGGCCAATAAATGAATGGGACAGATTATCTACAGTTTCTGTTAATGCAGGCCATGTGAATATGTTAAAAAACAAAATTTACAAATATCTTGTTACGCATAGATGTAAGAAAAACGGTCTAGATAAATGCTTCCTTTTCTGTCTGAATCAACCAATGGTTGCATTTCAAAAATATATAATTCTAACTCGACCAAACATTACATCTATATTACAGATAGCTATATTACGTAAGAACAATACCAACATGTAAATGAGCAACACATATGTTGAATCATGGTGGAATGATAGGATGAACATTCGAAGCAGTATGCCGACGACCATGGGAGGATGAACATTTGCAGTAGGAAGCATACCCAAAAAGCCATATTGGTGCACTCTGGGGCAAGACAGCCACCCATATACATGGGGCATTTCGCCCTGATCGCCCTGACAGTTCATGGTAAAGTCAGTTTAGGTTGCCCAACCATGCATAACATACGGAGTTATGTACCACATTGGTTCGTCCATGTAAATGTGGTCGAAACTTTGCCTGAATAATAATACATACAAACACATATGCAAATAGTATTATAGTACACAGGCTATAATAGTTGTCAAGTAAAAATGGAGTTTGCAAATAAAATATACCTTCCCATTCATAAATTGATGAAATATTATAAAATTGTTCCATGCGCATATTTGCACAGTGACTGGGTGTGGTAGTGTTTGAATGTTTAGTGTCATTGTAAAATTACAACAAATGCCTTTTTCCTTTGTTTACAGGTGATACAATTGAGAAAAGACTAATAAGTTATCGTACTCAATATAAGCAGGATGCATGTAATTCCAAAAACAATTCCCCGAATGCGGCGGTGCAATATACAATTTTATTTATGCTCACATAGTGATTCATGTGTAAACAAAGTAGGGAGTTATGGTTGTCTTGCTTAGAACGGATATTATACATTATCATTACCATACAATAAATGAGTTGTATCCTACACAATTTGTCTTGATTTACAGTATGCGTCAATAGACCTCTATGGACACATGTTTTCTCGTGTTCTGAACCTGTTAATACAAGTTTATGGACACGTGTTTTCACGGATAAAGGTGTCCACAGAATCTCGTGAATTCACGTTCGGTAAAACATTCGGTAAAACACTGGTTCGGTTGAACCAGTTGAAACACGTGACTCTGAACCAGAGTTTATAGTGTTTGTACACCCAATTTGTCCACATAATATAGCGAATTCACAAATGGTACCACGTGAATTGAACCAATTGAGACACATGATTTCATGTGTTCTGAATCAGTGTACACACGTGTTTGTACACCCAATTTGTCCACACAATCCCGTGAATTCACGTACGAAAACATGTGAATTCACCTTCAGAACACGTTAAATCACGTGTCAATGTTACGTAATTTGTTTAAAAGATGGTGTTTTGAATGCTAGCTCTGACTCTGTTTTGAATGCTAGCTCTGACTCTGTTATGCTATATTTTTTGGGTGAAATAAGCACTTCCGTTTCCGAATCAAGCATGTCAAAAACTAGCATGTTATATCCACTGACCAGTCCACAGTCCCTCCTTGGCGTGGTTGTCCGTTGCTCCAGTGCACTTCAGTCACTCCGAACCAGCGAGGTCAATGAAGTGGAACTTGGCAGTCAGAGTCTCAAAGTCAGTGAGTCAGTCACTTGTTTAACTAAAACCTTGTAGTTGCTATGGTAAAAAAAAATTATGTACGTGGCTTTGAACAAACAAAATTACATTTATATTAAACATAAACACCGGTCAAGTACCGCAAACTATTCAATAATACAGAGTAATACAGAAATTTAACATTTTGTAGTTCAGTGGCAACAAATATAAAGTTCACGTTATTCTTGTTCATACATGTTAGAGAAATAAATTGTACACTAATATTAAGAGCATAATGTGTTATGTCCATCCAAGAGAATTTATTAGTTAAACTTCTCCTTCATTAATGATAAATGACATAACCAGGATGGATTTAAACACTAGTACATGTTGTACTCATTGTGGAATGAAGTATCATGTATTCAGTTCCTGTAAAAAAATGTATCAAACTGATAGAAATGTGCAAAGACTGCATGTATTAATGTAACTATTTTTCTGTTGTAGGTACAGGACATTGCTCCAGTGACAAACTATGACATGGCTGGATCATATCTACTCTTTGGTTGTAACAAGGGATCGATATGCTCCATAAGTAGGTGGGGTGAGACTTTCAAAATGGAACTGAAAAAGCATGTTGTTGCTCTTTTTTAATGATGATAACCATTTCACTTTTATAGCGTTTATGCACTCTTATATTCACAGTTGTGTAACTTAAAATAAATTATACAAGTGAAAGCTTTGTTTTCTTTAAAGTAGTCCAAATTGAAGCACTGATTATGATTATAGCTCAAGTCATATTAGTCTGGATGGACAAGGTTAGGACACAGCTAATTTCCATGATATGATCTGCATACAGCCTGGCTTGATGCCCTTGACATCATTCAAGGTCATCTCCATAGAGAACGTTGAACCACACCTTCAGTATATCCACAGTAACGGCTTTGGTAAGTCACATTGAGAGGATCTTGAATTACAAGCATTAGATATTTAAGTAAATTAGTATATGTTGTTACGTAATAAAACAAATTAAATTTTGCATATACCTTCCATTGTGCTGTTTTCTAGAAAGTGCTGAATGTGTGGAAATATGGATAACAAGAGTTGCTATTCTTGGTGTTTTATTTTAAACCTGGGCACCTCTTTGTTGTTAGTCTGGACCAGCCTGTTATGTGAAGAAGAATGCTTTTATTTAAGGAAAAATAGCAACTTATAATAATTCTTACATCCATAAATACAAATTATAATAATTATACATACATCGTCCAATCAAAAGTGTATAATGGATAGACAAAATCATGGTATGCAAAGGGACCATTAGTCGATAAGACAATAGGGTTATGAGACACATGTATGTAAGGCTTGAATAGTCAAATTCGAGGAGCCACCTTAAATTTTTAGTAACTCAAATTACTGGGCCAGCAAATTGCATTTTTGACTGATGTGACATCTTGAATAATAAATTACTAACCGTAATTCAATTATACGTCTCCAAAGACAGAAACTGGACAATTTGCAGACATTCTGTATATAATGCAGTAGAAGAACAATATTCAGGATATATTTTGTCTGATAAACAGTATTTCCAGAATAGTGTCCATGAATTTAATTATAGGATTTTATCCAGATAATATTGGTAGGAATACAATCAGGAGGAAACGCCAACTTATATGAAGGGTACATTGCTAAACTTTTAGTACGTGTCACGCGCGACTGCACTACTAGCAAAAATGTCCTTTCCATTTTTGTGCGACTGGGTCAACGAACATACCATGACTCGTGCAACTCATCTGCACACCGCTGTGTTCGTTAATCCCTGTTCGTAATATAAGACATTTTGAAATTCAAGCTTAATGCACAAAACAAAACTATCAGTTCCTCACAGACAATTAAAAACGGAACGAATGAATAACTGACATTGTAGAGTGTACAATGTCATTCTTAATAATGTTATATAGAGTAGACTTGACATCCGGCCTACTATCGTAAGATGTAAGTACAAGTATTGTTTATGGCAATGGCTGTGTACACTATACAAACATCCGCTGGGAATCTGTCTATGTGTTTATTCATGAGAAGTTACAAACTTCATGAATTTGACTGTGTCATATCTTTCAATATGCCTATGCTTTGCAATATTAAAAAAATATTTAGTCAACTTTGACAATTTTGTTCCCCCACATTACCACAGTTCACTCAGCTGTAAATGAGTACCCAGGTACAGACAAGGGTGGAAATGTGAACGAATAATCTTTGAACAGTAATTGCAGCATGGTTGAATGCTTCCCAGATAAGTTCAGAAGGTGATGGAATGAACAGGTCAGCCAGGGAGTGAACTGTTAAGCCCGTTGAACAATCCCAAGGACTGGATACAGTGCTGTGTAAACATAAACATACCTTTACCTGAGGTCTTTTTACAGGTTCTGCAGCAGCCAGGAACAATTTTGGTGAACTAGGAGTGAACAACATCAAGGGTCACTTCAATCGGATCGCTCTTGCCTATCCCCACTTTGTGTGTTGGTACAGGTTGGTGTCATAAATAGACATAACTGCCTAGCAAGCAGGCCATTCATTTCCTCTTGCAAATTCATTGGATTATGAGTGGAACATACATTGCAAAAACTGTAACGATGAATTATGGGGGAGTTGCCGCTCTTGAGGTGCGATGCACATTACGTTGATAATCTAACTTTTACAGTTGTTCTAATAAATCAGTATTAGCGATGAGTGGTAATGGCTTTTGTTTTGGTAACCAGCTTCATTTGTTTAATGTTGTTATTTATTATTTCCCTGTACATCCTTCTTATCAAAGGATATTTATTTTTTATGAGCATGCTGTAGTCAAGAAGAGTACGTCATTTATATGAGTACAACCATTTCTTAAAATGCATATTGCTCAAACAGAGATACATATGAGATATTGATTTTGTAATTTTCCTCAACAGAATACCAAAGTGTCGGTGTGAGAACTGTTTGATTGACGCAGATCTACATATCTATGTAACTTGTGTGTTTGTGTGAGACAGGATGAAGGACTCTGCACGCTGCCAATTTTCTTGGACTAGTCCGTGTCTGAAGGATTTGATAGATCAGGTGGTCCTCAATGCCAAGGTGCTCAACACTGGCCAGGAGGACTGTAACAGGATGGAGGCCGCCACCTTCCAGTCCACTCTCCAGTTGTGGAGCGTCATGGTCAGCAATGATGGCAGCCTCCTTACACGTGAGATAGGTCAGTCAGTGAGATAGGTGTGTCATGAGAAAAAGGCTCTGGAGAGAATCCTGTTACTGTCATAGTCACCAGGTTTCTAAATGGTGCCTCATACTCACACAAACCCATGTCTGTAGAGGGGTGCAAAAATTTAGCCAATTTTTAATTGAAATGTTTTTTCTCGCAAGCAATTTATGCACTGTTTATGAAAATGTTGATTATATTCTTGGATTTATTAAACATAACTTTTTGTTTACCAAACTAATGGTGCTTTTCCTCTTTGTTCCCTGCTGTACATGGAAATAACAGGTAAAATATTGTCGAGCCACTCTTTCTGTTGTTTCTTTTCATACTTGTCTATTGGCCGCCTCCTCTCCATCTTTCATCCTCCCCCGATCTTCTCGTATCCCACCTCACGCAGTCCTTCCATCTTAGCTGTTCGCTTCCCCTTTTCTTGCATTCTTGATGTTTTTCCATCTCTATCTTCCACTCTCTTTGCTAGTTTGTCTGCATCCATCCTTACCATGTCGCCTTCACATCTCACCTTGCTTCTCACCAATTTTCCTGTTCAGCTCTCCTGTTGCATCCCATCTTTCCTCAGGTCGTTCATCCTTCTTTCGTCAACCCTTTTTGTTCTTGTTATTCGACTTACCCAGAACTAAACTTGCAGCTGCTGTTGTTGTTCTGTCAAAGCCACTGTCTACAGATACAGATACAGATACAGGCATACTGGTGTAACACAAGCTCTCAGGACTTCCCTTTTTAGCCTTTTCAAAATGTTTCTTTCCAACATGACTCCCACTACCTTTCCCCAAGCATTCGCTCCCTGTTGTATCCTACATCGCACTTCTACCTCTGAATGCCTATCTTCATTAACCATTCCTCCAAGATACACAAAGCCACCCACTTTGATCTCCTTACCATCCAAACTAATGTTCAAGTTATCTCTCTGATGTCCCAACCACATCACTTCCGTCTTCTCCTGGTTCATTCTCAACCGATAATGATGTTTGTATCACCACAGATAATGATGTTTTTGTCACCACATATAATGATATTTGTGTCACCACAGAAGATGATATTTGTGTCACCACAGATAATGATGTTTGTATCACCACCGATAATATTGTTTATGTAATCACAGATAATGATGTTTGTGTCCCCACAGAAAACGGTGTTTGTGTCACAACCGATAATGATGTTTGTATCACCACAGATAATGATGTTTGTGTCACCACATATAATGATGTTTGTGTCACCACAGATGATGATATTTGTGTCACCACAGATTATGATGTTTGTATCACCACCGATAATGTTGTTTTTGTAATCACAGATAATGATGTTTGTTTCACCACAGAAAACGGTGTTTGTGTCACAAACGATAATGACGTTTGTATCACCACAGATAATGATGTTTGTGTCACCACAGATAACAATGTTTATATTTTCATTCTGCAGTTGTTTGCATATTCTATCAAGATTCTGAATAAATACATTCCTTGTACTTAGGTCTGGTGATCTATATACTGATCCTAGTATTGTGTTCTTGTGTGTGGAACCATGGGAGCTGAAATTGTACACGAGAGTACATGTGTAACACATTGAAGTAACTGAACACAAGAGTACATGTGTAACATACTGAATTGAAAGTACATGAGAGTATGCGTGTAACACATTGAAATAACAGTACACAAGAGTATGCATGTAAAACATTGAAGTAGCTGTGCACGAGAGTACGCATGTAACACATATAACTAACTGTACACGAGTGTACGCGTGTAACACAACGAAATAACTGTACCGACTGTACGCGTGTAACACGTTGAAGTAACTGTACCGAGAGTATGCGTGTAACACATTGAAGTAACTGTACACGAGAGTACGCGTGTAACACATTGAAATAAATGTACACGAGAGTATGCGTGTAACACATTGAAGTAACTGTACACAAGAGTATGCAAGTAAATGAGAAAACATTGACATTCCCACACTTCGAGTAAACGATCAGCCAATAATAAATGATCGTGATAAAGCAAATGCCCTAAACAACCAATTTAGCTCTGTATTTACCCAAGAAAAGCACCCCATCCCCCAAATAGCCCCCTCTACTTACCCCTACATTCCCCTTCTCGAAATTGGCATAGATGGCGTAATAAAGCAGCTGGAAAATCTAAACCAGAACAAAGCTACATGCCCAGATGAACTCCCGGCCAGAGTCCTTAAAGACAATCATACAACACTTAAAAACATAACTTCCTAACAACTGGCTACAAGCATTAGTAACTCCCATACACAAAAAGAGCCACAAATCTGACCCTGCTAACTACAGACGCATATCACTAACCTGCATCCTCTGTAAAGTAATGGAGCATAGCTAAGCTAAGCTAAGCAACATGTGGAAACACCTGTACAAGCATAACATCATTCTCCACTTCCAACACGGATTCCAGTCGGGACTATCTTGTGAATCACAACTCATTGAGACAATCCAGGACTTGGATGATTCTGCTTGACTTTGCCAAAGCCTTCGACAAAGTGCCTCATCTACGTCTTCTATCAAAATTGACCTCCTGGAAACACTCAAAATTGGATTAAATTGTTTCTATCCAACCGCAAACAGTTAACGGATCCCTGTCGGATATAACAGATGTCACATCTGGTGTCAAACAGGGTTCAGTTCTAGGACCTGTCCTCTTCTTATTTTATATAAATGACATAGATGGGAACAGCAAATCTTCCATAAGCCTTTATGCAGATGATAGTATTATATATTGTAAAATTTCTTCCAAAACCGACCACGAAATTCTCCAAACTGACCTAAACTAACTCCAAAAATAGTCAGACAAATGGAATTTAATGTATCTAAATGTGTCCACCTTCCAATAACAAACAAAACTAAACCCAGCCCACACACGTACTCGCTTTTTGGCCAGCTGTTTTCCACTGTATCCAGCCACTCATATCTCGGAGTAAAATTGGATTCCAAATTAACCTGGACAAATCATATCACTGACATAACTTCAAAATCTTCGAAAGTTTTAGGCATGATTAAACGAACTCTTGGCCCATGTAAACCCGAAGTTAAACAAACAGTCTACAACATGCTAATCCGGCCAAAACTCGAGTACTCGTCACCCATATGGAATCCTCACACCACTTCACAAATTAAAAGCCTTGAAAGAGTACAACATTCTGCTGCCAGATTTGTTAAAAATGATTACAGACGGAACACAAATCCAGCAGATAATAATAATAATAATACAGCATTTTTAAAAGCACTAATTCCCACTATATGGATCAATGCGCTGTACATGGTATAACATACTATTCACATGGTATAAAATACTATTTAACTATAAACACACATGTGTAAACGCCGAATAAATAAATAAAATTATTTAGAAATAAATAAATAAAATAATTTAAAAAACCTTAACATCTGGCGAGAATCCTGATGCAAAATTAATGTATATCACAAATAGTCCATCCATAGTGTCCATCACATAATATTATCTTCATTTACATATATTTGAAGTGACCAATAAAAAGGTCTTGGAATTACGAATGTCTGAGGGCAATGAATTCCAAAGTCGAGGCGCTGTTGTTCCAAATGCAGATTCACCAATGCTCTTCTTAGTGATGCATTGGTGCAGTGTTGGCGCATAGTCCTTGCGTAGAGGCCCATCAGGATTTCGGATGTGTAAAGGTTCGGCCAAGTAAGTCGGCGCCAAACCACTGACACATAGGTACGCCAACACTAGCACCTTGAAATGTATTCGACTTGCTACTGGCAGCCAGTGTAAGCCCCTTAAGACTGGTGTTATGTGGTCGTGCCTACTGGTGCGCGTAATTAGTCTAGCAGCATTGTTCTGTACTCGTTGCAGTCGAAGTATCTGTGATGCCGGAAGGTTAACCAAGAGGGAATTACGGTAATCTAGGCGAGAGGTCACAAGTGCGTTTATTGCACTTTTGGTGGCTTCTGTTTGATGATAGTCTGTAAATTTCATACGCAGTCTACTGGTGAAATTGTGTCAGCTGTGTTGATTTAACGTCCACATATTCAAAGGGCTCATATCGCTTAGTTGTTGTCTTTCGCAATTTATATTCTGACTTGTATAGTATTCCAACGCCGCCTCCACGCTTAGCTGAACGACATTCTCCTATATAGCTGTAACCTGGTGGAGTTAATTCGTTGACAACAGCAGTTTTATTCGGTTTACACCAGGTTTCTGTTAAAAACATAAAATCTCCGCCATGGTCCAACAAGGTGCGCTGCGAAAAATTCGGACGTAGGAATTGACCCAGAATATGTGACCTCCATCTTAGGCTCCGCCTGTTTTTGATGGTCATGCAGATGTCAATCATAACATTATGCAAACGAACGTGTGACCTTGACTGATGCATAGACTGAAGAAACGTGAACTTTTCGCGGGCCTTCTTGGATTGACATTGACCGCGGCCGCAGGTTCCTGGGGAGCGGTGCGGGATGGGCGCGCGCCATGCAAATCATTAAATACTTTGTGCAAACAACCTTTCTGTTACTATAGGCTTATTGTGAACAAGTAATTAAAGATCATGCTTCTTCAGCATTAGTAAATTAAGTTAGTTTTTAATAGATTTTCAACTGTTATCACTAAAACTGGGAACGTATGTTGTAACGGCGTTTTCTAGTAATTTAGGTCAAGTGGTTTTCCGCAATTCAAAATCCACGCAATCGTTTGTGTGTGGCCTAGGTGCATTTTTAAGTGGGTCTGACGTCGTGATATTTCAGCATTTAAATCCACGCCATCTGCACTTTTACAATTATGTGTTGATATTTCTGCATGCATACACTCAATCAAGCATTTATTATTTGGGGTGTTCTTCCCTTATATTACGATTCAAAGATAAATAAATGAGGTAAATGAGAGTTTTGTTAAGCAATTCTTTTTAAATGTTACATGTGTGCATATTTATTTATTTTTTATTCTTTCTACACATATTTTTTATGCACACCACGTGTGTGCATATATATGTGTATATATGTATATTTACTTATAAAATATATCAGATTAGTAATCGGAATTATCAACCTGGAGATTATAAAATGTGTGAAATCATAATATTAACATGTAGGACTAAAAACATTTTTAAAGCTATTTTGTGTAAAGTAGTTATTTGTAGTGTAAGGACTGTCATGTTAATTAATAGTATTAGTACTGCATATATATATATATAATGTATGTTTTTATACTCTTTATTTCATGTTCTAGGATTCCACAATACATTGATTGATCTGGTCATAGTATACTGTGACACACTACACCTTTCACGGATTTTACTGGATAATACAGAGCAATTGACCAAGCAAAGCTTACAGACCCCACTTCATACAGCAGAAGACAAACAAAGCTTGTGAAGACTCGAGACTGTGTAGAAATGGTGAATATATATACACCGAGTCTAGAATGGACATTGACACATTACACATGTATGGATTTATGAAACAGTAAACTCTGAGTATGTGTACACTTAGCCGACAGTATCATGTGAACATTATAAACAATACTTCATGTTCAAATGGTTGACATTAAGTTGAGACATTGAAATATGAATATTTCTGCACTGAGCTTGCATTACCATGTGAACACTGACACATACACTGGCATGGATTTATGAAACTGAATTGTGAAGATTGCTGTACTGAGCCTTCTTCCTTATACATGTAGTTCCATTGTAACGGGGTGAAGCCAACTATTTCTTGTACTGCTGCATTGCTTTGTGTGTTCTCCTTTTTCCATGACTCCTTATCAGCTACTGTAAACAGTATGTAAACATTACTTCATGTTGAAGTGCAGGACATTATTTCACAGTGAAATTGATGTGCCGAACATGCAGTGTACTGTTAACCAATTTTTACACAGTTAACCACTGTTAACTATAAATATTGCTGCATTGTGCATGCAGAAAATTTCACAAAGTACTCTAACATTAATAAATTGTGTTTATTTTATGGAAGGAGAGTGTCAATATTATGGTTAACAATTACAACCTCTATTGACTTGATAGCATTCCAATCCAGACTTAATTAAAAAATAAATAGGCCATCATGACATGTAAATGGGTCAAAGGTCAAGTTGTAATAAACTAGGTCATTAATGAGTATTAAGGTCGATGTGTACATAAATTCTCCCTTACACCCCTCCCTGGTCTCACTTGTCATACATAATTACTTAATTTGGCCATTTTTAACATTTGTAGACTTTGGAGGGTCTTCGACTGCCACAAATGAGCAGCAAATGGAGCCGTTCAGAGGTGATTATAATGGTATAAATTGACAGTTAATCTGTATATGAAGTGTTCTTATTGTACCTGACTTAGTTTTACCAATATAAGTGATTATAACGTCTTTAATTTGGAATATCCCTTATGAAAATCCTGGCTGTGCTCCTGGCTAAGACTATAAGCCACAGTCTTTATTCACTTTAAGCTTTGTTTTTATATTCTACCCTTTAATCTGACAATAACTATTTTGTACACATATGGAATATTATGTCACATAAGTAATATGTATAAGGAAATTTATAAACTAAAATGGCAGCATAGGCTTATAAAAAGGTCTACAATACGACCGATCGATGATGCACATTTTTAAAAAATCTGGAATGCTAAAATATATATACTTGTATACCTTGAATTACTTTTATTGTAAAATGCTTCCCACAAGTCACATTTGTTGTTTTCCCTTGCAGCTCCAGAAAGGCCATACACACGGTGGAGTGAGGAGACCATGCTAACCACATCATATTTTGAAAAGAGTATGATTGAGAGTGATTACCTGGTCAGTTATTGTACTTGTATACAACAGATAAGTTTTCCTCTTATTTAGGCACAAGATATATTATTGTAAAATGAACAGAATGCAATATTTTGGGCCTATGATCTATTAAAGTTAATAAAACATAACTAATAAAGTTTCATGCTAGCGTTTTACTATTAAACACATTTATTTCATGGACTGGTGGAAAAATATGTCATAAAACTTTTACTAACAGTTTGCATTGATATGGGTGATAAGAATGCTGCACCATGAAGTTTGATGACGCTTGGATGGTTCTTATGATACATCTGCTTCAAAATTGTATTGTGCTACTCTTAAAATAATCATTGGAAGATTACATTGAGTGATGTTTTGATTAATTAAACAATATTAAGGTAACCCATACAAGAGGACAATAGGTGCAACTGATTCACTCTAACAACTGTTTTTTTCTGCTCAATTGTTGCATTAACATTTCTTTCAACAGGAAAGACCGAGATAGAAGCATTAAAAAAAGAATCAAAAGATACGACACAATTGGATCATCATAAAGACGACAATTAAACAACATGACTAAAAGACTGAAGCAGTAGAGGATAATGAAGAGACTTGCTTGTTTAACAAGAGATGTGTAGTCAAACCATGATGGTATTGGTGGTATGCAAGCCATGATGGTATTGATGGTATGCAAGCCATGGTGGTATTGATGGTATGCAAGCCATGGTGGTATTGATGGTATGCAAGCCGTGGTGGTATTGATGGTATGCAAGCCATGGTGGTATTGATGGTATGCAAGCCATGGTGGTATTGGTGGTATGCAAGCCATGGTGGTATTGGTGGTATGCAAGCCATGGTGGTATTGATGGTATGCAAGCCATGATGGTATTGATGGTATGCAAGCCATGGTGGTATTGATGGTATGCAAGCCATGGTGGTATTGGTGGTATGCAAGCCATGGTGGTATTGGTGGTATGCAAGCCATGGTGGTATTGATGGTATGCAAGCCATGATGGTATTGATGGTATGCAAGCCATGGTGGTATTGATGGTATGCAAGCCATGGTGGTATTGATGGTATGCAAGCCATGGTGGTATTGGTGGTATGCAAACCATGGTGGTATTGATGGTATGCAAGCCATGGTGGTATTGGTGGTATGCAAGCCATGGTGGTATTGATGGTATGCAAGCCATGGTGGTATTGATGGTATGCAAGCCATGGTGGTATTGATGGTATGCAAGCCATGGTGGTATTGATGGTATGCAAGCCATGGTGGTATTGGTGGTATGCAAACCATGGTGGTATTGATGGTATGCAAGCCATGGTGGTATTGGTGGTATGCAAGCCATGGTGGTATTGGTGGTATGCAAACCATGGTGGTATTGATGGTATGCAAGCCATGATGGTATTGATGGTATGCAAGCCATGGTGGTATTGATGGTATGCAAGCCATGGTGGTATTGATGGTATGCAAGCCATGGTGGTATTGGTGGTATGCAAACCATGGTGGTATTGGTGGTATACAAGCCATGATGGTATTGGTGGTATGCAAGCCATAATGGTATTGATGGTATGCAAGCCATGTTTGATTAGATGTATTGGGCCTATATTTTAAAAATATTGCCTTTCCTTTTGCTTTAAGAATGTGCTATGAAACTAATAAGCCTTTTGTGTATGCCATTACACTTAGCACCAATCGAAATGAATCATTTTAGAGCTTATACACTTATTAGGTGTTATTCTGATAAAAGTACTTGAATTGCATCAAATGCTTTGTTACACAGACTGACTAATCAGCAACTAGCATATATATATATATATATATATATATATATATATATATATATATATATATATATATACATGGAAGACAGTTCGTAAGAAACACAGGACTGTGCCTACCAAGTTAGTGCAGAAAGGTTCAGCAATCAATGGCAGTGCAAATAATGTGGCAATATGAGCTGTTAACTATCAGATCTCTGCTAGGCAAATGTATTTGCTTCACGTCTTGATCCAAACTAAAAGCTGTGCTGCTGAAGGCATATCTGGACTCCTCGTTGACCCTTGACGTTGTGGTAGAACAGGTGAAGTCTACTGAGATGTACAGACAGTTTTTTTCACATCACCTGTAACTGCCCACTTCCAAAGGTATTCTTGTCTGCAACTCTATCGCCAGAGGATGCATACATCTGGTGGTGGAGAAATCATACCTTAGAACACAGGCGTGATGGCACAAACAGTGATGTGAAACTATCAGCTGCTAGTAGGAGCAATCTTACGGACTCTCAGTGATGACAGTTATTTCATGTAACTGTAGGGGCTTGCCAAATAATGCCTCAAAATTACATCACAGACTCTGTGCTGGACATATTGAATAATGATGACATTGATATTGTATGTCTCCAAGAAACTTGGTTGAGTAAACAAGATCTTGGATCTTTAAATACTCTCCACTCAGATGATCATGACACAGGGGCAGCTACAGTAGATTATAGGGATCGCCTATGAAGGGGCCAAAACCCAGGAGGAGTGGCCATACTGTGGCACACTTGCCTTGATATGCATGTTGCATGTTTAAATCTGGATATTGACTGGCTAACTGGAATAGAAATTAATTATAATAACCAGAAATATGTCATACTATGTGTATACATATATTGTATGTCAACCAGTGATGGTCATGATGTGATACAAAATATGTTTTGTACAATGCTGATGTTAAAAATGCATTTGTGCAGTAGATCTACGTTAGTTACCAACTCTGTGTGATGACATATGTAATTAAGAATTTAATTATTTAGTCTGGTAGTTATATATTATGTAAGTTACATAATTTTTGTGTTGATAGTTTGCATTTTGGAACTATCTATTTGATACATGTTGGAACTATCTATTTTATACATGTCAGTCAGACCTTTGTGGTCCTGATATACAAATAAAGTTCAAACATAATGATCATAGGCGTAAGAGGCGGGCACACCCCTTCCCCAAAAAAAATTAGTAACGAAAGGATTTCAGCACCAAAAAACAAATTAATTGTTAAATGAAGCAAAACAACGGTGTAGCACTGACCGGAAACCAACAGATAACGGTGAAACAAACAGAAAATTTAATAATAAATATATTACAGACAAAAACTGATGTGAGCACTCCCCCCCGGCTCAATCTCAATATACATGAAAAGGACGCATGAATATTCGGGCAAAAGGCCCTCCTCTCCCCAAACTGAGTCGATCCCGTTCACCTATGATATTGATGTAAAGGTTTCGTTATTTTATCGCTGCATTAGACCGTTTCATATGCTGCAGTAGCCATTACATCTCGGTTCTATAACGTTGCATGGTAAAGTATATATGTGTGTTAAATGTACCTATAACTACATGTACTGTTTTGCTTTAATTTCTGAGCAAAGTTGTGTTCCGAATAAATGAGATGGCTGCACGTGCATTAGTTTTTAATACAATTGTTTAATTTTTTAAATGTGTGCTGATCCATGTTTTTATATAACAAATATAGGCCTGTTAAAGTCCACGTATAATATTATAATATTTCAATGTTAATATTAATTAGTGACTGTTAATATTAATTAAACCATTCATTAATCACATTTTTGTGGAAAGGGCCTGCTTTTAAACAAATTGCAGCAGACGTTTTAAATGTTGATGACAGTTTATTAATAGATCATATAATTAGTGAATAGTGTGTTACTTTTTTAGTATATTCAGTTATTCACACTGTTATGCTACAGGACAGATCAGGTTTGTTTGCACATTACTCAAACAACGCCAAGACCAGTAGAAAATATGCAAAATCAGGATTAGAGTCGAGTAGTGCGTGTTCGGATGCTCCATTATAGTTGCTATGGATTTTGATGGACAATTTGCCTGTAAAGCAGTGTGAGCTATGTATCAGTAGCCTATAGTATCTATATATAAATGTGCCATTGCCAATTTTCCAAGTATAACATTGGTTTAAGAATAAAATTGTCGAACATGAATCATGATGAGTCCGTTCTAATGTAATGTGATCGTGAATTATGGCTGTGCTGGTGTGCACTCGGCCGCCATGAATAACTCTGACTGGAACTCTAACCCAAACCTATACCCAACTAGGCTGCAGACTGCATGTACCTTACTCATAGACTATGAGTATATAATAGGTATGAGTACTGCCTGCCTACTGGCTACTGAGTGACTGTGACTGTAAGTGCTGAAATCATATTGGACATAATTTATGCATATTTGACCGTGAAAATTCATGTAATTTTCGTCATTACAAATGTACAGGTAATGTAGTATTTTTAGGCACTTTACAGGTAATGCGGTATATATTGTGTGTGTATATATATATATATATATATTGTACCAGTTATAAAGATGATAATATTCTTATGTGCGTGCGTGCGTGCGTGCGTGCGTGCGTGCGTGGTGCGTGCGTGCGTGCGTGCGTGCGTGAACATATTAATTAAATGAGAACCGCCAGATGGCAGTACTGAAAACCCATGCAACTATTGCCATCGTTGATTACTGCCTGAATTCAGTCTAGCCCCCCCCGCGAACGCCCATGAGTCCTTATATAATAAGACCAATGCAGTGCCCGTTTACTGGGTCATGGCCTTGGGTACTGACCCAGCTGGGTCTGTGCGTAACCCGTGCTGTGTACATAGACCCAGATGTCTCGCCGTCCAGGGCTTTAATGTGTGTGAGATCAACTCGCTTCTTAGAAGCCTTCTCATAATGTAAACAAACCAGGGTAGTGTCCTTTAAATTAGCTGATTACACAGCAAAGTCTTTTGACATAAACATGTAGATGCGACATTGCAAACAACCTGAAATCGGTGATCCTTAAAGGGTCGCGGGAGGTGGTGAACTCGGGTTGCCGGCTAACCCTTGTTCCCGTTTCAGCTACGCCCCCTCGTCTCGGTTACTAGACCGGAATGACAAAAACCCCGCGCGGAGGGTTTGACGACGGCTCTGTGACAGCTGACGTACTCGTCAACACAGCCGAGGAAGACGACAGTGGGACAGTAGCACTCCAGGGTCAGGGAAGACGACAGTGGGACAGTAGCACTCCAGGGTCAGGGAAGACGACAGTGGGACAGTAGCACTCCAGGGTCAGGGAAGGCGACAGTGGGACAGTAGCATTCCAGGGTCAGGGAAGACGACAGTGGGACAGTAGCACTCCAGGGTCAGGGAAGACGACCGTGGGACAGTAGTACTCTAGGGTCAGGGAAGACGACAGTGAGACAGTAGCACTACTGGGTCAGGGAAGGCGACAGTTACACTCAAGTCATGACGACGGTCAACGAAACTTTGTGGAAGTTCCTCCTGGCGGGAGTGTCCAACATGTCGGCGGCCGCAGGTGAGTCACCAGCGTAGCGGGGAATGTGTCAGGTCTAGGTGCGGAACAAACCAGAAATCGTGTTGTTCATGCTGCAGGGACGGATCTAGGCTTGTTGGCAGGGGGGGACTGGGTGATACATAACAAATAAAACTGACCAGGATATACTACAACATTATCTAAGTATCCTAGAACAATGGAGAGACAAATATTGGTTACTAAACTTCCACCCAGACAAATGTAAACACATGAAAATATTAATAGAAAACGTGCAGAGAAGAGCCAACAAAAGGGAGGGACGTATCATATAATCATATATAGGCCTATATATAGAAAGACTAACATTACTGAAGCTACCCACACTAGCATACCGAAGGCTAAGAGAAAACATGATAGAAGTCTATAAAATAAATGCATGAACTGTACAATAATGAATCCGCACCAAACCTCCTGAAATGGGAGGATGTGCCACTAAGATCAGGAAATAGAGGACACTCTCTTAAATTGAATACCCAAAGAAAAAATGCATTTTGTTTGCAACGCTATGCGTGTTTTCTATTATTGTTCCGAATGACGTGACCTACGTCAAATGTCCACATCAGTTCCTTCGTACGGTACGAACTCTTCTTGAAACTTGCAGTGGTACCAATTAAACTCGACTGGTTAGTGTAAGGACTTATAAGCTCTTGCAATGGCTGCCTTTTCTCCCGCGCAACGCCGGGCAACTCCGCTAGTACAACGTAAACAAAAGGCTGGAAGTTCGCGCGTACCGAAAACTTGTTACTCCTTCCCATCTCCCTCGCATCCTTTCTCCGTCGCTCCCTCGCGTCTTCACTCCCTGGCGCCCTCGTTCACCCGTGCCCCTCCACCCATCCACATTATATAATAATATTGGGTCAGTGGGTGCTGCGCTTACTTGGTATGTGCGTAACCCGAGCTGTGTACATAGGCCCAATTGTCTCGCCGTCCAGGGCTTTAATGCGCGTGAGAACAACTCGCTTCTCAGAAATCTTCTCATAATGTAAACAAACCAGGGTAGTGTCCTTTAAATGGGCTGATTATACAGCAAAGTTGTTTTGACATAAACATGTAGACGCGACATTGCAAACGACCTGAAATCGGTGATCCTTAAAGGGTCGCGGGAGGTGGTGAACTCGAGTTGCCGGCTAACCCTTGTTCCCCTTCCGGTTACGTCACCTCGTCTCTGTTACTGGACCGGAATAACATAAACCCCGCGTGGAGGGTTTGACGACGGCAGTGTGACAGCTGACAGTTGACAGTACTTGTCAACAGAGCCGAGGAAGACGACATTTACGCTCAAGTCATGGTGACGGTCAACGAAACTTTGTGGAAGTTCCTCTTGGCCGGAGTGTCCAACATGTCGGCGGCCGCAGGTGAGTGACACACGAACGTAACGGGGAATACGTTGGATCTAGGCGAGGAACAAAGCGGGGTGATGCCCAGCAAGTGCGCCTGTGTCACATCAGGTAGTGAGCTCTGTGCCCAAACTTGGATTGTTATATGCTTACCATACGTCTATCAGTTCATCGAAGTGACACATCGTGCATTCTATGAACGCACGCTACAACGTACGTGGTATGCACGTGTTCCGAATGTTATGGATTTAAGGGATTTTTAATGATCTGTTAAGTCCTATTGCTGCCGCACACTGGACTGCTGCGTGTTCAGCCAACCTTATGTTACCTGATCTGCTTACATACCACATTTCCTGGTGGATATTAGTGGATTTTTCGATTAGTTTAAGATTATTCATATTTTATATTGGATATGCTAGATTTTATATTAGCTACTGTATGTTTTACCAGAATATGTGACATTGGCTGCATGGACTGACTTTGTTGTTGTCTCCAAACAAAACCAATCAGCCGTGTTAGAATTAGCCCAACCATTCTTCACAGTATGACAACCTACAGTAGAAATGAACTACTGTGAATTGGCTGGTTCGCTGTGACCACAATTTACACAGCACTTGACAATGGTATTGTACCACATCGACAATTGAACCATGGTCGAACACCAGTACGGTTACTGAAGTGGCTTCGCTTTACTGGGTCACGTCAATAGGTGTAGATCCAATATGTTATCGCTGCTGATACTGGCGACGACCGCGCACAACATACCCGACCTAGAGATACTTGAGCAGGCTTGACCCTGTTACAGAATGTTATATGTCGTGACATCAAACAGCTGATATTTTCTAGGGTAATATTATCCAGTTGACGGAAGCGGTGTCGCACATTGAAATAGTTTACGGGTTGCCGGCTGCACTTGTCCTTCAAATGGCCTGATAATCTGGATCATACCGCTGCTCACCCATGTGGTTTACACGTGTTAATGCTTTGGCCTGTGGATATGTATACGTATGAAGATGACGATGATGATGATGATGTGTGTGTGTGTGTGTGTGTGTGTGTGTGTGTGTGTGTGTGTGTGTGTGTGTGTGTGTGTGTGTGTGTGTGTGTGTGCGTGCGTGCGTGCGTGCGTGCGTGCGTGCGTGCGTGCGTGCGTGCGTGCGTGCGTGCGTGCGTGCGCGCGCGTGCGTGCGTGCGTGCGTACGTGGTGCGTGCGTGCGTGTGTCTCTCTTAACAATATCCCTCCATTTTAATTTCGGTCTTCCTCCTTTTTCCTTGCTACCACTCTTTTCTGTTTTCCACGCTCTTGTTGTCAATCTGTCTTCACTCATTCTCTGTATAATACGTAATTATACCATTCACCCTCCTCTACGCTGCTGCTCCTGCTTGCAACTTCCTCTGTATCTCATTCCTAATTCCTCCATCTTCACACAGTTATCCGCTCAAGTAAACACAACTTGTGTAATGATCTTTACAACGACTACTGGTCACCACTGCACGCAGGTCCACCTCCTGGTCACTTTACTACTTAGCTATTGTAAACATTCATTCGGAGCCCATTTCTGAATATGTTACTCCATTCTTGCAATGTTTTCTGTAGTTCCTCCTTGCTTTATGCCACAATTGCTAGGTCGTCAGCATACCGCATACGTTACCTTCTTTAGTTCTTCCTGTTCCAACACCTTTCTACTGATCAGGTTCATCACCACTGCGAACAGGGGCTCGGGGCGCTGTCTTTGTTTCCATCTGAGCCGGTGTCCACGATATTAATTTTTACACTGATTCTACTTTGTGGCGAATACAATGAAGAGCTAGTTGAGGCTTCTCTTTTGAATCTTGTTTGAGAGCATGTGTATGTGTAGATGAATGAGGTACTATGATCATATATGTGTAGATGAATGAGGTACTATAATCATATATGTGTAGATGAATGAGGTACTATGATCATATACGTACTGTTGCTACTTATTATAACATTACAATTATTTCCTCCCAATAATGTAAACTCTTTATCTGTGTTTCTTCTATGGAGAGTCTTGAGAAAAAAAAACAGTTTTTGTTCTGGCAGTGACGAATCCGATCGATGTTATCAAGACCCGGCTGCAACTCGACAATGAGCTGGTGACAACTGGCGACAGGAACGCGTTGTCCGCCTTCCAGAACCGCTACTATCGCGGCTTCTTCAGAGGCGGCCTCAGGATCGTGCAGGAAGAGGGCGTCAGGGGTTTGTACAAGGGGTAAGTATGCTGAGGGGGCGTGGCAGGGGTATCAACCTCCCTCTCTCCCACCTGTTTTTGGGGCCAACTTCCCACCTGTTTGTGGGGCCAACCTACGCTGACAGTAATGTATCCAGATTCGTTATTATTCATGCCGCCGAACACACATGTATACGTTAGCAGAAAGACGTAGGCTGCCTAATAGTATCATATGGAAGTCACCACGGTGAAAGGAAAAACAAAACCGATTTACACCATGAACCCAGCAAACATGCCGATGTTAGGTCAACATTGGACCAACATAGTTTGTATCATTGGCCTGATGTTAGCAACCGCCATCAATGCGACGTTGTTTTGTCCGTTGGCTCAGCGTTAGGCCCATTCCTTTGGTCCAACATTGGCATGCCTTATTGGCATCCGACATTGCCTTAATGGCATTGATCGGTTTGATAATTCGCTACACCATGTGTCAGGTCATTCTTTAAGTAAATTTCTTTTGCAAAAAAGGAATCTTGGCAAATACACCAAAGAAATTAAGACCAGTAATTCTTTCTCCTGGAAATATGTTGGTGGCGTCCTAGTGATATTAGTTTCGTCTTCTGTAGTCTGGTGACGTCCTAGTGATATCAGTTTCGTCTTCTGTAGTCTGGTGGCGTCCTAGTGATATCAGTCTCGTCTTCTGTAGTCTGGTGGCGTCCTAGTGATATCAGTCTCGTCTTCTGTAGTCTGATGACGTCCTAGTGATATCAGTTTCGTCTTCTGTAGTCTGGTGGCGTCCTAGTGATATCAGTCTCGCCTTCTGTAGTCTGGTGGCGTCCTAGTGATATCAGTATCGTCTTCTGAAGTCTGGTGGCGTCCTAGTTTCGTCTTCTGTAATTTGGTGGCGTCCTAGTGATATCAGTTTCGTCTTCTGTAGTCTGGTGGCGTCCTAGTGATATCAGTTTCGTCTTCTGTAGTCTGGTGGCGTCCTAGTGATATCAGTCTCGTCTTCTGTAGTCTGGTGACGTCCTAGTGATATCAGTCTCGTCTTCTGTAGTCTGGTGGCGTCCTAGTGATATCAGTCTCGTCTTCTGTAGTCTGATGACGTCCTAGTGATATCAGTTTCGTCTTCTGTAGTCTGGTGGCGTCCTAGTGATATCAGTCTCGCCTTCTGTAGTCTGGTGGCGTCCTAGTGATATCAGTATCGTCTTCTGAAGTCTGGTGGCGTCCTAGTTTCGTCTTCTGTAATTTGGTGGCGTCCTAGTGATATCAGTTTCGTCTTCTGTAGTCTGGTGGCGTCCTAGTGATATCAGTTTCGTCTTCTGTAGTCTGGTGGCGTCCTAGTGATATCAGTCTCGTCTTCTGTAGTCTGGTGACGTCCTAGTGATATCAGTCTCGTCTTCTGTAGTCTGGTGGCGTCCTAGTGATATCAGTCTCGTCTTCTGTAGTCTGGTGGCGTCCTAGTGATATCAGTATCGTCTTCTGAAGTCTGGTGGCGTCCTAGTGATATTAGTCTCGTCTTCTGTAGTCTGGTGGCGTCCTAGTGTTATCAGTCTCGTCTTCTGTAGTCTGGTGGCGTCCTAGTGATATTAGTCTCGTCTTCTGTAGTATGGTGGCGTCCTAGTGATATTAGTCTCGTCTTCTGTAGTCTGGTGGCGTCCTAGTGTTATCAGTCTCGTCTTCTGTAGTCTGGTGGCGTCCTAGTGATATTAGTCTCGTCTTCTGTAGTCTGGTGGCGTCCTAGTGTTACCAGTCTCGTCTTCTGTAGTCTGGTGGCGTCCTAGTGTTATCAGTCTCGTCTTCTGTAGTCTGGTGGCGTCCTGGTGTTATCAGTCTCGTCTTCTGTAGTCTGGTGGCGTCCTAGTGATATTAGTCTCGTCTTCTGTAGTCTGGTGGCGTCCTAGTAATATTAGTCTCGTCTTCTGTAGTCTGGTGGCGTCACTGTTGCGAGAAGGAAGTTACAGTACGATCCGTCTGGGCGCCTACGAGCCGTTCAAACGACTGTACGGAGCCACCGACCCCGCTCACACGTCGCTCTGGAAGAAGATCCTCGCTGGGGCCACTTCAGGTGAGTCCCTTGTCGCTGGCTGCTCAGGGACACCACCGACACTGCCGCTCTTCAAGTCGTTCATCATCTCATCATAGTGGTGGTGGTTTGCGTTTTTGTTTGCGTTATCAGTATGGTTATTACTGTTATTATTGTTATTCTTAGTATTGTTATTGTTTTATTATTGTTATTATTAGTATTGTTATTGTTTTATTATTGTTATCATTAGTATTATTATTGTATTATTATTGTTATTATTAGTATTGTTATTTTTGTTTTATTATTATTGTTATTCTTAGTATTGTTATTGGTTTTATTGTTATTATTATTAGTATTGTTTTTATTATTATTTTTATTATTATTGTTGTTATTGTTTTTATTGTTGTTATTATTATTGTTTTTTTAGTATTGTTATTGTTTTTTATATTATTATTATTATTGTTATTATTAGTATTGTTATTGTTTTTATTGTTGTTATTATTAGTATTGTTATAATTAGTATTATTATTATTATAATTATTGTCAGTTTCACCATCATCACCATCACATTCGTAATCATTGTCATCATCATAATCATAATTTTCTATAACTCCTGTTTATCCACATTTGAATATGCCTCGAGACACACTTAATGTTCACAGTTATCAAACCTCCCAATCCGCCATGTGCGTTCAATGACACAAACAGTTCCACTGGTGACAGTCGTGTCGTGTGTATGTCGCCAGGTGCCATCGGCAGTGCGCTGGCGACACCGACGGATCTGGTGAAGGTGCGGCAGCAGGCGGAGGGACCGAACGACGCTAGGCGGCATCACCGCACACTGTACGCCTTCCTCGACCTGTACCGAGCCGGCGGCTTCCGGGCTCTCTACGTCGGCCTCGGGCCTACGGTACAACGGGCCGCCGTCCTCACAGCCACGCAGGCAAGGCTGTTATCTAATATACAGTCATTGGACCATTTTGTGTTTCAGGCTTATTCTCTAACTGAGCGTCAGAAATAATCAATATTATGTTGTAGAGGTGCCACACACACGCATGCACGCACGCACGCACGCACGCACGCACGCACGCACGCACGCACGCACGCACGCACGCACATATATGGAATATTGTGATTAGTCATTTGGTATTTAACAAATAATAAAAAAGTTATAAAATAATTTTAAAATAAACTGGAGTGCCCGTGACTGGCTTAAACCAACATACTATTAAATCAGGATCCTAGTTAATACCATGTCAATTAATTAATTAATTAACAACCGACTAATCACGTAACACACATTTAAAAACTATGACACAGAAACAACATGCAAATGTCACTCATTTCTGATACTGAGTTCTTTTGTGAGGTCCAAGAGAATATGTCTCAAATACTATATTGTCCAAAGACTTTTACTGGCACTGTAGCTTTACTTTAGCCTCGATTATCGAAGCTGGGATGATGACTATGTTTGACTACTGGGGCTTCACAGCGACGCCTACACAACATGGAATCCGTAACAGTGAAACCATGTTTCTGAGACCAGTCTCATCTCGGCTAGTTCACGAAGGCGAGCGAGAGTCGGATAAGCGAGACTAGCAGTCCAAGAAAGCAGTATATCCATGTTACTAAACTTGCACTCCAGCTTCGCGGTTCTGCACAACGGGCGCACAGATTACACCCTCATCTAAGACCAACTACAGAATCAAAACAGGTAGTCGTAAAAGAGGGATAGTCTGTCGTGACCTGGAAGTGTGGATCTATTCGTAACAAGCCTGTTCGCGATCTAGCATTCGTTCCCGCCGTTCGTGTCGTGGTCTGCGACGTTACAACTATGTCGCTTGTCCGCAGATCCCGACCTACGACCACACGAAGCACTCGCTGCTGAACGCCGGCCTGATGACGGAGGGGATTCCCCTCCATATCGTGTCCTCCATGGTCGCCGGCTTCATGGCGGCGCTCACGACGTCACCGATCGACATCGTCAAGACGCGCGTGATGAACCAACACCTCAAAAGTACGCCATCCTTGCTGTGTGAACTCCCAGGCGGTGTCGATAACTTGTACCACTTCTTCTTCCGCCTCCTCTTGTTGTCGTTACTGCTGCTGTTGTTGCTATTATCATCATCATCATCATCATCATCATCATCATGTTTCATATGAGTACGTATCTTATGGTTGACTATATTGCATCTAGCTGTAGAAGTCTGGAATGTGCCGTTTTTATTTACTTATTTTTATGGTAATTAACGGCGCCACAGATTACGGTTTTAACGCTACGTGATTGGTCCTTGAACTTGATTAATTTACCACAAACAGTAACATGGCTGACATTGAATATATATTCTAAATGCTGTAAATTCGTAGTCTAAAAGTTCAGTTAAAACTGCATCCTCAACTGATTTAGCCTATCGCGAATCCGGTTCGTTGATGTCTAATATGTAGTGTGTGAATAGTTTAAGTAATATGTAGTGTGTGAATAGTTTAAGTAATATAGGCAGTCGGTGTAATAAAAAAAGTGCGTATTTTTGTTCAAATCATCGAAAGAATCGACTTTAGTCGTTAGATCGGGTAAGGCTAAAAATATTGGATATCCAAAACGGTAAACACTTGATGGGATCAGGGCTGATCATGGGCGTGACTTCCACCCTCTAGCGAAATTCGTGAGTGAGTGTTTAGCGTTTTCATTTCCATGTCAGTGAATACTAGGTAGGTTTGAATTTTCGCAAAATTAATTTGGTGAAAAGTGAAACGAGGAACAATCGAATTGAGTAGGGATGTTTAATATTCACAATAACATTATTACCAATTTGTTGCGTTGTTCCCAATGTTGTTATGTCGCAGTATAATCCAATATGTCAAACAACGATATGTATCAGTCATCGCCATGCACAATCCGCATCAGTACAATTCCTAGATAATTCTCTTGCTTATATTCTCCTTATGTCCACATCATATACAGAGAACTAGTGAAGCTGTACTAACGAAACGGGTTCATGCTGTGAATAGCTTGGAAATGTTTGAGCTTGACCTATGACGGTCAACGCAAAACTGAGGTTGACCAACGAAAGAATGAATGTCCAGCTGTCACATCGAATATCTGCAAAAACATTTTGGATTAGAAACTAAAGACCTGCGAAATATGACGAAAGAACGAGCTGAATGCAGGGAATACTGAGCAACATCTAAAGCCCGAGCCCAAATAATTGCGAAATAATTAGTGCACTTCAAAAGTTACTATAACTATGCGAAATACAGCCATGACGTTTTATGGCAGAAAAATAGCGCGCGTAAGCATCTCCCTTGAGCGTAGTCATGTTCCTGCGCGATGTTGTATGATAATTAAACAAAACATGTATGGCAAAACGTATTGTGACTGGAAGATCTATAAAACATTGTGACCTAATAAACTTTGTAGAGCCGGTTAATAGTTATTTAACTGGCAATGGAGCTCGTTGGGTGGCGCTAGTGGTGGTGTGTTCAGAAAGTTGAGCAAAACGTGTACCCTTTAATGGGGGCGCCTATTACGACTATATCATAATTATCGCAAATGCAAGATTCATCGTGATTCGCGGAAAATAGTTTTGTATATCTTTAATTAATAATTTATTAACTTGACAATTTTTGGGCTTGGCTAAATTTGACGCCCCCCACTTGGGACGATGTAAACAATTCATTGTATTTTGGGCCGCTAGATGGCGCCGCCAGTGCAATGATAAATTTCTACTGCACAAATAATGATTTACTGAACTAATTTTTAGAATATTGCGTCTGACGAAGGGTGAGCTTTGATTTACAAACATAAATACATGTAAATTCTGCATTTTATTGATATATTTACAAAGTCTAGCATGATGCGTAAAATAGAAAATGGCGCCACCTAGCGAGCATGTGGCAAACCGATACTTTGTCATGTTGTTACAGTGAGCTTTTTCAAATTACCCGGTAGCTTGTTCAATTTATTAATTACACACGTGTATCTATATAAACTCAGTCCTTTAATATATGCAATTAACTCAAATTTGTTGCATGGTACAAAATGTTATATAAATGGTCAAATGTCTCCAGCAGTTGTTTACTTGTTGTTGACCTATTTAGCATTACTTATATAGGCACCTTGTAAACGATACATAATTTCCATTATATAATACAGTACTTAGTGTTAACAAATACTATATAATAATAATACAATACTTAGGCTCACAACTATTATTCAAAGGTATTCCATCACATAAACATGCATCATACAATGTGTGTATACATTTGATTTCCTATGTAACCATGCATGATACAATGAGCCATTCTGATCAGCTCTTCTTACTTCTTGTTCTCTATCCATGCCTTGCATTTGTCTCTCCATGTGGCTTTTTGTCTTCGTTTGGCTCCGTCAACAATTCCCTCCAATATTCTCCTTTAAATTCCTACTTGTCTGACGATGTGACCAAAACCACCTCGGTTACAGATATTAAAGACACAACAGCTCATACAATACACATTTTTATATAAAAAAAATATTCAATGCATTATACTGTTTCAAATTTAAGTCTTTATAACAGAGTCCCATATAATGTGGCAAATTTTGTTATGTTTGCAACTCATTTGCAGGCAAAATAATTAAACTACAGTTTTATGTTAACCACCAATTGGTTGAGTAAATGTAGTAGTTCCAGTATATGTCTAAAAGAACATTAAAATTAATATTAGTCTATTTTAGGGCATTACACTTTTTTTTATGAAAATAGGCCAAAAACGTATTTTGAAAAGGTGGACAGGGGTGTCTTTAAAGTGCTCTAGCATGAAAATGTATTAACATACAAACATAAAACTGATACCATACTATATCTTAATAATGGACCTTTCAAATGATGTATACCTTTTTGCAAAAACAAAATTTCTAAAAACGGTCCAGCATAGCTAATCTACCAGAACCGGATACCCTTTCTGGCATATGTGTCATTTTATAATTCCATTTGAATGGACGTTGCAGATACGTACCACAACAGTTTTGACTGTGTCGTGAAGACTCTGCGGACAGAAGGCCCGCTTGGCTTCTACAAAGGCTTTATTCCGACCTGGATGAGGATAGGACCACACACTATCATCACATTCTTCATCTTCGAGCAGTTACGACGGGCCGTCGGAATATCACCCATTTGACACTGCGCGTATTGCGTAACTTCCGGTCTAGTCTCTGCTGACAGCCACGATCAGCTTGCTCAGTGAACTTCATCGACTAGGTCGTTTACCCCTGCTTGTTACTAGTTCCAAAGAAATGCGTCTCAGTATTACGTTCAACGTGCGTGCGTGCGTGCGTGCGTGCGCGCACGCGTTGAGATTGCTCTGGGGTGGCAGTTTTACCAACATCTTTCTGTAAAAAAATAGTTAATTAGTTTTCAATATTACATCACATGTTCTTAATGTATTGTTTAATATTATTGTTAGCAGTTCCAATCGGGACGGGCAGAGATTACGTGCCTTTCACAAATTTGGTTTTAGTGATGTCGGCGGAAGTGTCGGCGTCATACGAAGCAGTATCGTATCGTGATATGGAGGCGACATACGAATCAATCGCACAGAGTGACGGCGAACGTGGTGGCGTCTCGCGGATCAATCACACAGAGTGACGGCGAACGTGGTGGAGTCTCGCGGATAAATCAAACAGAGTGACGGCGAACGTGGTGGCGTGTCGCGGATCAGTCGAACGAGAAGACAGCGTACGGGTCGACGTCACACGTATCAGTCACACGGAATGAAGGCGAACGGGAAGATGTCACGCGGATCAACCGCACGAGATGGTAGCTGACATGACAGCGTCACACATATGCAGTTAGGCGTGATGGCAGCAATCGAGAAGATGTCATGCGTGACACTGTTGAACAATAATGCAACGAATGTGAACTCATCAATGCGTGGTTCAGGCCCAGACAACATTAAATGGCGACGAATACCGGTTGCCCTAGAAGCTCCGTCAAGTAAAGTCAGGTTGACATTAAGCCATTAAATAGCTGCTACTGGTTAGTTAGACTTCCGGCGCAAAATTACACTAAGCTCTAAAGCTTAATGTAACCCAAACCATCCCTAGGATTGCGATATCACGTTCCTGTGACTTCGGGGTTAGGCTCTATACAACACTTTAGTTATAGAATAGCAGCGTTACATATCCGACCAACAATCTTCAGATACCCCAAAAAAACTCAAATTACATCTATTTCTTATAAATTTAAGATCATCGGAATCTCTGCATTGAGATGGTAACAACGCTATTAATTGTATCATTCAATTCCTACAACTTAATGCGTTATATTAATAAAACGAATATTCCGAGCTGTCCAGCACCTGTCCTGGTGTGAAATAATTTGTTGCACTTTGCTTGCTTGCTGAACAACAAAGGGCTAGTTCATGTACTAAAATTCTTATACCTTCACTAAATGTGATTCACAAAGATACCATTGTATCAATCCCGTTAAACCGTTCTACACATACTAAATTTGACCATCTTAACCGAAGGAATAATGCTCAAATTTATAATAGTACAAATTCACTCAAGTAGTTATACCTTAGTTACAAAGGGGCGCCCGTGCATTGTGCAAATATCACTCCCTATCGTACGTTAGATAGCAGTGCTATTACGTAGACTACCGTGTGTACACTGTAGGGATCATGCCTCAGTTACACCGCCTGGTGTGTTACACACGAATGTAGGGCACAGTAATTTTAGATGTGTAATTTTAAAAAAAATCATATCATCTGACATAACTGCATTTGAGCAGACACATTGGTAAGTTTGCTGGTAGAACATGTTAGAAGTGTAACTGTGGATTTTTAGATGATTTCAATAGGCGGAAGGATTGTTGGCAATTTTTTCGCCACAAGGCGCGTATACGTAGTAATTCATGCAGAAATTGGTAAACAATTGACGGGTATGGCTCGATCAGCATGTCAGTGAGATGATGACAACGGCAGGTAAGAAGTTTAAGAATTTTTGATGGTCCCGTTTTCTAATAATCATGCAAAACGTTAACATGGTCGCCAATGGGAAACGTAACAGTAGGCTGAACCCAAATAGATACCCTGGCAACAGAAATGTGGTAGCCATCTAACAGTCATGGATGAGGGCTTTTTTTATCAAAAATATACTGTTAAGATGCATGTCTGTCACCAAACAATGAGTGTGTACTGTGGACAGGCTGCACAAAAGGAATACTTGTTAAATATGGCGTTATTCATTGCTGAGGTGTGGCTACAGTCGTGTAGTGACAGTGTATAGGCTCAGTTACATGCTCCAACATGGAATCACACGAATAAATCAAAACGGCTGACTTAGAACATTGTCTGTGCCAGGCTAGTTAATATTATATATATTTTATTGATTCCATCTAGTAAACAAGAGCATTACTTAATAAGCGCCGCTATTATTTAAACTTTGTAACTGTCTCCTTTAGGAGGTATCCTATAACTGATCTACTATATACAACATGTCAAACAAATGTACATTTTAATATTGTGCTGTAACGTTTGATGTGCATCAGCTGATATGTTACACTATTTGATTGGTTAATGAGATATTTAGTTTTCAATAAAAAAAAAATTTGTATTTAAAAATTGCCCAAAAGAGTTTATTTTAAGCTAAAAGCTTAATATAAGCACATTTTGGTATGGGAAATCAGGGTTAATTTCCATAAATGTCTATTCACCAAATCTCAATACTCATTTCATGTTGTGTGCAGTTCTTTGTAAGTGTACGGACACAAGGAGATGAAGGTATGCAAGCCTAACCATAGCTATCCCCATCTCTAGCTAACCCCATCTCTAGCTAACCCCTTCCCTAGCTAACCCCATCTCTAGATAACCCCATCTCTAGCTAACCACGAAGTGGTTTACAGAAGATATAACCTTTCCCAAAGGCATAGGTTCATAGGAAAAGTGAACAGTTTGCACGGAAAAGGCAGACAGCAGTAACAATCACGAATAGCATGGTACAGACCGGTTGCCAAAATGGAAATTTGGTCAAAATTAGGGGGTATGGCACCAGTTTGTGAGGGAGCAGGTAGCTATTTTGCACCAGAACAGTCATTGGTGATATTTGTTATGTGGCCCAGTGCATTGGTAATATTGTATAACAAATTTGGACAGAATAGTTGTATGTTGGTTGTGTCACAGCCACAGGAAGCATTGCGTAGCTCAGCATTTTCAAATGTGGCCGCAACGGGTATCTGGTCATGTGATACCCATTTATGGTTTCCAAATCAAGCAGTACGCCATGTACCCTATCAAGTAGAAGCATGACAGCAGTCACAAAAACAATAAATTTTAACAAGTCTGACACACTGGAAATCACTCGAAATCCTGTTAAATGTGACAAATTGTCACTTTTCTGACAAATTTGTGCCATGTTTGGTTAAAAATCAAGCAATTATATAAATATTAATTTGAAAATAAGTAGTTGGTATAATTAAAGAGACAGTAAGTAGGTTTTATTGGTTCAAAATGCACTTGAAATTTAGTGTACATAGTTTATGATTTATTATGTGTCAAAATTGACCTATAATTAAATTATGTGACTGGTTTTCAGCGAATATTATGGGCAGGGAGTTGTTTCGATTTGGCTGTGAAATAAATAATAATGACGTGACAAGCAGGAGTGTTCCATAATGGGTTTACATATACATTGTACCGCAACTTGATATAAAATTGGACACTTTCTCACAAAAGCTTCCCTATTTGGGATCATGTCTCAGTTACACTTCCTGGTGTGTTACACACGAATGTAGGGCACAGTAATTTTATATATGTGTAATTTAAAAAACCCATATCATCTGACATAACTGCATTTGAGCAGGCACATTGACAAGTTTGCTGGTAGAATATGTTGACAGTGTAACTGTACATTTTTAGATGATTATTTTTATTAGTGTGTGCGTGCGTACGTGCGTGCGTACGTGCGTGTATATATGCTCCATGTAACGTTTAATGGCAATAATGCATGTGATCGTGGGATGGTATTGATGTTCGTTAACACAGTGAAAGGGGAAGTTACCCTATTACTATAAAGCGACTAATGTGTGGGTGCGGAAGACTGACGCGGAAAGGAGTGTTCTCCGCTTTATTCTAATTTGGGCTGCGTAAATAAAATTGAACGTGTTAATTATTCCTCACGGAGTCACACGTTTGTTACATCGTTTACATTGTTACGTGCTAACCACAAGAACACACCCATGTCTACTGCATATACGTGACTGATATGATCAAATGTCAACGCTTCAAATTCAACCTCCCTGAGACTTATGTAAACAATACTTGAATGTTATTTAACATTGCTTGTTATCAAGGCATTGTTAACGTACACCCCCGTCCAACAAACGCACCCGCTGTCTTGATTTACCAGCCCACAACTGCCGAACATATTTGACTTAACAACTGACTTTACATATTAGTCATCCCGCCACGTCTCGGCAATTAATTCCCGAAGGCTTTCATCTCCGAGGAGGCATCATCTTGAGGTATGGTGTTGGTTGAATAATTTATCGTTTACGTTTCTGTAATAAGTTTTACCCCTGCATGGGTGATTGATTGGCCTAGTCAGTTGGTTTTTTGTCAAAGTTGTCCTTCCCTTAGCCCTTTCAGTGTCCGTCCCCTTGTCACGAGACTTGGGTACAACAGGGTCACCATGAGAAGGTACAGTCGTACTTGCTCAGGAGAGGTGAGTCACATCACTGAGCCATTTAGACCCTGTACTGACGGTTAACATCAGTAAAACAAAATAATGTTCTTTGCCGGGTCTAAGGCAAGGATTTAGGAACTACAATGAACACATGACTTGTTTACAATTAGTATAATAAAATACTTATCGTTTTGTTAATTTTTCTACATAGAAATATCTCTATTTTGTATAATACATGTATTATATTTGTGAAGTTGTGATCCTCTATATACCACGGGTCGTGGTTAGAGTGAATAAACATCTATCTATCTAAAATCATGAACCGGTGATTGGTAAATAAGGACTGCTTTCTAAAGACGAAATATTGTTGCAGAGCTAAATAAATATAACAACAATATTGTGCATGTATAAATATATTTCTATTGCTATTTATTATGTATAATCACATCTTATGTTCAACTTAAATATCAGCATTCTACTAGTAGCATGCATCCTCTGAAATCAGGAATATGTTCAGTAACTACGGCATTGGAAACAGTGGCTAGTTCTAAACTGTGATATTCACAGTATTGTTCCTGCGAACTTGTCTTGACTATCAATATGTATTTAAACATATTTTGTCCGTTAAAATAATTTCAATCCCTACTGGTGAAAAATCAGTAGCCATTCATAGAGTACATGCTAAAATGTTTGACCTCCATATGAATTTGCCAGTGCACCTCGTGCCATATTTAATTAACATTCCAAGCTAATTATAACCTATTTTCAGCCAAAGCAACAGTGGAGCCAGTCAGTAACAAACCATCAACATTGGCAACGTTATTTTCAAAAGTTCTCGCAGCCAAAACATAGTTACAAACGTAGTATGGTATGAAACCACTTGTAAATCAACAGTTTTCATTTTGCCCAATTATTATTACATCACACCTTTATTACTAGGCTCATTTGACTAGATTATATTTTCTTGTTATTTCCATTTTAACCAAAACATTTCATCACCGACGGAACTTGTTGTGTTTAAACAAGAAACAGTTTTACAACAGTCCCTACGCCACTGCCTCTTCCGCATCTCTCTACAGTACCAAATGACACAACTAATAAAATAAAACAACTGATCTCCCTTCTGGAGAGTAATAAAATACCCCTTTCCTCAACAATATGGCACATGTTAATTACTAAGCCAATTTAGAGTTATCTTAACTTAACATACAATAATACTAGACAAAGAGTACGGTCCTTGTCAACGTCATTTCATCCCCCACCGCATATAGTGTCAACTGGTATTCACTGGACATAGAAGGTGACCTAGTGGGCCTCAGTCATATAACGAGGTGGCTGTAGGTTCAAACCACTTAAAGTAATGGCTATATGGCTGAATACTTCTGAGAAAAGTCAGATTTTGCAGTGACCAGCTCCATGGGCAGACATGATGTAATTTGTTCTACCACTGAGAAACTGCATATAAAATGGCCCAGTTATGCCAGAAGCCAATATGGCCAATGGCATAAATATTTTTGGCCAACTTGTTCTTTTCTACTAAACAAACAATTGACATACACATACCTATATATGAATTTCACATAATACTTTGGGATGTACTCTACATGACAATCAATTCATCACAGCAGTGTCCCAAAACATACGCAGCAGGTGAGGCAGATCTGCAATTTATCTCTTGCACAATGCCAGACAGACTTAACCTGCAGTTTAGCAATATCCAGGGGAGAGAGGATTATTTTACATCTGGGCTGATGGTATATATATATATATATATATATATGAACAGATCATTTACTTATATTAAATATGTAAAATATAACTCAATTTCTGATGAACCCATGCACTAAAATACGTTCATAAGATCTCCGAAAGCTTTTGAAAGATCAGAGCACATGAAATTAAACAGAAAGGTGACAGACACTTTTGTTATGAAAATATCCTGAATACCGAAACATCACCCGCGTATGACAGATATAGCAACTTGTGCGAAAACTTCAGATATGGATTAATCACAAAACTGTGCCGAAACTGCGCCCGTAGATTGGATGACTGCGAGTCATCTGCTACTGTCGCAGCTCAAATTAGTTGTTGTTCATACCACTAGTGCATTAAATAAAAAAATTTTCATAACATGTTTTCATTCCTCGAAAGAACATGATGCGTAACTAAAATATTCAGGAATATTACAAAACATTGTTGTATTTTGGATGCGTTCCAAAGGATTTACTAAAAGAAGCATAGCCTTGATTTTGAATTTTGTTTGGCAGGCTAAGCATTGTATGCAAAGGTATTTATTTATTGCCTGGTGTAATACTGTCATATAAAAATAATATATAATGTGATATAATATGTTCAGTTACACAGATCAAGTAAAACGAGCTTCCTTACAACATGCCCCAATAACCTGCATTGGAAAACCAATAGTGGCTTTAATTAATCGCAACTAGTTTGTTTAAGAGCAAATTCTATGAAATCGATAAATTAATGGTAGTTCCTTTTGTATATCAACATAATAATGCAAATATGTTACCTGGATATCGATAATTTGTTGGTACCATAAAAATCAGCTGAACCAGCATACCACACACGTGCTGCAAGAAACAACTAACGCGACGTATGAATCATTACACAGAATGGTAAATATAAACCTCACCGACATTTAACCAAATGCTACGGTCACAACTGATTTGAAATCCTTGATTTTCTATATGTGGACATACATTATGATACAGTGATTCGTCATATATAATGCAGATGCATAATCAGACATACCAGATTAAAAAACATCCAGTCTGAGCTAAATTCGTACTTAAAATAGCATATCTTCCCTTTGATATGTGTTGCAGACATTAACACACAGGGTGACAACTTGTATGTATTTACATTTATGCCTACACATGTTGCTTATGATGAACACTCAGGTAAATACGGCGGTGGCCATTACAGCATCTGGCTGACTCAGTGAAGTGTGTATGGCACATCAGAGATACGCATCAACATGTTGTCAGTCAACGAAAAAATTTTGTCTGACTACAAGCCTATCAATTTCCAGGAACTGGGTTGCATCGCATATGTCAAGTGGTCCAAGTTGGTCACGCTTCAATGAACATTAACAGTCAATCTGCATTCGTTGAATGATACTTCACAAGCGAGCAACCTCTGTTGTTGGAAGTTCAGCTCCTTAGATCGGGGATGAAATAAAATGTGTCATCTATGGCCCCCATGAACTTTGCTGTGGTGATCTCAACAAATTGTGCGGCAAAATCGTGTACCATTGCGATGCCGGTGTTTGCTAGAACTCCGGCTTGAACTGAAGCGAATCGATGACCTTCTGTGGAAGGGGAAGTTGCGGTACGTGGTGCGTGGCAAAGTTCTGTAGGATGACGATTCGACACAGACTCTGAAGATTGTTGACGGTCGGCAGTCTGTACACCTGCACGTAGCTCTGCGTTGGCATGTACGGCATGTTCATGACAATCGCCATGCGGTTGCCGCACACCGAAAGTACGGGCGTGTAGTTGACGGGGCACAGGTGTCGTGCACACGTGTAGCGGTGGTACTGGATGCAGTGAAGCGTGTCCGCCGTATCCCCGCTGAAGATGTAGATGCTGCAATGTAGAGGCCGACAGGTCCGCATGCGCTTCTCCCGACAGTAGCAAGTCACGTCAACGATGACAGCGATCAGGAGGGATCCGTCCTTGCTGTACGAAAGGTCTTTCATGTAGGGATAGAGTGTGCGGTGGATGTCAGTCACAGTCGTGTTGGTGTGTGCCGCTTGCCACATATCTAGCTGTACTAGACTTAGACTGTTCGCTTGGTTCGCCTCAAAGTTCGTCACGGCTACCCGTTGCCACATGAACCGTGGGTCGAAACAGAAGTGACACGCATTGAAATAGAGCTCGATCTCACTGAGCAACTGCATGGCCTTCAAGTCGTACAGCTGCAGTACAACGTTGACCGGTGCCTGCGGTCGCGTGTGACCGGGCACGGTTGGCATCCGCAGAAGACATTTCGACTGGTCAGGACTGATCTCTCCGGCCAAGGCTTCATTCGCAAACTCAACGTGTCGGTTGCCGAAAACTCCGAGGAACTTGTTGATGCCGAGATCGAGAAGTCCGAAGTGCGAGTTGGTGTTTCGTGTCAAGTGAAGTACGACCAGGTTCTCTCGGAAGCAGAGAACGCTCTTCACGCGAAAGTGGTTGATGGACGACATCTGGGCTGGGATATGGTTGTATTCGAAATGTTCGGCCATCTTCGCAAACTTGCTGCGCTTGCGGAAGCTGAAGATAGAGTTGGCCTTGTTGATGCTGATGATGCCTTGTCGACTCATGCAGAACGAGAAGTTGCAGTCCTTGTGAAGCAATCCGTCACATGTCAGTATCATCTCGGCAAAGCCAGCAGCCTCTGTAGACAAACATAACCATGTTATTAGTGGCTAGACTTATAAGTAGTTTTAATCACACTGAAATGTGTACTTGGCTTCCTCCTCAACGGATGCCATATTTGTTTACAATACGTCATGGTGTCATATGGTTGATTATCTGGTGACTAGTTTGGAACAACAGAAACAGTGCCACCTGGTGTTAAACAGTTACCTTATTGACTAGAGAAACAAAAAATTACCTGTTGTTGGTGTATGTTTATATAGATTTCTTGACATTTTTCCATGTGTCAGATTTTTTTTCAAGTGAACTATGTTTAATAGGTCAGCTACAGTACAATTATAACTTAAATCATCCACATTAACCTACAATTGTAACAATGGCTAAAATAGTGAGGTCATATCCTGCCCATGAGTTCCAAGACATCTATGCTAAAATAAAATTCTACCATAAAAAGATGGCATAATAATAATAATAGGTGAATTTCTGTAATTATAATAAGTCATAACCATATTTTTAGATACTGTAATCATAACTGGAAACATTTCTGGGGTACTGTAATTGTAATTGAGTGGAACCAGAGTGAATATGGAACATTTGGACGCAAGTGAACTTGCACTTCTGAGTGCATTACCCAATAATTCCTGCTTTCGTTATTTCTTATGACCATTTTATATGGCCAGCTTTGCACAACCTTCATAACGCCAGAGCCATGCAAAGACTGACAACTATTCCCAGACAGCTGAGAGGGCACAATAAAATGAGAAAAGAAGCCACTACACAGCTATATCCACAGACATTTTTGGCAACATTCATAAAGGGAGCATCAATCTAATCCAGAGATCCAGGCTGGTACTTTTACTACACATTAACACAGTATGTTCATGTTCTTCTGACGCCTTGATACATAAATGTTAAGTTACAAAAATGCAAATGCAGGAGATTTATACGTAAATCAGAGGGGCTCGGGATATCAGAGCCCCTCTGCATATGTACAGCATATGTACTATTAAATGGTACACTTGCAAGTCAAATTGATGGCATCAAGTTGACGGAATTAGTGTCGACATCCACTGGTGCCAACCAACCATGGTTTTGTTAAATATTCACCTACTGAAAACAAAATGTTCCCATGATGAAGCCAAAACTAAAAAGTGTGTACGTGCATGCATGCGTGCGTGCGTTCGCATATGGCTGAAAGGGGTTGGCATCTCACGTGTTTATTTGCAAAATCGATGAGTCGCGCAATGTGTGCTGATCCGCAAGTCATCATAACTGGAGTTCCGTGTTGATTTGAATGGCACAACAGTGTAAATCGTGGCAACAAATGTTGCGTAATGTGCACCGGTCTATAACAAGAAGTCTTGCAGAATCGGGCAATGTGCGCTAGTCCACAACTCGACAACTTTACTGGTGGCAACGGGCCAATCACAGCACATTTTGGCGACAGCTGCGGAAAACACCACTTGGTGCGTGTCGGGTTCATAACACTATGGGGTGCTCACATGTAGTTCCAAAACACCACTTGGTGTGTGTTGGGTTCACAACATTAGGGAGTGCTCTCATGTAGTTCCAGAACACCACTTGGTGCGTGTTGGGTTCACAACACTATGGAGTGCTCACAAGTAGTTCCAGAACATCACTTGATGCGTGTTGGGTTCACAACAATAGGGAGTGCTCACATGTAGTTCCAGAACACCACTTGGTGTGTGTTGAGTTCACAACAATAGGGAGCGCTCACATGTAGTTCCAGAACACCACTTGGTGCATGTTGGGTTCACAACACTAGGAAGTGCTCACATGTAGTTCCAGAACACCACTTGGTGCGTGTTGGGTTCACAACACTATGGAGTGCTCACATGTAGTTCCAGAACACCACTTGGTGCATGTTGGGTTCACAACAATAGGGAGTGCTCACATGTAGTTCCAGAACACCACTTGGTGCGTGTTGGGTTCACAACATTAGGGAGTGCTCTCATGTAGTTCCAGAACACCACTTGGTGCGTGTTGGGTTCACAACAATAGGGAGTGCTCACAAGTAGTTCCAGAACACCACTTGGTGCGTGTTGGGTTCACAACACTATGGAGTGCTCACAAGTAGTTCCAGAACACCACTTGGTGCATGTTAGGTTCACAACACTAGGGGAGTGCATACATGTAGTTCCTACGATTGCCATGACGCACCCACAACTTTTGTTCTGCTGTGTGTGCTGTGCACACCCGCCGAATGCAACATCATTGCTAGTCATAAAACCGTGTGATTCGCAACAAATAATTTTCAATGTATGCCTTGCATTAGCAATGTACACTTTGCATTAGCAATGTAAGTCTTGCATTAGCAATGTACGCCTTGCATTAGCAATGTACGCCTTGCATTAGCAATGTGCGGCTTGCATTAGGAATGTACGCCTTGCATTTGCAATGTACACCTTGCATTAGCAATGTACGGCTTGCATTAGCAATGTATGCCTTGCATTAGCAATGAATGCCTTGCATTAGCAATGTATGCCTTGCATTAGCAATGTATGCCTTGCATTAGCAATGTATGCCTTGCATTAGCAATGTATGCCTTACATTAGCAATGTACAGTTTGCATTAGCAATGTATGCCTTGCATTAGCAATGAATGCCTTGCATTAGCAATGTATGCCTTGCATTAGCAATGTATGCCTTACATTAGCAATGTATGCCTTGCATTAGCAATGTATGCCTTACATTAGCAATGTACAGTTTGCATTAGCAATATATGCCTTGCATTAGCAATGGTCTCACCATTAAGAGATTATCTGAGCCATTACCAACCTGCATGTCCATCCTTCCAGTTGTCCAGTGTACACTGATGAAGGAGCGTCCAAGCCATTGCCTCGGACAACTGACCACAAGAGTTGGGGAAGACAACCGCCGCAGTAGCTCCCCCGAGATCTCCCCATCCCTGGTCGGCAGCCTCTCCCCTCCCGCTCACACTCACAGCTCCTTTACTCTCCTCTGCCCCCATCTTCTAGCATCTTCCTGAAACAGACGAAACATTCAATATTATAAGCATAACAATCACTTTGAAACTCTCCCTTAATAGATTCAAAAACTTTAAAAATGGAAATGTCTCTTTAAGTATACATTGCACTGCCTGTAATAAAATTTGAAAAGAAATTTTTTTTGCTAGTGGTACTTTTAATTAAGTGCCTTCCTGATGGGAGTTTCTGAAAGGCTGGGAAGAGAGGATATGTCACGTGGCTTTACTTTTAAGCACTACATTATATAGGCTGGACAATTGTCTCTGATCACAGCTAATCAATTTGTTGGCCGTGTTGACAATATGGAGTAGTCTTGTTTTATTTTTAGTTGTAACATTACCATACCAAGTTATGATATTGAATGAGAGAATGCTTTCTATCTACCTTCTGTACACCATTTCAAGAATCTGCTGACTGACATCAAAACATTTCAATTTTCTCAAGAGAAAAAGACGCTGTTCACTTTTCATGTACATGTAATCTACACAGTCACAGAATGTCAAGTTTTGACCAATTACAGTACCCAGGTATTTGAAACTATTTACTATTTCAATTTCTTGATTATCTATGGAGATTGGTCTTGGTTCCTTTCTAGTCCTCCCCCTCCAAGGACTAACTATTTAGTTTTAGAAATGTTCAGCTCAAGAAAGCTGGACTTAAACCGTTAAGGCATCAATCTGCAGGTAATACTGAGAAAGAGAGAACTCATATTTGAGACGACCCACAACAGGCCCTTAGCCAGGGATCTATCTGTCCGTCTGGAAGACAAGGGCAAATGTCTAACAAAGACGGGTCAAATAAAATACAAGACGGGTTTGTCTTTTCACAAGATGAGATTTTTTCATAATATTTTTTTGGAACTTAATCTTAGTGCACAGCGTTGTGATTCAACGAATGTTATCGGCAGCAGAATAGTGAATACCGCCGATCTATAAGACTATTGGGGTATTCCATCTCAGATTACCCAAGGCATGTTGCACTCAAATTTTTTTATAAAAAAAAACGATCAATTAATCCACAAGTCAATATAATCACACATGTCAAACCATATGGCTGTAGCTTGAATAGTTTCTGAGTTATGACCATTTAAATATTTGTGGATTCTGTAATTTTTGCCATTTTTTTGAAATCATGAAGATTTCCTGTTCTACTTAAAATACCAATAACTCAAAACCTATTCGTTCAAGAACTCTGAGAAAAGGAGTGTTTATTCTCCATCATATGTAGATAGTAACATACACACTATAGTTCCACTTCCATATACTAGTTCTCCCATAATCTGCCACTGAAGTTGTGTTTTTACGGTGCGAAATTGGGCCAACGAATGATTTTAGACCGATATTCAATGAAAAAACATGTTAGAACACAAATAAATCTTATTTGGATTAATAACACACCTATAAATCTAGGAACTGAGAAGTTTGAAGTGTCTATCGTGATTAGTTTATGAGATACTGATCTCCAAAAGTTGGTACTTTGTTAAAAGTGGCCTATTTTAGCAGCCAGAAATGCTATATGGCCATGGAGCTGAAATTCCAATTTATTTTTATTTGAAATGCAGGTACAATGCCTGTGGATTCATGTTGAACAAAATATTTTGGATAGATGCATTTTGTGTTTTTATACAATCAACAGATTACAACAAAATATCAAATCCTATAGGTGATTTTACTACATGTTCCATCTTGAATTCCATTTTGAGTGTGATTGCAATCATATGTGTTCATGTTAGACATATTTGCAGGCACATACTTAAGACATTGCAAGTATTACTTCCACGTTTATATATATTTAAATAAAGTTCCAAATTACTTTTTTATTAACCTTCATGACTGTTTTGGCTCTTTATTTATTATGTAGATTTGACAAAGTAATAATTTTCAGTATTTTTCATTATCATATCACGTTTTAGCTTCATTATTTTTTTTAACTAGATTAAATACTAAGGTTTAAATGTACGCAAAGTTGTGACTATTGTACAGGTGAAACCAACCTTTTGCACAGCAAGCAAGACTTGATTGGGCCAATAATGGCTAAAATGGAATTGGCGTGCCATTTAAAAAACCCAATTAAGCCAATAATGGCTGGCATTGGCTCAACTGACATTTGCTTACTAAAAAAATGTGCTACACGTGCATTGACAACCAGCATTGGTCTGCCAGTGAAATAAACCAATTGGGCCAATAATGGCTGGCATAGTTGCAAACGCCTTCCATGGAAGCTGTTCATGTGTTTAGCATTATACTGTTTAGAAAGAAAGCTCATGTGTTAAATGTTATGCTGCTTAGAAAGAAAGTTCAAGTGTTTAACGTTACACTGCTTAGAAAGAAAGTTCACGTGTTTAACGTTACACTGTTTAGAAAGTTCACGTGTTTAACGTTACACTATTTAGAAAGAAAGTTCACGTGTTTAACATTATACTGTTTAGAAAGAAAGTTCACGTATTTAACATTACACTATTTAGAAAGAACGTTCACGTGTTTAACGTTACACTATTTAGAAAGTTCACGTGTTTAACGTTACACTGTTTAGAAAGAAAGTTCACGTGTTTAACGTTACACTATTTAGAAAGTTCAAGAGTGGCAACATTTTATTTCTGGCTAAGAGCCTGACCCACAAGGGCCATGTCATCTGTGTACTTGATAAGAGTAAGTATTAGACAGTTGCACGAAATTTCGTTTGAGTAGATTGAAAAAACTGGGAGAAAGAACGCATCCTTTTGGAGCTCCAGTATTTTGAACGAGTTCGTTAGACAGCACGGGTTCTCTGCACAGTCAGGTGTTCAGTCTGACACGTTGTGGCCAGTCGCTTGGAAACTGCCTAATCCTCAGAACAAGGTAAAAATTTACCTCAAAGCTCAACAACTTCTGAATCAGAACCTGGGGTTGCACGGTGTTAAAGGCTGGTGAAAAGTCCATGAAAAGGACACGGACAGTTGTTTTAGAAGTGTCGAAGTGTAAACAAACATTACGCCGCTATTTAAGAATGGATCGAGGAACAAGCCAGAAAATTACAGACCAGTGAGTTTAACATCAGTTGTATGTAAATTACTCGAAACATTAATTAGAGACCACATAGTGGAATTCCTTGTAAAACATAAATTAATAAATACATCTCAACATGGGTTCCTAAAAGCAAGGTCAAGTCTAACCAATCTCTTATGTTTTTTGGAAGAAATTACAAAGTGGGTAGATGACGGGTCACCAGTGGATGTTGTCTACTTAGATTTTCAGAAAGCTTTGGATAAAGTGCCACATCAAAGATTGTAACTTAAACTAAAATCCCATGGAATAGGTAATGATGTAATCAACTGGATAGAAGAGTGGCTTACATACAGAAGACAGAGAGTAATAGTAGACAGTGAGATTTCAAACTTGAAATCTGTTCTGAGTGGGGTACCACAGGGATCAGTATTACGCCCTATACTATTTTTAATATATATAAATGATTTGGACGATGATATATCTAGCAAAGTACTGAAATTTGCAGATGACACAAAAGTATTCAGAAAGGTTACTAATGTTACAGATAAACAAAGTTTACAGGATGATCTAGATAAATTAGTTAAATGGTCAGAAAAATGGCAAATGTTACTGAATTTTGGGAAGTGTAAATGCATGCACATAGGACTTGGAAACATGGACGAAGAATATAAAATGGGGGATGCTGTACTAGGTAGAACCACACAAGAAAAGGACTTAGGAGTAATATTTAGTGCAGACATGAAAGTTTCAGAGCAATGTGGGATTGCCGCTTCGAAAGGAAATCAAATTCTAGGGCTAATTAGGAGAACTATCACATATAAGGAGAAACAGCTAATTGTACCCCTGTACAAAGCAATAGTTAGACCACACTTGGAATATTGTATTCAAGTATGGAGGCTGTATCGTAAAAAGGACATAGACAAGCTAGAAAGAATACAACGAAGAGCTAAAAATTATTCCAGAATTGAGAGACCTTAGTTACAAAAGCCACTTATTACAATGCGGTTTGACAACACTAGAGACCAGGAGACTAAGAGGAGACCAAATAGAAGTGTTTAAAATAGTGAACGGTTATGAGGATGTTGACAAGAATATGTTCTTCAAACTTAAAGACGGCAATAGAACCAGAGGACACAAAGCAGCATTAGTTAAGGAGCAGTGTAGGTTGGACATGAGAAAGTATTCTTTCTCACAGAGGGTGATAAATGAATGGAACAAACTGCCAAATGACTGTGTAAATGCTAGTAGTGTGAATATGTTTAAAAAGAGAATTGACAGATATCTGATAAAGACGGGCTACACATAGATAAGAAAATTTTTGGACTCTCGATAAGCCAATGGCTTCCTTGTCCACTTGCCAGCTGGAACTTGTTGTTTGGGATGGCAATCTTGTTAAATCTTGTTAAAAAAAGTGACTTGAAATCAGACTGAAATGAGTTAACGTTGCACCATCTACATCCCTCTCTACACAAACCGTAGGGGTCCACGTGATCAGACACAGACTTGATCAGTTGATTACAGACAAGTCTCTCTATACACTTAGCAATGATGTAAGCACCACTGGTCGAAAGTAATGTAATTGTCTGGCACCAGGTTTTTTAGAGACCGGCATAACGGTAGACATTTTCTATGAAAGTGGCATATAATGGATGTGGATGGATGGAGAGGCATTTGACAGCATCACCATTGATGCCTGTCACCAGTGTGACAGGAAAAGTTTGGCACAACTTGTTACATTTGTTCTCATTAAGTAAATCTTTCAGCTCTTTGGTAGGCCATAGCTTGTTATTGGGGAAAATGTTTACAGTTACAGTTTTTGTTTGTACGATTGTTTCTTTCAGAACTGAATGTAAGATGTGACAGTGTCGGTTAATTCGTCTGGTTTGTCAGAACAGCCTTCGAAAAACACTTGCCAATCAGTTGCATTCATAACATCCCTTGAGTGCCTCTGAGCTATCGCTGTCCCAGACTCGTACAGTGTGTCCTGGGTTTTTCTCTTTTCAACATCTGCCTATATTTAGGAACTAGGTGGATCACATTATGATCTAACCATCCTAACGCAGGCCTACACAGTGATTGAAATGCATCAGGAATGTTTATGTAGCAGAGATCAATAGTCATGTTGAGACACGTTGGATACGTCACACTCTGGTAAAGATTTCAAAGAAGGCAGGTAATGTTGCATGTTTTAAAGTCGCCCAGCATGAACAAGGCCTGGTCAATTGATCTACTAGCCGCCCTGTTATATCACTCGGCGACACACTCGGCTGCCTGCATATTGTCGGGACCAGGAATGTAAACGAGGACAATTGTTACCCAGCCTATTTCTCGTGGCAGATAGATAGGTCAAAATGACACTGTCAGTATTTCGTACAATCTCGTGCTGACACGCACACACACACACAGACACGCTCATGCACACACAAATTGATGGTCCACTTTTCATTCACTAATATGCACAATCCACCTCCAATACTTTTTCTATTTTCTTCTTGTCCCTGTCAAATCATATGGTTATAAAACCTTCAATTTCAAAATCGCCATTCTATACTGTCAGCCGAGTTTCAGTAAAACAGATTAGACTATTTCTGCGGTAGTCACAACCATGAGCAATCAGTGTTGATAATTCATCCATTTTGTTTTGAATTGAGTGCACATTTGAAAGTGTCATTGTTGGAAGTCAGGGTCTGAAAAAACTTTTCTTGAGTCTATTTCTCACTCCTCCTCTCAAACCACGTTTCTGTTTGTTGTTTGTCCTGTTCGTTGCGCTCGAACAGTCAAATTTAAGGTTAGGTGGTAATGTGTTGGTGCAGTGTTGCAACTTCAGATGGTACTCATGGCGGTGCAGTGGAGGGCCATGGCTGAACACACGGGGCCTGCTTGAAGATTCACTGTTGTTGATTCCAGAAGACAGAGCCAAGACAGTCATAATACACATTCCTGATGTCTTCACGTACATTGTCATACCACACAGAGCAAGAAACTCCTCAAAATAAAGTCACCAAAGCATAAAACTTACAGAACGATGTGCACCTTGGTTCACCGACAGAGTAGGTAAAGGTAAGGTAAAGTCATTCCCCAGGCATTACGCCTTAGGAAGCCATGAAGGCTTATATGGCCAGTGCTTAAACCTGGTTTCTATAGTGCGAAGCAACTTAGAGTGCAGTTATACTGACTCTCCTGGACGGGACACTAGTCCATCGCAGGTACCTTCCAAACAGTGTTTGTACTCATTTACAGCTGAGTAGACTGAGGCAAAGTAGGGTAAACGAAATTGCCTAAGCTTCGAAAACGAACTGTGACCAGTGTGGGTCTTGAACTCGCAACCCTTGAATTTAGAGTCCAACACCTTAACCACTAGGCCACGGCTGCCCCCCAGTTGCTCTGTGTCATACCACACAGAGCAAGAAACTCCTCAAAATAAAGTCACCAAAGCATAAAACTTACAGAACGATGTGCACCTTGGTTCACCGACAGAGTAACATCCCCTATTCACCCTTTTTACCGAAACAATTCAAGTCACTGAAGACATCCACACAACAATCTTCATTGACATCCATACAACAACCTTCATTGAAGACATCCACACAACAACCTTCATTAAGGACATCCACACAACAACCTACATTGAAGACATCCACACAACAACCTTCATCGAAGACATCCACACAATAACCTTCATTAAGGACATCCACACAACAACCTTCATTGACATCCATACAACAACCTCCATTGAAAATATCCACACAACAACCTCCGTTAAATACTTCCACACAACAACCTCCATTAAATACATCCACACAACAACCTCCATTAAATACATCCACACAACCTCCATTAAATACATCCACACAACAACCTCCATTAAAGACGTCCACACAACAACCTCCATTAAAGATACCCATACAACAACCTTCATTGAATTAAGACATCCATACAACAACATGCATCACACAAGCTGAGTTGCACCCATCTCAGAATCAAGTCACCACATATCTGACAGTCTGATTAGAACTACCCCAGAGATGCCACAGCTCACAGACATCTCATTTGACAGCCGGACTAACGGTAACACCAGCTTATTCTCCTACTATGGCATTAAATGCAGATAAACCTGTGCAAGTTGTTAGCAAAATGGTCCATTTAATCTGATGTTTCTTCTTTTCTTAACACCACAACAACGGGAAGCTGCGAGTGAGCATCAGTAATCTATCAAAGCAGCCCGCATCATCCACTAACAACGCCTCACCACATCAAAGTATTATTAATTGTTCTATATTGATACATTAACACTGATTATCTGTCACGGGTCTGTGCACGCCCAAACAGCACTGGCCGATGCCTGTGTATACATTACACGCAGCCACTGACTTCATTGACCGATCCAGTCGAACACTGATCCTGTTTCCACAGAGTCCCGCTCGACAAAGGATTAACTCGATTATCTAGTCTGTTTGCCCGCATCGTTAATGGCAACAGTCAGTGGAATGGAATGCAGTTGGATAATTGCGGAAATCATCTAGGTGCCCGCCAGCAACAAGCCTAAAAAGGACGCTTTCTCTAAGTAGGACAAAAATGAAAGCATTACGGAGCCACAGAATTTTACTATTGATTAGTGCTTGTGTGGCGCCATTAGCCAAACAGCCTGCATCAGCAAACGACAGAATCTGCCACGTTTCACTCGTTAGTTGTTTTCCTGTGTGGCCATTATGACAATGACATCAATGCTTGACAACCGCCTCTGTCATGTCTTCCCTCACAGACATAATAAGTGGGTCATGACATCACCAACTACAAACTACCAAGCCTATGGTCTTTCTTTTTTTGGCATGAACTAAAAGTACTGCCTACAATTGTGCATAAAATTACACATGAAATTTCTAACAAAATATAAGCTTAAAAAAGAAGGTTATTTCCAAGAATGTGCAGTATCCAGTCTTTGGGACTGCTCATAGTGCTTTACACTTCAGCCCCTGGAAGACCTGCTCATTCCAACGCCAACTCAACTTCTCTGGGAAGCATTCAGCCATGCTGCAATTACTGCACAAAGACTATTCTTTTACATATGTCCCACTGTCTATAGCCAGGTACCCAGGCATATAGGTGAGTCAACTGAGGCAATGTAGAGTGAACAAAATAGCTGTGGCTTTGAAATGGCAGCAAGAGGATTCGAACACCGTCTTCTTGATTGAGAGTCTGGCGTTCTAACCTCTGAACTACTGTGTCCCACTAACAGTACGAGCAGCATATGAAGAGGACTATTTATAACTGGAGTTTCATTGGCTCTGCAGCAATACACATTTTAACAGCTGTAGTCAAGAAGATATTTCACACTTGTAATAGTTACAGATCCATAATATCTTCCTGCTCCAAGATCCACTCCATATGTTCCACAACATATCTGTCACCACCAACAAACATTCCACTGTTTCAGAGGCATGGTAGTGTAATGGTTAATACATCTGCTTTATATGCCAGAGTTCTCGGTTTAAGATCCACACCGGGCCTAGTATGTTTGGGATAAAAACTCAACTCTCAACATTGGTGACTGTGTATCCCTCGTGACTCGGATGATTACGTTCATGTCAGTCCGAACTCATTAATTAGAGATGTAAAAAGAACAACTAAGGACGACTGGCACTGACCGCCTTCAGCTGGCTACCATGACATGATAGTCTTGAAAAAGCTGACTAGTCAACATTTTTGGAAACCACGACATAATACAGAATAGTCAGTTAACATAGTTTAACACAATATATATATATATCTATCTGCAAACTATCTGCAACACATGTGTCCACCCCAACAATCCATTTAACTATTTCCACAACACATCCACACTATATCCACAACACATCCACACCAATGATTCAATCCAATCACACAACACTCTTCTTACAGCAGTGATATTTTTACACACAGCGGCCCAGATTTCATTGTAGTAGCGTTCTGACAAAGCAGTTGAAATTAGTAACTTGCAGGTTGACTCACATTAAATAAATGTTGATTTTCCTACACAAAATGTTACCCACAAGCAGATAGAAACTGACGCAGCTAAAACACCTGACTGCTTGTATTAGCTAACATTCTTGCTCAGTAGAGGGCAGCACTGGGAATTACCCCATCAAAGGATCATTATGATGTAGATCTGTGTAGAAAAATAAAAACCTGATGCCATTGTGCTGCAGAATTACGTCACGGTTCCAATTCACAAGACATTTGGTTGCGTGTCTCTGAATCATCACTGTAGGTTCCACCAATTTACACTGTCACGCTGATCAAGCTTGAAAATTAGTAAGAGAGCTTCACCGTAGTTGATTAAATATTAACATCAGAGAGACAGATTACATGGACCCACTCTTAATTAAGAATGAAGGATCATGTCAAAAGTTCAACATGTGAAATGTTTCCCTCATGTCAGTTTGCCAAGGGAGACAGATTCCCCCTGCACAAATTGAGCTATCTTGCCTGACCAGTACAGCACTGCCTTCTCCTGGGCTGCGGTTAATCCCTAGTTACACTGGCTGGCACACTAGGCCTGGCTGGAAGAATAAATGTCAAGGGGAATGTTAAAGCTGCTTCTGCAATTTGATTTTTTGCTCATCTCGTTTAAGCCCCATTTTATAACAAATTTACCCTATCTAGTATCCACTACGACATGCTAGTTCTAGTATCCACTACGACATACTGGCTCTAGTATCCACTACGACATGCTAGCTTGTTTGTGCAAATGTGTTATTTTTATGAAATCATCAGACAAACTATTCAATTAATTTTGGTTTGGTTGAACTGAAACATGGCAAAAAAAGAGCAAAAGTGGCCATCTTTTTTACTATAGCATAACGCTGTTCACACCTTCACAAGTTATCCAATGAATCTAATGATCAAAGTTACCCAATGGATCTACTGATTAAAGTTACCCAACAAATCTAATGATCAAAGTTACCAAACAAATCTAATGATCAAAGTTACCAACGAATCTAATGATCAAAGCTATCCAATTAATCTAATGAGCAAAGTTACCCAATGAATACAATGAGCAAAGTTACCCAACGAATCTAATGAGCAAAGTTACCCAATGAATCTAGTGAGCAAAGTTACCCAATGAATCTAATGAGCAAAGTTACCCAACGAATCTAATGAGCAAAGTTACTCAACGAATCTAATGAGCAAAGTTACCCAACGAATCCAATGAGCAATGTTACTCAACGAATCTAATGATCAAAGTTACCCAACAAATCTAATGATCAAAGTGTTCCAATGAATCTAATGATCAAAGTACATTTTTTCAAAGATTTCAACAAACATGAACTCTTTTATTAAAATGAATGTGCATCTGAGCCTGCTATGCATATTACTTTAGTCTTCAAGTCAGCCAAACCCACCCGCAGACTGACACTTCAATGTGCATCAGAGCCTGCTGTGCATATTACTTTAGTCTTCAAGTCAGCCAAACCCACCCACAGACTGACATGTCAATGTGCATCAGAGCCTGCTGTGCATATTACTTTAGTCCTCAATTCAGCCAAACCCACCCGCAGACTGACACTTCAATGTGCATCAGAGCCTGCTGTGCATGTTACTTTAGTCTTCAAGTCAGCCAAACCCACGCAGACTGACACGTCAATGTGCATCAGAGCCTGCTGTGCATATTACTTTAGTCCTCAATTCAGCCAAACCCACCCGCAGACTGATACTTCAATGTGCATCAGAGCCTGCTGTGCATATTACTTTAGTTTTTAAGTCAGCCAATCCCTCCCGCAGACTGACACTTCAATGTGCATCAGAGCCTGCCTGCTGTGCATATTACTTTAGTCTTCAAGTCAGCCAAACCCACCCGCAGACTGACACTTCAATGCAATCAAACCCAGCCCAAAATAGCAGCATATTTCGATTTATACAAATGCCGCACTCTGGCGTATGTATAGTTTAGAGGACACATTGGATATCATGACTTCACGTTTTTCCATATCTGGTCAAATAACAGGGGAACCAGGGTCTTTTAAAATGGCTGTGGTCTAAAGGGTACTCTTTTTATCCCAACTACGAGTTTTTATGTAGTTACCCATTCTATCCTGACTACAACATATAATTTAGTTACCCATCCTATCCTGACTACAACTTTTTACGGAGTTACCATTCTATCCCGACTACAACTTTTTATGTAGTTACCCATTCTATCCCGACTACAACTTTTTATGTAGTTACCCATTCTATCCTGACTACAACTTTTTACGTAGTTACCATTCTATCCCAACTACAACTTTTTATGTAGTTGCCCATTCTATCCCGACTACAACTTATAATTTAGTTACCCATCCTATCCCGACTACAACTTTTTACATAGTTACTATTCTATCTTGACTACAACTTTTTATGTAGTTACCAATTCTATCCCGACTACAACTTTTTATGTAGTTACCCATTCTATCCCAACTACAACTTTTTATGTAGTTACCCATTCTATCCCATCTACAACTTTTTATGTAGTTACCCATTCTATCCCAACTACAACTTTTTATGTAGTTACCCATTCTATCCCATCTACAACTTTTTATGTAGTTACCCATTCTATCCCAACTACAACTTTTTATGTAGTTACCCATTCTATCCCGACTACAACTTATAACGTAGTTATCCATTCTATCCCGACTACAACTTTTTACGTAGTTACCATTCTATCCCGACTATGACTTTTTACATAGTTACCATTCTATCCCGCGACTACAACTTTTTAGGTAGTTATCCATTCTATCCTGACTACAACTTATAACGTAGTTACCCATTCTATCCCGACTACAACTTTTTACGTAGTTGCCATTCTATCCCGACTATGACTTTTTACATAGTTACCATTCTATCCCGACTATGACTTTTTACATAGTTACCATTCTATCCCGCGATTACAACTTTTTATGTAGTTACCCATTCTATCCTGACTACAATTTATGATGTCGTTACCCATTCTATCATGACTACAACTTTTTACGTAGTTACTATTCTATCCTGACTATGACTTTTTCTGTAATTACCCATTCTGTCCTGACTATGACTTTTTATGTAGTTACCCATTCTATCCCGACTACAACTTATAACGTAGCTACCCATTCTATCCTGACTACAACTATTTACGTAGTTACCATTCTATCCCAACTACAATGTTTTACGTAGTTACCATTCTGTCCCAACTATGACTTTTTACATAGTTACCATTCTATCCCGACTACAACTTTTTATGTAGATACCCATTCTATCCCGATTACAACTTATAAAGTAGTTACCCATTCTATCCCGACTACAACTTATAACGTAGTTACCCATTCTATCCCGACTACAACTTTTTACATAGTTACCATTCTATCGTGACTATGACTTTTTACATAGTTACCATTCTATCCCGACTACTACTTTTTATATAGTTACCCATTCTATCCCGACTACAACTTACAATGTAGTTACCCATTCTATCCCAACTACAACTTATGACGTAGTTACCCATTCTATCCTGACTACAACTTTTTACCTAGTTACCATTCTATCCTGACTACAACTTTTTACCTAGTTACCATTCTATCCCGACTATGACTTTTTACATAGTTACTATTCTATCCCGACTACAACTTATAATGTAGTTACCCATTCTATCCTGACTATGACTTTTTGTGTAGTCATCATAGATTTATTGATTTACCTCGAGAACTCATACTCATACAGCATCTATGTGAAAGGAATCGTTATGTTTCTTTTATTATTTCTGTCATTGTGCAGAGGAAATGACTGACATGTCAGCCAGGACTAATCTATTAATTGCACACAGCAGACATTAATAAATTCATGTGAAACAATGTCTAAAAACAAGCACAGTCTTTTTAAACTACCTATGATTTTGAATTATGTTACACAGACCACAACATGAATTCTGTATTGTGGCTGAAAAGCAGCTTATATTATTGGTTTATAGATAAATACACACAGCCAATATTATATGAACCATGGTTACGACTGATGACCTGTTATAAATACAGTTTCTTATAACATACATTATTATCAATCCAAATTAAAAACACAACTTTCAAAATCCACCTCGCCCAAACATGCATCCACACTAAAACATTTCATACTGAATTTAAACTGACAACACATTTGATAAGAGAACTGAATAACCAGTGCATTTAACCCTAAATTCCTCTAGGTTAATGTGTCACCCAAAAATAGCTCCTACATAGAGTAAACTATTTATGTAGGTTAAGGTCGCCCTTTGGGACTAGCACACATAAAAAAATTCAGCAATCAAGTTGTCAAGAATCCAGGACTTGTGCAGTGATAAATGTCTGGGAGAATTCAAGGTCATTCAAGACGATGCTATTAAACGTGAATAGCTGTCGCAAGCAGAAGTGATTTGTGAGGGATGTCTTCAGGATTGGTAGGACATGTAATGTCTACCGGTAGAAACACACAAACAACTGCCATGTTTCCCATGTGTAAGATTATTCAACCGTGGAAACAATGTCACCAGTGACTTTGTGAGAAATTAAATGTACCTGCATGAGCACAGTTACACAGTTACACAGTTACACAGTTACACAGTTACACAGTTACACAGCAGAATCAGATCATTCAGATTTGGTGAATGTAATATATTAGGCATGCAAGTTTAATTATGCTTAACAAAAAGATACATTTGTATGCCAGCATATTCATGTCTAATAAAAAATTAACATGACGACAATGGAGACCTGTTTAGCATTTTACTGTTCTTTGTGATGTGTTTGTGTGTGGATCAATGCAGTGTATCTACTCCAATGTTTTGTTTAACCATCAGCCAATAACAGCTCACGCAGTCTCTACAATAAATGTGTCTGAAAGATCAAAGTTACATTCTCTGCTCACTCCTGCGAGACAGCCCAGACAGCTTCCATCATCTAGTTCTCTGCTCACTCCTGCCAGACAGCCCAGACAGCTTCCATCATCTAGTTCTCTGCTCACTCCTGCCAGACAGCCCAGACAGCTTCCATCATCTAGTTCTCTGCTCACTCCTGCGAGACAGCCCAGACAGTTTCGATCATCTAATTCTGATTTACTTTTTGTCAGAGCTGATAAAAGTATTACACCTAGGGCTTCCTCGGTTGCTGCACCAACTCTGGAATTCGCTCCCTGTTAGTGTTACGTCCAGTGTTACATCAGCAGGAAACATAATAAAATTTTGTCGTCGTTTGAAGACTTATCTGTTTAACCGTGCGTTCCCTGCTTAGCTCCCTGGCATATTCACCCATCTGTTGACAACGCTAACATCATATATATTGATTTCTAGACTGCCAAACCTTTTCAATATGATGCGTTTCTGGGCTCAGGTTTCTGCGGATTTAAGTGCAACGGAAGTGTCTATATTATTATTATTATTGTAAATATAAGGTACTGGTTAGGCATGAAATATAAGGTACTGGTTAGGCATGAAATATAAGGTACTGGTTAGGCATGAAATATAAGGTACTGGTTAGGCATGAAATATAAGGTACTGGTTAGGCATGAAATATAAGGTACTGGTTAGGCATGAAATATAAGGTACTGGTTAGGCATGAAATATAAGGTACTGGTTAGGCATGAAATATAAGGTACTGGTTAGGCATGAAATATAAGGTACTGGTTAGGCATGAAATATAAGGTACTGGTTAGGCATGAAATATAAGGTACTGGTTAGGCATGAAATATAAGGTACTGGTTAGGCATGAAACGTAAGGTACTGGTTAGGCATGAAATATAAGGTACTGGTTAGGCATGAAACGTGAAATAGAATGTTTCAGGTGTGTAAATATAACAACACAACCAACTAAATAAACTGCTCAGCCACCACTGCTAATGATATGGTTACTAAGAAATAATTGCAGTTATTAGCGTTTCAATCAGCAATTATATAGTGAGAAATGTTTAATTTTCAGTTTGCACTTCCTCCTTACTATTACAAAACACGTTTGTGTAAACATAATTGTGGTCTAATTATATATATACTGAGTTTGAATAAAAAAAAAATTATTCATGCTTTAGAGTAGTAATTAACATTCTATGTAGAGTGACACACTTAATGGTAGGTTGCTGTGGCCATTTTCAAATTTTCACCACCCACAGGAAAGAAGCGTTGTTTAGCCTATTGTCCAGCATACCTTGTTTATGAGGGTTAACCACCGCCTTTGTCACCCAGGTCCACCAAGAACATATGTAATGATAAGTAGGTTTTAGCAATAGTAGGAGTCTTAGACCGTATAAATATGTCACGATTATGTAGGACACAGTGGCTTGTGGTTAGAATGTCGGACTCTCACTTGAGAGAACCAGGCTTGATTCCTCCTTCTGCCAGTTTGAGCCTGGGCATACCCTCCACACTGCCTTAGTTCATTCAGCTTTAAATGAGTACCTACAATGGTAGACATTAAAAACAGACTGCAACTTTGGGCTGCAGACAAACACAAGATGAAGTGGTGGAGATATATGAAATTAATTGAAAAATTAATTATGAATAAACAATCTTCATTCAATAATGGCAGTGTGGCTGAATGCTTCCCAGAGAAGTTGAATTGATGTTGGAGAGGACAGGTCTGCCAAGGGGGTGTTTTCAGATGAGACACCACAAGAAGTCCCTCCTGCCTGATGTCTATACCAGGGGAAGTACGGGATCCCACACACGGACCCAGGTAGCATTGGTACTAACCTTACACACCGTGCAGTCTTCACATGAGGCTGGGAGGTCTCCCGCACTCACAAGTCATTAACGGCAATTCTGAAGACGAGAAAAACATTTTAGATGTTAATTTACCATGCAGAATAGAAACAGGAGGCTAGAGTTGCTGAATATCTGCCAAATGAGACATGGTGATGACTTCTCGTGTTTATGAATGAGCGCGTATGTCAGTGACAACTGAAAGGTTATCTGTCGGAACATTTCTCTACAATGGAACAAAGAAACTGGGCTGGGCAACAGTGAATGACCCCCCCCCTCTACAGGGAGCAGTGCCCCCTCCACAGGGAGTGACTCCACAGGGAGCGGTGCCCCCTCCACAGGGAGTGACTCCACAGGGTGTGACCCCCCCTCCACAGGGAGCAGTTACCCCCCTCCAAAGGGAGCGGTGCCCCCCTCCACAGGGAGTGACTCCACAGGGTGTGACCCCCCTCAACAGGGAGCGGTGCCCCCCTCCACACGCCACCATGGCAAGAATGATCACACTGTTTTTACAAATAGCCTCATATCTGCACCGTGCCAATGGCGTGATTATTTTTAAAATAAAATATTAACGAGAATAAATTGTCCTGAACCCAGATCAATACAAGGATCCGACCGCACTTGGCCCATTCTCTGTCATTTGCCCAGTTGGTGTTTTTGCACCAGCTGTGAATACCATAGATATGTTGAACTTGCAGAATGTGTATAAATCTGGCATCACATGCATGGTGAGATTACAACAACACAGTGGAAACATGCCAGCATGCACTGCATGCTATCACACAGCCTGCCATGCCAGCATGCACTGAGTGCTAGCACACAGCCTGCCATGCCAGCATGCACTGCGTGCTAGCACACAGCCTGCCATGCCAGCCTGAGCTGCATGCTGGCACACAGCCTACCATGTCAGCATGAGCTGCATGCTGGCACACAGCCTGCCATGTCAGCATGAGCTGCATGCTGGCACACAGCCTGCCATGTCAGCATGAGCTGCATGCTGGCACACAGCCTACCATGTCAGCATGAGCTGCATGCTGGCACACAGCCTGCCATGTCAGCATGAGCTGCATGCTGGCACACAGCCTGCCTTGCCAGCATGCACTGCCTGCTAGCACACAGCCTGCCATGCCAGCATGTACTGTGCTGGCACACAGCCTGCGATAATAATAAATCTTGAGCAAAGTAGATGTAGGGACTGATAAGAGATCAAATGGACAGAGAGAGATTGAGGAGATAAACTATTTAGGTCTCTTCCTCTCAGCTGAATTATGAGTTGCGCTTTTTTCCGGCTGTGTTTTATCGAGAAATCCTGGTAACGAACATGCGCATAAACAGGAATGAATCTGGGAAGAACTAGGATAAACATAACCAGTACTGGTACATCCTGATTTGGGAAAGGGGATGTTGCCATCCGACATCCTACATTTTCCTCATCTCCATGGTCTGACCATCTCCTGACAGAGATGGACGTTTCACAGTGGAAGTAGCCCCAGTCTTGACCAGTACATTTACAAGACTTCAGTAAACATTTATTGCGTTATTATACAGCCAGTAGCAAGATATAATAACAGTGTCCAGTTTTATGGGATATCTGTGTGAGATGGTTGAAAGGGTCAGCTCTGTCCATCATTATCTGATAAACAAAATACAACAACAGAGACACATTTCCACCCTAAATCCTCGGTGGTTCTTCACCCTGTTGACAATTTGCATGTCATCATGTCATGTTTAATGATTCTGGTTTGTTGAGCCTCTGACCTTAAGTCGGTGAAGGCTTAATCGCTAAAGAAGTTGCATTGTCCAATTTATTATACACTCATGTTGACACAGAAAACATAAATACATTGATTAATAACTAAATGTGATAAGCAGTCTTACCATCCCAATGGATCATGCCATTCTCATTAAGACTTATAATTAATGAGTTTTAAAATGTTCATATCATATTTTATTTTCGATAATCACTCTGCCGCGTCGAACAAGCCACTACCAATATTAACTAAAACATATTCGTTTTACCGAAGGAAAGACATCGCATTATGTCACGTGGCATGGCTCTAGTCCCATGGCAACACAACAGACGTCACTGATAATGCAATAATGCACGCATCTCAGCAGAAACCTAAGTTTTTATTGCACACGACAATAGCTGGCCTATGAAAGGCAAGGACATGGGCTAGGACTTTCTGCATTAGGTAATTTAATTTTGTCTCCTGAGTCGTTTTTCAATCACGAATGATGACACGCCATTTTGCAAAACCACCAGAGTGTATTATCATTTAAGCCCTTCTTATGTGCACTTTCTGTGAAGGTTTCTGCGTGACATCATTGGGTGGGCTGGCGACGTTGTATGGGATGGTCCACCCACCATCAAATGTCCCCTTCCTGGGAGTTATCTCTGTCACGTCGTAATCCATTTCATCGTGTCGCTAAATAAATTTCTCTGTCATGACGTCTTTCATTGTATAAAAACCAACCAAATTCTACTTATTCTTTGTTGAATAATAATTTTATTTTAGGCCTGCTTTTTTATATCAGCTTCTTCTGCATTTGGCCCCTTTCTGTCCTTTCTTCTAGCAATGCTTTGTTCCTTCCCATTGGATGTAACTGTTCAGAATTAATCATTTATTCATTCTAGTAATGTTAGACTTGCATTTATTGCACTAAACCTGCTAATAAACCCCCCTTAACAATCAGGTGACTGTAGACAGTCCAACACATAACCAGTAGCACCCTCAAAATGATGGTTATGGTGCACTCTGCTTAATAGAATCACAGAATCAGCCGTGTAAATGAGTTAGTTAAATATATTTCATTAGTGGTTCCTATGAGAGCGACTGTAGTCTTTATAGGAATCACTGACCTCTTATAATGTGTTTGTATTTTTTCATGTGAACATATTAATGCATATTTTGTTTCTATCACTCAGTTTTTATTTGCATTGTAAACAGGGTCAACATAAACTTTCTGGTTCTTGTTCTTTGTGCCATTTATTGTAACATTTTGGTTGTTTCCTCAATAATAATAGTAAAATGACTTCTTTGGCGCCAATATCCTCGGAAAATCCGAGCTGAGTGGTGCAACAAAACCAAAGGATTAGGCATTCTCGTGACCATGTACAATGCAAAAAGTCGTCAACCGATGGATGGAGGTGCCAAGAAGCTAAGGAGGATAGGCAATTTTGAAAAGATAGGTTTTCAGATTACGGCGAAATGATATCCCCAACAACTGAGAGTTCATCATTCGCTTTCCTTTTACATGGTTTGCCATGTCTTAACCTTTGTTTTAATCACAAGTTACTTCCAATCCCTTGCTCTAGGCCAACACTTAAATTACCATAATACTTCTCCTGGCAGGAGACGTTAGTATCAATCCTGGGCCTGCCATCAGTCGCAACATGAGGTTTGCTACCACATACTTCCGATCAGTTCGGGGTAAGTTGGTATCACTTAGTGACTTATTATTTTCGATTGACATTGACACCTTCAAGGCTGATATTCTTAAATCGGACGTTATCAGAGATCCAAAAGGACACCTGTCCGACTTGTGTAAACAATACTATCACGTACTCCAGGCTTTACTTAATAAACACACCCCGATAACTACCAAATCTGTGTCACAAACACTATCAGCTCCATGGATGACTCCTGAAATTTTATATTCTAAAAGGCGTCGTCATTATCTTGAACGAGTATGGCGCAAATCACGCTCCCATGTGGATAGGTCACGTTATTCAAAACAGTGCAACTACTGCAACACACAAATGGGTAAAGCCAAAACAGTTTATTATACAAATATGGTCTCAAATAATGCTGAAAATCCATATGAGTTATGGAATTGCCTAAATAAAATTTTACATAGAGTGCCTGCTCCGTCTCTACCTAATCATGTCTCAATCAAGTCTTTATGTAACTCGTTCTCCGGTCATTTCAAAAAGAAAATCAGTCTGATCCAATCTGCTTTTCCAGATCATACTTTCAATCCTGTACAGGTGGAATCTCCCCAAGTAAATTCTCTACTCGCTTCTTTTACATCTGCCACAGTTGATGAAGTAAGGAAAACAATCACGTCCTCCCCAAATAAGTCCTGTGATCTTGATCCATTACCGGCTACATTGCTGAAAGTATGTCTTGACACATTACTTTACCCAATAACAAATATTGTAAATGCACGCTGTGCTAAAGGTTATTTCCTGATGATTTCAAGGGCAAGTCAACCCATTTCTTAAGAAGTAAACTTTGCCTAAAGAAAACCTAAACAGTTATAGACCTATTTCTAATCTAAGCTTTATTCCCAAAGTACTGGAAGAAGTTGTAGCAAGTCATCTATGGTCTCACATTGAGTCAAATTGTATGTCTAATGTATTACAATCAGCTTATAAACAGTTTAATTTTACAGAGACTGCTCTGAAGAAGTGTAAAATGCTTTGAGCAGTCCCGAGGACTGGATAATGCGTTATATAAGAACGCACCTTTTTTAAAGTACACAATCATTTCACTTTAAATATGGACAAAGGTAAAGTAACAGAGCTTACCTTGCTTGATTTAACTGCTGCTTTTGATACTATTGACCATAACAAATTCATTAAACGCCTGTCAATTTGTTATGACATCTGGCACAGCCCTGAGCTGGTTTTTATCTTACTTAGCTGACAGATACCAAAGAGTGAAGATAGTGCTTTTCAGTGGCACCACCCACTTCATGTAGTGTCCCTCAGGTTCTGTTCAATGACCACTACTTTTTACTCTTTACACTACTCCACTAAGCTCAGTCATTCAAACTCACAACTTGGACCACCACCTATATGCAGATGATACACAGATTTTCCTTTCCTTCGCTCCCCCAGATATAAATTGTTCCTTAAACCAACTCAGGGATTGTCTCCAGAATATATTCCACTGGATGACTGACAGCAAATTAGTTAAATACAAATAAAACAGAGTTTCTTATTATTAGTAAACAAAAGCAGCATGGTAAACTTGATTGTTTTTTCTTTGACACCTATGCTGGCTAGAATTTCACACCAGCCATCTCAATGCGGAATTTAGGAGTCACCTTTGATAATAATTTTAAACAGCATATTTCACAACTTGTCATTGCTGCTTGTATCACATTCATGACCTTCGTCGTATTCGCCGGTATATGTCTTTTGATGTAGCCAAAACAACTGCAACTGCTCTTAATAGCAGTAGACTTGAAGTAGACTAATCTACTTTTTGTTCCCAGTGTTAAGACAAATGTCGGAACTAGAGCTTTTGTCAGTTGCTGCACCGATCTGTGGAACTCACTCCCTGTTAGTGTTACGTCTGTAGGAAACATTTCGCCGTAAACTAGAAACCCACCTGTTTAAACTTGCTTATCCTCCATAGCCCCCCAGCGTACCAATCCAACTGTTTTCAACTGGAACTACTTATCGATTATGAACTGCTTAACCCCTTTTGTTTTGGTGCGTCGCCGAGCTTGGGTCTCTCGAGGATTTTAGCGCAATAGAAGCATTTTACATGTTGTTATTTTTATACGTTCAGTAAGAATGTTATCAAGAGTATATCACGCTGCTAAAGATACCAACACCAAAGTACCAACATCTTGGGTATTTGCCACATGGCCCAGTTGAACTAATACCGTTTGCCAGAAATGAAAATTAGCTGCTGCAAAAACAGCCGATTACAACCAATATAAATACAGATTTCCCGCGACATCCACATCCGCGATGCAGACTGATGCAGACTGTTCGGCGTCATCTCTGCAATCATGCAGTGTATACCAGCAAATATGTTACCCATCAAAATTTTTTATAGGATGTATTTCAACAGCAATGCAATAGGAATGCAACAGAGTAACCAGGTACCTTGCGCCTTCTGGCAATGTTTGTATACGACATACCTGTAAAAACACGATTATGAATAAGTTTTATCTTCCATCAACTGAAATAATGTCTTATCAACCTCAGACTAGATAACAATGCCATGTGGAAATATTATACATATAAACGGCTGTTTGTGGAAACGAAATTGTGGTTGCAATTGGCACTAGGTTACAGTTTAATGTAAAATATAAATGTGCGACCAAGTCATACATATTCTAGTGTTATTATGGTGATTCTTAAAAATACAAACTGTGTTCAGACTTTCTTCTCACCAAGAGTTGGTGAGAAGAAAATCTGAAGGCAATTCTCCACTACATGTAACTGACAACTATTTCCAAACAAATGCAGAAAAGTGTATTTTCAGTTGTTTTTCTAAACCTATTGTGCACAGTACCTTGATAAGCAGCAACAGTAACATGATTAGAACAACAACAACAACAGTAACATGATTAGAAGAAGAAGAACAACAACAACAGTAACATGATTAGAACAACAACAACAGAAACATGATTAGAACAACAACTACAGTAACATGATTAGTACAACAACAACAACAGTAACATGATTAGAACCAAAGGACGCCTGAGAGTACCTGATCATAATACATCCGCTGTTCAATCAACAATGCTACACAAAAATGGCCATTATTTGTTGTCGTGTTGCATGATAAGCTCACATGGTAAGATCTCACAAAGCATCACATATATAACTAAACTGCTTAAGAGGCACTGATGTATGTACCAAGAATGTGCATTGACTGCGTGCCATAATCAGCTGGTGTTCATGTGGAGCCCTGTTCCTTACTGAGTTCTCCTGATATACACCGGCAATGCCGCCATGCAATATCCTGGCTCGCTAATATTAGCTCAGATACAGCAGGCTTCCGATTAAACTGACTGGCAGAGACTGCGGGAAGGCAAACTCAATACCACGCACATGGCAACGTACACTCAGCACCACTGTACATGTCAGTGTACACTCAGCACCACTATACATGTCAACATACACTCAGCACCACTATACATGTCAACATACACTCAGCACTACTGTACATGTCAGTGTACACTCTGTGCCACTGTATACATCAATGTACATTAGGTACCACTATAGAAATAAATGTATAGTCAACATCACTGTAGATGTCAAAGTATACTCAACACCACTTTAGATGTCAAAGTATACTCAACACCACCGTATGTGTCAATATACACTCAACACCAAGTTGAAGTGTCTGTGACAAGAACATTGCCTATGTGAACCTTTTTTCTGCAATTCTGCCAAAATGCTAAACATATCTGTCAGTGAACATATTGAATTTATTAACGAATAATTTTTTATGAAGGCACTTTACTGCATGAAAAGACACAAAATGTCCTGTCTCACCATTTGTGTCAATGTTAATTTACCACCCAGGCATCCCCATCTCATCCAAGGTTGATGCTATGACTATACAAATAATCCACATCTTTTAGTCGGGGCAATATTAATCACTGGTGTTTGAAGACAAATCTGGCACACTTGTAAGCAGTATTAGAGGGAAGCTACGACAGTTTATATTAGGTAACAGAACGACCGTTTTACAGATGTTGACACACTGAATTTGTTAGTATTTATAACATCCTGGTTGTTTAAAAATAATATCCATACAAATCGTGTAACTATCTTGATCTTTCATACATCTTTTTTATCGGAAGATTGTCAAATTCATAATTTCTAATGGTAAATATACTGCCGAAAAAAAATATTTGAAATAGATAACATTGTTAGTTTAGATAAACTTTGATATTATTTTTTTTAGAGATTTGGGCATTTTCATTATATGAAACCCCAACTATGAAAATCATTGTATGTTCCCTTTAAGTTGGGGACGTGCTGACTTAAAGGACGTGTGCTAATAAGCAGCAGGGTCCCTGGTGGGCATTCAAAGCATCACATCAGCTCGTAGAAACTCAATCAGACAATGCTGACAGTGCCACTAATCATTTCTACCTCAATCAGACAATGCTGACAGTGCCACTAATCATTTCTACCTCATTCAGGAAAATAAAGTGAGTGTTTATTATAAGGAAACAGGTATGCTCAACCCATGAATGGTTCAACCAAGATTTTTTAAATTGAAATTATCGAACTGAATCTCACCTATTTTATCTGCACTTGAAGTCACAATCCATCTTGGTTCTACACATTTGTCTAATGAAAACGTGTAACAATAGACCTTTCATACAAAAGATAGGTTCATAACTTAGAAAGCTTGGCAGAGGTCCACATTAACATTGAAACGTATTATCTATAGATACAATCTTGAGCAAACTATTGTGCACTCAGATATATCTACACTGACACACAAATCTTTGCTAATAACAATATTGACATTGGATATGATGTGCTTAAGGATGATATAATCATAAGAACACTGTTGGGCTATCTGAGTGCAACATCACCATGTTGATACAGTGCAAACTTGTGTCAATATACTCAGCGGTAATAATCCTTTGTTTGTGGACATACACGAAGATAAACATCAAGATATGCAGGCCACAGGTCTATATGCATCTTGTGCTACACATGTGTGCTTCAATGTATGCATGCATGCATGCACCTCTGCATGCATGATGTGTATGTTACAATGTTTCTAACTGAATACATGCTGTGGATATACATACACTTGACACATACATAGACAAATAAGGACAAATAGAGCATACATGCAGCATACTTGTGCCTGCTACACACGTGCCTGAAAGCATGTAGTTTCCTGTCACCTTCCTAGTAAGTGGAAGTGGCCTATGACAAATCAGTCTGTCGCCACCATGGGTGGGCCAGACAGTCACCCCAGGGTCAAGTCATGTCACTTGGCTAAATAAAACTCTACTATTTGTTAACCAGTACTGTGTGTGCGCGCATGTGTGTGTGTGCATGCATGCAAGTGCATGTCTGTGTGTGTGCGTGCATGCAAGTGCATGTCTGTGTGTGTGCATATGTGCATGCGAGCACGTGTATATAGGGCCTATTGTTACCCATGTGTTTGAGTGCAGCTGCACTTCCAGGTATGACTGATTATCGAAGTTTGAGTGTGGCATATATACAATTATACCCACGTATTAATTACATCATCATCATTGCACAGAATTTTGTAGGCGGTCGCCTGTTGGCATTCTGGTCTAAATCTTTAAAACTTGGATGTTAACCAAACCGAATGGTTCATTCTGTCAGAATAGGTTCTTGGCTTTCTCAGTGCACTGTACATATGCTGTGTCTCGTGGCAGTGTGTAGCGCTCTTTGGCCCAGTCTCAAATGATTGCCTAAAAACTTTAGTCACAAAAACCTGCCGAATGACAATGGTACATACCGGAGCATCAACGGCAAGCACTCAGTGCTTCCACTACCAGATGGTCAATACGAACCTTCAACTGGAGACTAAATCACAACACACAGTGGTGGGGATGTCTCAGCCTTGGCAAACACAGACTCATACAGGTGATGGCCGACCTCCAGTGACCAGTTTTATAGGGACAGCAAGTGACAGCTGTCACTTAAACACTGTCACCATGGTTATTCTGGCATGAATCAAGGCATAGGTAATAGGTATGGGGTACTTTAAAATTCTACAAAGCACTTAGTGTCACACCCAGTCACCTGACTGATATATGAAGATGGATGGTGGGTGACAACACTGGGACCAGGACAGGTAGTCATTAATCATGTGACCAGTTCAGAACACTTAAGTTGACCACAATACTGAGAATCATGCTTAGTGTTTTTCTTAATGTAAACATTACACAAAAGCCTGCTGAATGATGTGAACTCGCAGACTGTTCGACCATACATCACCACAAATTTAACACCTTTGGTTAACTTGTACAACTTTTTAGGTCAAAATTCATGTTTTAACAACGTGTACATGATGGAAGACAGTATTATTATTAACATGTGCAGTTGTTGTTACATCATCTCGAGTTGTCAAGAATGATCAAAATTATATGATTACTTTATTGATCTTTAAAATTTATTACCTCTTTGGCTTGTTAACATTCATCAGTCAATACACCAATGGGTGCCTCAGTCTGGCAGTGGGTAATACACCCACAGATGCCTCAGTCTGGCAGTGGGTAATACAACCATGGGTGCCTCAGTCTGGCAGTGGGTAATACAGCCATGGGTGCCTCAGTCTGGCAGTGGGTAATACACCCATGGGTGCCTCAGTCTGGCAGTGGGTAATACAGCCATGGGTGCCTCAGTCTGGCAGTGGGTAATACAGCCATGGATGCCTCCATTTGGCAGCGGGTGATAAAACAACAGAAGTCAGATAGTATCAGGGACATCACTTTGAGAAAGGTAACTGGATGAACACATCCCCCCACCCGAGAACCAGACTGAGCATTTACTCTCATCTGACATGCATAGAATATCTGACAGTCACCACTCACTTAGCTATGCCATCTACAACACTGTTATTATACACATCACTCACTTAGCTATGCCACATACAACACTGTTATATACACACCACTCACTGGGTTACTGACCACAGAAATAAATACTCTGCCCACCATCTCAATTACCCGTGAAGGTCTGGCTGAATTAAGTCCCGTTAATGTGATATATACAACAAAAACAAACCAGCTTACCCCTGTAGAGATGGGAGACTGGTACCAAGGATGTCACACCTAGATCCGTCCGTGGGAAGTTATTCGCTGTCCTACCGTAGATATATGCTTGTAGTTGCCTTACTGTGCCGGGATGTGGTTGGCCCGTTCATTTACCATTCACAGCACCTTCCGTAGAAGCAAGTCACCTTAATGGTTTCTGTTATGCTCAAGGCAAGTCTGCCTGCCAGCAAACATGATAGGTTGTTAAGATAAATAGACGGGTGGGTTCTGAACACCAGTTCGCAGACTCATCAAGACAGGCTGCCTGCATGAATTGCTCTCGCTAGCGGATGTAGGATAATTAGAAAATCACCCATTCAGTCAGGGAACTGGACCTGACACTTTCTGAGGCAGGGGCCTACCACATTTCAACACTTGCATGCGTGCAGAAATGCATGCACACATGATGACACACAGACACAAACAGGATATTGTGGGTGTAGGGGACAGGCAGGTGTGGTTTAGGCAGAGTCATAATGGGACTATTGATGAACAGTTTTGTTTCTATTTAAACCAGAAAAACTTGCACAGATTAAATGTGTTTTTTTTTGTTTTAGTAGGACACTTTATGCATAATTTATCATATGTGTCTATGTGTTTGCTTGTACTGGTGCATATACATGTAAACAATGACTGTAGGTTATAGGAATCAACATGGATTATGTAAAATGGTGGATTATGTACAATGTGTACTGCACAGACCCACGCACACACGCACATGTGCACATACACAAGTACACGCATACAAATACACACATGCATGCACGCACACGCGTGCACACACACACACAAACACACACACACACACACACACACACACACACACACACATCTGGTTCGTGGCCCATCTTTCATTCCTTCCTATTTCTGTACCTTGTCCTACAAATTGGGGCCAATACGCAGATAGCTGGCATGTGTAAGGCCTGCCTCACCTACAATGGTACCAAGGGATGACAGCCAGGGAATGAATGGCTCTAGCTTGTGGGAGAGGAGATCAACATGATAAAGGCCACTTCAAGTCCTAGCAACCCATAGAACAACAAATTTATCATGTGTGATGTTGACAAACACTGTTCACAAACAGTGTTTATTAACTCATAAATATGTGCCATTTTGTGCACATAGCCAGGGTGAAACACACAACTCTGTCAGCTGGAGACAGTGCGCAATGTTTGGCTGCTAAGTAAACAGTACAAAATACTGCCTCCTCATCGCAATAAGAACAACACACAATGGTTGTTGATGCTGAGTCAATCTTCCTCCTCCGTAAATGTTGACAGTTGTTGAAAAACTTAGAGGGTCTTAGCTGAGAACCATACCTTGTGACACTTTGTTTACATCTCTGGCAAGATGACAACATGTCTCAGTGCCCTCTCACACTGACAACCATTTATCTAACCTGTCCCAATTTACATAACTTACCAGTCCCAATCTGCTCCACTTGGTCCTAACCTACCCTACTTGGCCTGACCTGCACCACCTGTTCCAAAAAAGAACTACACCTATATACCACACAACAGCACCACTTAATGTCACCATATGACAGCACTACCAAACAGTACCACATGACATCACCATCTAACAGCAGTACTTGACAACACCCTATGACAGCACCACCTACCTAACAGCACCATCTAACAGCACCACCTGACAGCACCCCATGACAGCACCACTTACCTAACAGCACCACATGACAGTATCACCTAACAGCACCACCTAATCACACCACCTAACCGCACCACCTGAGAGCACCACCTAACAGCACCACATGACAGCACCAGTGGTGTCATGTAACAAAGTAAAAGTACTTTGTTACAAAACTTGAATTATTATTTCAAGTAATTGGCATGTAACAAGTAGAATTTTTATTAAACACTTTATTTACTTCGCAATATATTTTCGGTAGATTTTTTGTGAAACTGCTGCTGCTGCTTCCACTGGTGGTGTGGCTGGGTATCTGGACATCTTCACCCCACTCTGGATATCTTACCCCCCCTTTATAAATTTGCAAGAAATTTTATAATTAGCAAATATGAGTCAGAATAATAACTACTATATGTTATTCTGCAAGAAAATTGTGTGTGTTTATATTTATTATGAATGAATGAATGATATGAAGTGATTCCTGAGTTAATCATGTCTCTCATTGAGGCACTGAGTTAATCATGGTTAGCCACCTCAACAACAAAACACACAGCTCTTTTCTCAGGGCACTGAGTTAATCATGGTTAGCCACCTCAACAACAAAACACACAGTTGTTTTCTCAAGGCAATGGTTGGCTGCTTCAACAACACACAGCTCTCTTCTGAAGGCACTGAGGCGTGTAATCCTCCAAGCTGTTGCTCAGCATGGTAACACCCTATTGTTATCAAGGACCCACCTTTGTTTAGTGGCTTAGACATGTTGCTCAGCATGGTAACACCCTATTGTTATCAAGGACCCACCTTTGTTTAGTGGCTTAGACATGTTGCCAATGTGTCCTCAAAACACAGTTTATTAACCTTTGATTTATTTTGCTGGGCAACCACACACAAAATACAATTTGATCCCAAGTCTTTCAAAATGTCCAGTCGCCTATTTAAAGACTTCTACAAGCACCATATGATCAGTATCAGTCTGGAGCGAAATGAAGAATCTGCTATCTGCACCACTGAGCGTTTCATAGACAACATAGATGGCATTTTTAAATATATTAGTACTCAGCAATACCTATCCAGTCTAACTAAGGAGCAGAAGAAAGACTTAAAACCGAAAGCGAGGAACTTCTCTATGAAAGAATCTACCCTCTACTATCAGCTGAGAGGTAAGACAGGAAATTTGTAAAATTAATTCAAAAGAACTATCTCAAGAATTCTTTAGCTGTGAACTAGAAATGAGTATATCATGTAATAATAAATACTAGCGCTTTTGAGATTGTTTCTATCGGTTTACAGCACATTAGCAACTCTGCATGTGCATAGATTAGTGGTTAAGATAAATAGACATGCTATATTTATTCTGATATTTTATTTAACTGCATTTAGTTTATAATTGATACACAAAAACCGTCTCGCAAGTGATTTTTTGAATAAATGTTGCTTTTTGTCACGTTATTGCACATTAACCAGAACATGTATGTGTGTTATAAATATGTTATATGAATGCCACTTTAATTTTACATGACATCTGAACTAGTATGCACTAAAAAGTTCTAATTAAAAAACTATATAATGCAGCTAGCTATCATGAAGATGAAACATACAATGCAACTGTAACTGTGTGGCAGGTAAAGATGTTCGAGTCATCACAGACATCACAGAAAGAAAACGCATCGTCAAAGCCTGCCACGAGGGTTTGGGAGAAACCTGGGTCCAAGGCTCTGAGTGGTCACTTCGGCAGAGACAAGACCCAGAAGAAGGTGACACAGAGATTCTACTGGCCAGTGTCTGCCAGGAAATCAAGGACAATGTCACTTCTTGCAACAAGTGTCAATGAGTCAACCAGCGGTTTGAAAAAACATCATCCCAGTTGCACAACATCCCTATCACAACAAAACGGTGGAGCAAAATCGGCATTGACCTAGTGGGTCTGTTGCCAAGGGCTACAAATATATAGCCAAGTTGCTTCCAGATCATGTTTTTAAAGAGGATCTCAGTGTTATTGTATAAAATGTTTCTGAAAAACAATAGTGGCTTAACATTAGGCAATATCAGATTAAAAAAAGCAATGAAACTAATAAAAAACATTAATTTGTGTGTTGTAGTAACAGCTTTAGACTACTACACCAAATGGCCTGAGGCAGCTCCCCTGATCATTAAAACTGCAGTGTCCATTGCTAAATTCCTATAGAGTCTGATATGGTGTCACAGGTGTCTGCAAATTGAAATTTCCGACCAAGGTCGTAAGTTCGTAAACAAAGTGCAACAACGACTACCCAAGATCACGGGCGAGGAACACAGACTAATGAGTGATTACCATCCACAGGTATGTATTTCATGTAGATATACAGGAATGATAAATTATCAAAGTATGTTCACTGTTCAATGAATTTATATGAAACATGTTTACATTTTCTATTCGCCAATAATCCCAACCTGCTCATAATTAAAATAAATTGTATAGAATATTTGATTTTTATTATATGATGATTTCATTGTTGTTTTTGTTTTGTTTTTTGAGGAGTTGTGTGTTATGTTTTTTTCAGGCAAACGGCCTTGTTGGTCAGAACCAGACAGCCCAGGCCAGCCTCTTAAACAACTTGAGGGTACACAGGACAAGTGGGCAGACCTACTGGATGGGGGTGCTCTTTGCCCACAGAATGTCTATCCATGCATCTACTGGTATGTTGTTCAAAGGGAATATACATCGATTTGCTTTCCACTGGGACACTGTCTCAACCTGGACTTTTTTTAGAAAAATGACACCATATATCAATGAAAACTGTGTAGTCAAATTGTGCGACATAATTTATACCTTAGAAGGTGACTTAAAGAAATGCATCCAATACAATATTCATACTTTTATTGTACACTGAAGGAGAAAGCAGTGTTAGTTGAGCTATTTTTCATTCTTTTTGATATCTAGGGCACAATTATATTCATAACTCAAATCTGTTTTTACTCACATAAACTATGATTATTAGTAGATCATTCTGTACTAAGATAATATATCTAATAGGTATAGATAATTATATACAGCTGATTCAAATAGGGTTGGTAAGGTGGCTCAACTAACACTTGGTGTGGGGTAAGTTGAGCCAGAGTGTAGCGTTAGGTAATGTAGAGTTAGGTAAATGCTTTGTTTGTATACTTTCTATAAGCCTTGTACTAAAATTTAATAACAACTCAGCGAACACATCTACCCAGTGGGTACAACACATCTCTGACAAGTCTACTCTCTTAATTAATAAGTTGACATACTTAATTAATACAGACTTAATGGCCAATCGCAACCAGTATAACTAACTGCCAATATGTTGCCATGATGTCCCAATTTGCTCGGAAAATAAATTCCTAGATGTATTTTGGGGTAAAGAATACTCATCTTTGTTATTTAGCCACTGCTCAACTAACCCTCCCTTGGGCCTTGGGTGGCTCAACTAGCCCAGTTTCGACAATTAATCCTTTTTAATTAACTTCTCATTAATGCGCTAAGTGATGTAAATAATCTTCTTCTCTGTGCATAGCTAAACCATTTGTTAGTGCACAAACAACAAAGTCTGGTCATGTGTATTGATAGTTTACACACCAGCAGACATTAATCACAATCACAAAAAGTTCTCTGTGCGTAGTTAAACCATTTGTAAGTGCACAAACAATAAAGTCTGGTCACATGCATTGATAGTTTACACACCAGCAGACATTAATCACAATCACAAAAAGTTTCGAAAAGCATAAAAAAACATACTTTCACTCATACATTTTCTGACAGTTGTGACAAATAGCACTTATTGTATGTCAGTCGTGTTCTAATAACATGTTCAATCACTGGGTGGTACCATGTACCTGTGCTGCTGTAGTTTTCTTGGAAACATGGGTGGCTCAACTAACCTAGTGGCTCAACTAACACTGCCTGCCCCTATTTCCAGGTTTTTCACCATTTTTCCTCATGAATAGCTGTGAGCCTTGCCTACCGATCGATGTGAAGATGAAACCATCAGGATCTGGTGATGATGCGCCAGCAGAGCCTGACATAGACACGATGGTTTAACGTATGAAAGAAATCCATGCTACTGCTGCTGGGGATGCCATCCAGAACATCACAAAAGCTCAAGCCCGACAGAAGAGAAACTGCGACAAGAGACACGAGCCACAAGTCCTCGAAGTAGGAGATAAGGTAATAGTTAGACTTCTCGCAAAATGTGGCCTATTGACACAAACAGATTATTTGTTCTATACAAATTTTCTCCTACAGTTGTACAATTTCTTTTGGTTAATAATTAATAGCACACTATTTTGACCAAACCTTTCAGTGTGTATTTTAATAATGCTTTTCTGAGAAGTACGTAAAATTTAAGAGATTAACCAGGAATATATGAAACTTTACTATCCTTAGTAGTATTTCAGCACAAATTGGCAGCATGAGGATTCACGCTCTGGTCGGGGTCGACATTTTAACCATTGTTACTATTCCAAGATGATTTGCCAGATTTTGATGTATACGTTTACCTGTTCTTTATTTGATATTAATGAAGAACATGCACAATGTGAGCCGTGTTGGGGGAAAGCTGGATGAACGGTGGGTTGGCCCGTACACAGTTGAGGAGTTTCTCAAGAAAGGCGTGTACCGTCTGGAGAATGGAAGCGGGAAAGTCTTGTCTTCTTCAGTCAATTCTTTATGCCTGAAGAGATACAGGGAGGCTGATGATGATGACAACCAACCGCCTGCTTCTGGACACTGCAGAGATACATCTCCAGGTGCTGCCTCAGTGATGAAACCAGACACTGCTACTGATGAACCTGAAAAGCCCCAACTTCCGTCTGGCTCAGGGTTGACTGCACTGTGACAGGAGAGTCCACCTGAGACCCACCAGCAGGTAAACCGACACCTTGCAAGATCACCAAATGTCAGATGAGAGATCTTCTATCAGGGGAGTGGCTAAATGACACCACATCAATGCAACCCAAGCCCTGCTCGGCAAGAGTTACAGCTTCGTTGGTGGATTGTTGGACTGCAGCATTGGGGAATGCTGACATATTCCAGCACAGACCGATGAGTTTGTTAAAATCTTGATCAGCAACGGCAACCACTGGGTGACAATTTCTGCAGTGAACTGTGCACCTGGTGAGGTAGTCTGTACCAGACAGTGAGTACAGACATCAAGGAGCTTGTTGCCAATATGAGCTGTAGACACTTCATGTAATATTTAAATATTTTTATGGGCGTGCAATTTGTGTGATAAGAGTAGACACTTAATGTATTAAAGTTGGTGAATGATTTTGCGTAAGATTTTCTTGCGATAACTGCAAGTGATGAAAGATTGATTTTGTGATTTATCGCACGTGAACTCTTTTGTTATAATATATAAGTATATATAAGTCATTACATGCTGAAATTTATAAAAAATATATTGATTTAATTGCACAATGTTCTTGAATTTAGTTGTGGGGGAAAATAATTTGGAGTCAAGACAACTTGGGTTATTGGGAGGAGGGTAAAATATCCAGGGTGGGGGAAGATATCCTAGGGCATCTTCCCCCCTGGGGGGAAGCTATACAGTGGTGAAGATATACTATTACAGTGGCGCTCCACCGGTCAGCGACATTTAAAAAACCATGCCTAGTCGCCAGGGGATCCTGTCACTAGGCCAAAAGCTATTAATATTATCCAATCGGAGGCCAGTTCTTTGGGAAATTGATGCAACCACTCGATATATAGGTCAGCGAATGAAGTTGGCCAAATATTGGCATAGGTCAAGGTCGGTAAACAGAAAGAAAATAACAGGAAAGAAAGTAACAGGAAAAAAGTTACAGAAAGTAACACATTTTGCATTAAGAAATACATTTAAATTTTTTTAATAAATTTAAATAAAATAACAACACAGTTTGCTAACAAGCACTAATGAGCACTTCCACCACAGCTTCTTCTTTTGAGTGGCCGACCTTTTGTACGTGTACCCATACAGACAGACCTTGTGTACGTGTACCCATACAGACAGACCTTGTGTACATGTACCCATACAGACAGACCTTGTGTACGTATACCCATACATACAGACCTTGTGTACGTGTACCCATACAGACAGAGTTTTCTGCCACCTTGCTATTCTTGATGAACTCATTTCATCAAGTAAATTATTCTAATGCATGATCCGCTTGGATTTCACGTTTTATACTGATTTGTGGGTAGTCATGATAGTAAACCAGTCCATCAAGATAAACCCATTCTGTTCATTGTACACAAGCACCCAGTAGGAAGTCACCAGGGTCATACCAGAGAAGTCAACATCAGTAAACCCCAACATCAACCTGATCATCATGATGCCACTATGGGGCTAATGCAGTTGGTAAACCTTGCAGTTAGACGCCAGTCTGTTAATTAATCAGTTTAAATATTGAATACATTATACTACTATCAGTGGGTGGAGCAGATGGTAAATTTTAAAATTATTTCTTCAATCACTTTTTTCAATAAATAATGCATACTGTATTACATAACTTTCAAAACTCACAATAAGTACTTCTATGTTTATAATAGAAATCATAAACAAAATAAAGTGTTACTTTTTGTCCATAACTTTTTCCTGTTACTTTCTTTCCTGTTACTTTTTGTCCGTTACTTTTTTCCTGTTACTTTCTTTCCTACAACAGGTCAGGTCAAGGCCATAAAATGTCACTTCGAGCACACAACGCTTGAACGCCATGTCAAACCTTGGTGCAAATGTCTTCGTTGCCCAATTGAAATGTATCAATCATTAAGTTTCCGATATGTATTATAAATATAAAAATTTGCAATTTTGACATTGCATTGATAGAATGTAGGAAAGAAAGAAACAGGACAAAAAGAAATGGAAAAAAGGAAACAGGGAAAAAAACGGAAAGAAAGAAACAAGTTTTTCAGATTCTATTTCAGTGAAAACATTGAAAATACACAAATAATTCAAATGAAAAATATGTATAATTATTTATTAGATCACACTACCACACAAATCATGATAAAGTATTAGCAGTAGAATGATTACAACATGTAGAATAGTACATGGTTGTTCTGAGGAATAGTGCCCCCATCACTGCTTTTATCCTGTTTTTTGGGGAGGCAATTGAAATGGAAGCCACAAATTTGGGATCAAATGTCAGTTTAAATTAAGCAAAAGGGATCATACAAGATACAATTATCAAGGGAATGGCTTCATGGCTCAATTGTGGATCAAGTTAATTTGTGGATCAATGGGCTATGAATTGCAATTATGATTACTGAAAATATTTAATATCTTCACGCCATTAGCTTGTAAACTTCAATTGGTCATGTTAATATATGAAACTTTTCTTTTTGAGACATTTTAACATCATTACAAAGATAAATACAGCAAAAACAGGATGTTTCTTTCTTTCCATTTCTTTTTTTCCTGTTTCTTTCTTTCCATTTACCACATTGATAATCCCCATACACTGATACAATTCTGATATTCGTGAGTGAACGTGCACCATGGATCGAAAACTGCACTCCTTTCCGTCTATTATCAGCAATGGCCTTATCAGCTTATGTCAGCATTAAACATAATTTTTCTTTCACGAATACGTATTATAAATATAATATATGTCAGCATTAAACATAATTTTTCTTTCACGAATAAAATTCATATTGAGATGTTTAATAAATTCATAATAATTAGTTTACAGAACTAAAGAGTACAGCATTTATACTCTTTTCCCAGTATTGATTTATTCACACTGACCTGCAGCAGGGTACTTCTTAATTGTAATTAGCAACAACAGGCCTGTCTTTTGATCAATTCTAGCCCCAGCTGGTACCAGGTAACTAACCCAGCTAGCTGCTAAAGGGTGCAGTTTCAATGTTTGTGTGAGCTGATAAGACATGGGAATGTTGGGGAGTTCACAAGCCAGATGGCTTCATCAGCTAGGCATCAAATGTCTTTGTTAATTTTACTGTGGACAGTTCTAGCAGAAAGGTATTACCCCCTATATATATATATAGATATATATGTATATGCATATGCATATGCATATACATATAATATATATATATATATATATATATATATATATATATTATATATATATATATATATATATATATATATATATATATATATATATATATATATATATATATATATATATATATATATATATATATATATATATATATATATATATACCACCACCTAACACCACCACCTAACACCACCACCTAACACCACCACCTGACACCACTACCCAACAGCACCACATGACAGCACCAAATGATGACACCACCTGATGGCACAACTTGACAGCACTGCCTGACATCACCACCTGACAGTACCACCTAACTGCACCACCTGATGTCACCATCTGACATCACCAGGGTTGAAAAAAATCATGATTTAAAAAAAAATTTTTTTTAATTTAAATCAGATTTTTTTATTTATTTGATTTTGTTTATTTATTTGATTTTTTTAAATCTGGTATACACAATGTCATAAAATATTTGATTATCAGGCTATCTGGTGTCAATACAGCTACACAAGTTTGCGCATTTTCTGCTTTTGTATTAAAAACACACAAAACTTTGTTGATCTCGATGCTTATAAACAATTATGTTGAATTTGTGTTAAATTCATATAAATCAGTGATTAAAAAAATCGGAAGTAAAAAAAAAATCATAAATCAATGATTGTTTTGATTTTTTTTGAGTGATTTAAATCATGATTTAAATCAAACAACCCTGGACAGCACCACCTGAGGGCACTACTGACAGTACCACCTGAAGGCACCACCTGATGGCACCACCTGATGGCATCACCTGACAGCACCACTGTTCAGGACCACCTGCTGGCACCACCTGATGGCACCACCTAGCTGATGACACCACCTGACAGCACCACCTGCTGGCACCTCCACTCCTGATGGCATGTCCGTCCAACACTCCCTAACATGACCACAGCCATTCACTGGGACTAGATAATAACACAGTATTTACTGCATTGAAACACCCACAAAGCCCCTGTTTCTAGGAGTCCCCATAGTTTCTAGGCGCCCACGTGTGCACTGAGCTTGTAGCTATTCCTCTGATCCACTGCTGTATCACTGCTGTATCACTGCTGCTGATCAAAGCAAACAAACAGGCCTGATCCACGCCACCTATAAATAGCAGCAGACTGTCTGCCTGCCTCACAGCACAAACCACATCACTCTGAAGATTAATCCACTGAGGCTGTCTGGTGGGATGGCCTCCTAATCCCCTTGTTGGTCCCACCTCTCCCCCCCCCATTGAGGTTCACAGGTCAGCAAGAGGTCATAGAGGTCACAACAAGCCAACCAGGTCACACTCAGGTGTGATGATAAGTGTTGGTTGACATCTGTGCAGATTCCCCTTGAGGAGCTGAGTGAAAGGCAAAGCACTGTCAATAAGTGCACCTAGGTCCTGCTCTGTCTTCTATCAAGTCTATAATTATGATGTCCTCCTGAAATGTCAACCATCTGGAATAACTGACCAAACCCATGTCTTAGTGACTGTCACAGTAGCACCTTTGGTGAGATAAGATAGTCAAGATGAATTATTCAAGTTCTTTGTCTTGTGCTAGAAGCCTTCAGAGAACACAGACATGCGCTGATAATAGTAGGTTTTATTTAAAGCTCACACACATGTAAATATAATTATTTATTTCCTTTGCAATCAGACGACTGAATAAAAAGTCATGTCCGATTAACATTACATTTATGATTAATAATTATGTGACGGTGATCATCATCTGGATGGAATGCTCAGTCATTGATCATCATCTGGATGGAATGCTCAGTCAGTGATCATCATCTGGATGGAATGCTCAGGAATGCTCAACTGGTTGGAATGCTCAGTGATCACCATCTCAGGAGTACTTTTATCTGGATGGACTGCTCAGTGATCAACTGTCTCACTAGAACTGTGGCATGGTTTTTTAGGTCTGACGTGATTTTTTCTCAGTAACCTTGCACAAGTCAGTGCTATGACATTGGCCCGGTGTCAGGTAGTGTCTGCCTGTCTGGCAAAAACCTAATGACTGCAGGTGCAGCCGCACAATCAGTCATTGTCTAAGTACCATTGGCATTCCAGACTTCAACATGAGGAGACAAATATTAACAGTTATATAACTTGTTTCCATGTTAAACCATCTATGCATTTGTTAAACCATCTATGCATTTGTTAAACCATCTATGCATTTGTTAAACCATCTATGCATTTGCAGTTTTTTATTACTCTTATTAATTACAGTGTAAAATGGCATTGACCTGTCTTACTGTATGACCTAACTGTGACATTGACCTGTCTTACTGTATGACATAACTGTGACATTGACCTGTCTTACTGTATGACCTAACTGTGACATTGACCTGTCTTACTGTATGACATAACTATGACATTGACCTGCCTTACTGTTTGGCATAACTGTGACATTGACCTGTCTTATGGTATGATATAACTGTGACATTGACCTGTCTTACTGTTTGACATAACTGTGAGTGACATTGACCTGTCTTACAGTTTGGCATAACTGTGACATTGACCTGTTTTACTGTTTGACCGAATTGTGACATTGACCTGTCTTACTGTATGACATAACTGTGACATTGACCTGTCTTACTGTTTGGCATAACTGTGACATTGACGTGTCTTACTGTTTGACATAACTCTTTGTGACATTGACCTGTCTTACTGTATGACAGTTTTACTCTATGACATAACTGTGAGCCCAGGGCTGCTAAATCTTGCCTCAGTTTCACAACTGTTTGACGTCAATGACTGTTTACTCTTGTCTGTTTTTGATGTCTTTTACAGTATTTACCAGCATTTATCAGGCAAAGATTAATCGGGTTTGACAACTTGATGGACTATCTGGTCCAGCCATCATTATTTTATGCTGCTTCCTCTGAATAGTAAACATTGACAAATTTATTTATAGGTCAGTGAGCCAATGCCAACGGCTGGTTACTAGTCAACAGAACACTCTTTTGACAGCGTCTGCTAAGAAAGACAGTAATTATAACCTTACAGACACCACACCACACCACACATCACCACCACCACCACCACACCACAACCAACAACACTGTCACCATCATACCAGATTTAATGCTGCCAACAACCCAATACACTGACTGTATACACTACTCGTCATGAGTCATCAATACACCGCTCTTATTAACAGACAGTGAAACTGATTTGATGATATATAAACCATTTGTCACCTTTTGAGACTATTAGCCATGAGAAGAACCATTGACCCTGCAGCAGTGGAACAAACCAGCAGGGAATGTGATCAACTGAGCAGGGACTTGATACATCCCAGACCACCAGTAAACCAGGCAGGACATCAGGCAAGGAGATCCACATAATCCATTTATTTCTAATTAGCATTGATTCAGTGGCTAGTAATGTTGATTTACTGAATCTCTCTGGGATTTGGACAACCCTCATAATTGGCCTTTGCTGGAGATGAACAAAGACTCCATAATGTAAGTAATGTAAGTGTCCCTCCCACTTAATGTCAACCTACCCATTCTACAGCTATTCAGCCAATGTAAGAAATATCAAGTCATCTCTGCATTCAGCCAGCATCTTGGCTGCCACAACGCTACCACAGGATGCCATGAATGTTACTCTCTATGTACAGTAGAACACTAAGTCTTTCTTTCTAACCATTTTCTTTGGGCAGTTGCCATGATTAATTGGACCAATGGGAATGTATGCCAAATTACCAAACAATAACAAGACTTGCATGTTTGGCAAGTGGCCACAGTAAACACTGACAATCACAGGTAACACTTATTATCAGTGACTAAAATATAAAGTTTCATAGAAATAATTACTCATCACCAAACATCAAAATTATTGTTGTCAAATGTACTCATATTACTTTGAGTTTGCATTATTTTACAGTACGTTACAATATTTACTCCATCTATCTTCACTGTAATTATGTCATCCTTTAGTAATGTAATTAAATAATAGCTAATCATTATTTTATTTAGAGGTCTCTCCTGAATCTGATGTTTTTGTTCACCTTTTTTCAGACTCATTTCACACCAAAATTTAACCAGTCGACTTACTTACTTACTCCCTTGTTTTTTCCGGGTTGAGGACACTGGTCCCAAGCCAACCAATCTAGTATTGACAAAGACACTAATTTGTTTGTATTTTTTTTAAATAATTTCAGTGAAATCATCGGACAAATCTGTAAATAATTTTTTGTTAGGTCTGGTAAAAATTTGGCAAAAAAAGGGTGGTAGTGATGCAATTCTGTCTTAAACATAAGGCTAGCATACTTTCGCAAGCTACCCGATCTAATGATGAAAGTCAACCCTTTCAATGATTTCAACAAAAGTTTGACCTCTTTTATTAAACCGACTGTGTACATAACTTAACATTATTTAAACACTACAGGTTTGAACATAGAACTTGATTCATGATAGGCTAACTGAACTGAAGAGGGAGGGTAACTGAACTGAAGAGGGAGGCTAACTGAACTGAAGAGGGAGGCTAACTGAACTGAAAAGGGAGAGTAATTAATTTCTTTAAAAATCTCTCTACTGGCCGAATTCTTCTTCTTTCATCACAAAAATATGCTCACTGATCGATAAAATCAATATTACTGGTACTTTAAATCCACAGTGAGAAGGTCAAGCCGCTTGGAGAAGAAGAATAGAACTCCTGCCAAGTGGACACTTGACCAGTGCATGACTGCCAATATTGGACTGATTTTATTGATGACAATTGAATGGTATGAGAGCTTCTTGATGCCTCAGTATATTGTGATGATTGTGACTCAAACTGAGTCCTGGATGAGTGACCGTCCTGGCTACATACCAATGTCATGTCAAGAAGTCCATGTTTCCATGCAGGACAAATGGCTTCATATCTTTGTACAATTATTATGAACTATGAACAAAAGGTTTTTAATCTTGGGTTTTTCATTCCTTATCTAGAGTTAGTGAGTCCATGACAGGTTACACATTTCTTATCTAGAGTTAGTGAGTCCATGACAGGTTACACATTTCTTATCTAGAGTTAGTGAGTCCATGACAGGTTACACATTCCTTATCTAGAGTTAGTGAGTCCATGACAGGTTACACATTCCTTATCTAGAGTTAGTGAGTCCATGACAGGTTACACATTCCTTATCTAGAGTTAGTGAGTCCATGACAGGTTACACATTCCTTATCTAGAGTTAGTGAGTCCATGACAGGTTACACATTCCTTATCTAGAGTTAGTGAGTCCATGACAGGTTACACATTTCTTATCTAGAGTTAGTGAATCCATGACAGGTTACACATTCCTTATCTAGAGTTAGTGAGTCCATGACAGGTTACACATTTCTTATCTAGAGTTAGTGAGTCCATGACAGGTTACACATTCCTTATCTAGAGTTAGTGAGTCCATGACAGGTTACACATTCCTTATCTAGAGTTAGTGAGTCCATGACAGGTTACACATTTCTTATCTAGAGTTAGTGAGTCCATGACAGGTTACACATTCCTTATCTAGAGTTAGTGAGTCCATGACAGGTTACACATTTCTTATCTAGAGTTAGTGAGTCCATGACAGGTTACACATTTCTTATCTAGAGTTAGTGAGTCCATGACAGGTTACACATTTCTTATCTAGAGTTAGTGAGTCCATGACAGGTTACACATTCCTTATCTAGAGTTAGTGAGTCCATGACAGGTTACACATTTCTTATCTAGAGTTAGTGAGTCCATGACAGGTTACACATTCCTTATCTAGAGTTAGTGAGTCCATGACAGGTTACACATTTCTTATCTAGAGTTAGTGAGTCCATGACAGGTTACACATTCCTTATCTAGAGTTAGTGAGTCCATGACAGGTTACACATTCCTTATCTAGAGTTAGTGAGTCCATGACAGGTTACACATTTACCCCTTGTGTGGAATCTTTTAATTTTAATAAACACCATATAGAAGGGACCAACGGCTTTTAGGGTCTCATCTGAAAGACAGTTTCCCCTGAAAGACAGAGGTTAGGTCTTGGAACAGGAAAAACATGCCGAAAAATGACAAGACGCTGTGTAAAAGGCAGGACTCCAAGCAGCTGGGCAGACACGTGTGAATGGGAATCTGCAGTCAAATCAAGGCGGATGTCTCTCTGAGTGGATAACCCAATAAAGATGTGAGAGAGCAGCATGAATGGGCAGCAGTGGTCAGGCAGTCAGTGACCTCTCCACACCAGGCCTCAGCTGACCACCCACTCATCCAAGCAGCACCAATAACTGCAGGCATGACTTCACACTTGATTTCACAGGAGCTCAAGGTGGGCTCATTAGCTGACACAGTGCACTCTGACAGGAGCATCCTGGGAATATGCACCCATAAACCTGTCTCTGTGAGGGATGGATGGTGGGAGAAAGGGAAAATGAGAGGGAGATATGGAGAAAGAGGGGAGGGAGGGAAGTAGGCAGAGAGGGGAAGGAGGGAGGGAGCCAGGAAGGGATATGGCACTTCCCATGAGTGGATAATTTCGTACTGTACCTAATTGTCTCCATGGACATTAATCATCTTAAAGCAATCATCTATTTAAATGATTTGAACTAACTATGTCATTTACGCCTCCCACAAACATTGGTAAGTACAATTCCATGGCCAAAAAAAGTTTTCATCTAAACTGCATAAGTCTTTTTTTATTTGGGGGAGTGGTAGCGTCGAACGTTGAGCTCTCAATCGAGAGAACCCGGGTTCAAATCCTCTTGCTGCTGTTTCGAAGTTTGGGCAATTTTGTTCATACCACGTTGCCACAGTTCACTCAGCTGTATAAATGAGTACCTGGCTACAGACAGAGGTGGATATCTGAACAAATAGTCTTTGCGCAGTAATTGTAGCATAGCTGAATGCTTCCCAGAGAAGTCAAGATGGCGTTGGAATGAGCAGGTCTGCCAGGGGGTGGAATGTAAACCACTTTGAACAGTCCTAAGGACTGGATACCACGCTTTATAAGAATGTACATTTACCTTTATTTAATAACCATTGAATGTAAATAGAATAATGTAAATAGAATGTAAATAGAATAATGTAAATAGAATAATGCACATGCAATATTCTTAGTTTATTCCAACAACAAACAACTTGTTTGTATAAAAACAAACAAACATCTGTGAAATATGTCAGCAAATTCTGTTCTGAGCAATGACTCGTACGTTCATGTAAACAACTCACTGCAGCGTTACACATCAATAGTTATACTTTATCCGTACGAGAGACATAAGAGAGAGAAAGGTGCCACAACATCTCAGCATTGTAATAATTTCTGGATATATAAATGCTATTGCTGCTACAATATGCCAACCAAAATTTTCTATCTGATCAATTGAGAACAAATATTGCCCAATAACTGTCCAAACTCAGATTATGCATGATGTACATTATGAAACACAAAAATATGAGATAAAATGATTTATTGCCAAGGCATATTTCTAAATAATTAATATCTCACTCGCCTTCATTGCATTGGCAAATGCCATAAATTCACATGAACGGATAAAAATTCTTTGTATAAATTGAGGACAGATAACTTTTTTCCCATTGGCAACAATGCTAATACTTTTTAATGCTATTCGTAAATTTATATTTTGATTCTTTTGAATATCAATTATATTAATAATTGTTTATTTTTTTATCAGCCTGCTGGAGAAAAATTGTCAAATGCTGTCATTTTTCCCCAGGAAATCAACATACAAGAGGCTCCCAGTCAAATGACGCCCCTAAACTACATCATGCCTTCATGCACAAACGATCCTACAGTCATTGACACAAGGGATCCTACAGTCATTGACACATGTTGACAGCGGGTTCCGTTGCCAGCCATCCACTAGCAGAAAAAAAATCTGGGCACAGCAAAGGTGTCGAAGTCCTCAAATATGACCGTATTCCTATTCAAAAATAATGTTCTAATTTTCCAGGGAGAATATAAATTCCCAAAGGAGGCACCTTCTCAAAATCACTGGCACTTCATTCGTATGTCAAGAACCCAGAAAAACAGTGATCTCACCTCATTTTGATCTGACCATTAGACAGCTACCCAGTATAAATCTGGACAATCATATTATCTGGACACATGAGGCAGGTGGCCAGACCTGGACACATGAGGCAGGCGGCCAGACCTGGACACATTAGGCAGGCGGCCAGACCAGATCAATGGTAATGAGTATTTTGGTAACTTTTATAGCTTCACACCATCAATGTTGAGATAGGAATTAATGAGACATCTAATAATAGTACATCCTGATGGTTCTCCTAGGGTAGAACAGTAAGGGCTTAAGAGGGTGTGTAGATGGTCAGGGTGTGAGAAGGTTTGCAGAAGGTAGGGGAGTGTGAGGGTAATGGTGTGAGAGGGTGGGTAGAGGGTAAAGGTGTGAGGGGATGGGCCGAGGGTAAGGGTAAGAGTGTGAGAAGGTGGGTAGAGGGTAAGAGTATGAGAGGATGGGCAGAGGTTAAAGGTGTGAAAGGACATGTAGAAGGTATGGGTGTGAGAGGGTGTATAGAGGGCAAGGGTGTGAGAGGGTGGGTAGAGGTAAGGGTGTGAGAGGGTGGGTAGAGGTAAGGGTGTGGGAGGGTGGGTAGAGGATAAGGGTGTGGTAGGGTGGGCATAGGGTATGAGGGGTGGGTAGAGGGTAAGGGTGTGGTAGGGTGGGCATAGGATAAGGGTGTGGTAGGGTGGGCATAGAGTAAGGGTGTGAGGGTTGGATAGAGGGCAAGGGTGTGGTAGGGTGGACATAGGATAAGGGTGTGGTAGGGTGGGTAGACTGTAGACAGGGTAAGTGGTATATTATAGAGACAAAGATGGCACACAGAGGCAACAAAGGCAGCAGAGGTTGATAGTGTAGGTAGCGAGAGAGCCAGAGAATGTAGATAGAGCCAGAGAATGTAGATGCAGGCTGGGAGGTAGACAGTGTAGAAATACTAGAGAAACAGAGAGAAAGGCTGAGAGAGTGATGAGTGGTAAACTGCGCAAAGGGAACATGCATGCTTGTAGCCTTCCATACCATATGGTTACCCAACATCTTCCTTGATGTCTGAATAAAGGAGATTACCTGAGAGAAGAAACGTGAACACACTTGAAGATGAATGAGTAGAGGAAGAAGCTGATAATGAATCCCTACTTACCAGGAACACTCATGATGAACGTGTGGAAGCCATCACATATAACCTCATATCCTAGCCTTCTAACCAAGTCCACCTGCATTGATCTCATTGCATTGATTCTTTCCCAGTATGTTCCCCACACTACAACTTGTGCAGACATCCACTGTTCGTTCATGTCATATATCTCTCATTTCAATGTTTAAATAATATATTCACACTGCTAGCATCTACATGTTGAACAGATACTTTGTTCCATTGATTTATTTGGTGAGAATGGTTACTATCTTAAGTGCCATCTACATCATATTTTTACCCCTGATGTCACTGGAAATATTTAGCACAGCTGGTATTACAGCTATGACTGAGCTCTGATTTCATAGCCATGATGGATGCATCTGACACACATCTGGACATTGTTCCTCAGCCTTCTTGGATTCTATGATTTGTTGGGTTCAGGCCACTATTTACTGTTTGCAAATTTATTTCTTTGTATATTCTATAAACCAACTACCCCCATGTTAATATTTTTATTCACAAATTTATATTTTAATATTCTGAAAATCAACAATGTTAATATTTATTCTTTCATCGACCTGCTGGACAAAATTCATAGAATTCTGACATTGTTTCTCCAGAAATTCAACATTTGTACAAGGTTCTCCCGTTGAATGAAATCCAAAACAACTGCATCATGCACAAGACATCCTACAATCACTCATAGGTGCATATTTTGACAGCGAGCCACTAGAAATTTTAATTTAATCGCTGACACTATATTTCTATGCCATGAATGCGGAAATATAACAGTGATCCAGCCCCCATTTCTAGGAATTCAGAGGCTCGATAAAAACCAAATGGTTAGGCAATCTCAAAATCAGCACGCAAGGTTAAAGTTGTCCAGACAGATGAATACGACGTTAAGGAGCTAAGTATCATAAGCAAGGTTAAATAGATAAGTCTACATATGATGGAGAAATGTTATCTTTTTTACTGCTGTCCTAACATTAAGAGGGAGAGATTTCCAAAAAGCCCTTGTTGCAATGTTTCTTTCAACTCGGGGAATAAAAAATCAGAATAGATGACTTAGGCTGCTGTCTTTAATACAGAACTTTTATGGTTACATGAAATAATAAGAAACCTTTTGAATCTGAGTTTTCATTCATGCAACTTTGCTCTTTGACCATTGATGAGCTGATGACAACAATGTTATGTAAGCATACAGGCAACGACAACAGATTCATATGACAACAGTTTCATAAAACTCACCAAAAGGTCAAAGCAACTGTCACTGTTAGAGATAACTAATTTTACCACTGGAACCAATGAAAACAAATCAGGCAATTCCACATTGAGTGCAAAATTACGATTTGGTTTTGATAAAAACTGTATCCACTTTCATAAAATTCTACAATTTAGTTTTTTGAGAAAATCAACCTGGAAGATGCTCCCATTGTTTAACACCCAAACAAACTGGATTCTGTCTTGCATACAGGGAATCCTTCCAACCTCTAGCATATGCCATCAACTATCTACACAAAGCAAAGCATGTATCCACCCTGCAAATATGCCCTTTCGTCTGTTCATAACTATTTTGCAGCATCCCTAAAAAGGAACTTTGTTTATCTACTACATATCCAGAAGTAAACTACCTGGGTAATACTTGTCCATGGCCTCACATGTTGATCCCATGTGCTATAAATTATTCTAAATATCTTGCCAACGTTTTGGTCATGACACCATTGACCTTTTGATCCCCTACAGCAATGCAGGGATGGAGTGGGGTGGGGGGCTCAAAGCAGTGTATTCTTTGATCCCCCCTCATTAAGGTACAGTAGTTCCCATTCTGGGCAAGTTATTTCATACATAGAAGTCTGGGCTTAGAAAGCTGTTCAGTGTTCTTTATCATTATAAAACACCTTGTTACAGCAGGTATACTGTATACAGTACACCCCCTTTAGATCAATTACACCCCCTTTAGATCACTTACACCCCCTTTAGATCACTTTGATTGCCATTCCATGCTTTTCTTCTTTGTTAACTATGAACCTGACACTTTTAATCACCACTATACTGGAAAACAACTACAACAACTACAACAACTACAACAGATACAACAGCTACAACAGCTACAACAGCTACAACAGCTACAACAGCTACATTGTATCATTGTTCCAATGAGTAATTAGGAAACATGGACTGCTGCGATTTTCTTTCAATTGACAGGTTCTTCCTCAAATCAGTTTTTTGCTGGTCTCGATTTAGAAAAGTGGTCTGGCTAGAACTATAAACTGTTATTAAAGTTCTAAATCAACTGGTCTGGCTAGATATATCTACTGTTATTAAAGTTCTAAACCAACTGGTCGGGCTAGATATATCTACTGTTATTAAAGTTCTAAACCAACTGGTCGGGCTAGAACTATAAACTGTTATTAAAGTTCTAAACCAACTGGTCTGGCTAGAACTATAAACTGTTATTAAAGTTCTAAACCAACTGGTCTGGCTAGAACTATAAACTGTTATTAAAGTCCTAAACCAACTGGTCTGGCTAGAACTATAAACTGTTATTAAAGTTCTAAACCAACTGGTCGGGCTAGATATATCTACTGTTATTAAAGTTCTAAACCAACTGGTCTGGCTAGAACTATAAACTGTCATTAAAGTTCTAAACCAACTGGTCTGGCTAGAACTATAAACTGTTATTAAAGTTCTAAACCAACTGGTCTCTCTAGAACTATAAACTGTTATTAAAGTTCTAAACCAACTGGTCTGCCCAGAACTATAAACTGTCATTAAAGTTCTAAACCAACTGGTCTGGCTAGAACTACAAACTGTTATTAAAGTTCTAAATCAACTGGTCTGGCTAGAACTACAAACTGTTATTAAAGTTCTAAATCAACTGGTCTGGCTAGAACTATATTATACTGTTATTAAAGTTCTAAACCAAATGTGCATATTACTTAAACTATTCACACAAACACAAACCAGATTTCATCACCAACAAATCACTATGGGCTAAATCAATTGAGAAAGGACTTTAACAAAACTATTCTATCAAACAGAGACATGGTGAATTCAAGATGGACCCAAAGTATCTAGTTGACCGTGAAAGTGAGCATGGTCGCTTGAGATGAGGCTCAGCAAAACTGCAATAACCCTCAATCCAACTCATATTGGGTGAATAAAAAAAAAATAGCCATGAAAACGGATCCCACTTCTGCATACTATTTTATCAAGGAGGAAATACTTGGAAGGTGTATACCTTTTGGAACAATTCCCACAATGCAGTGCTTGAGGAGGAATGTCCTATGTGTAGAAGTCAGGTCATTGAAATATTACATTCCAGACCAGCATTACTGTGCCACTGATACTCACAGGTGTCAAGTAAAATAAAAACAAAGCGACATCTAACATGTTCTAGGAATGGGCACATGGAAGTCAATACTTTCAATTACAGCAAATCAATTACAGCAAATCAGGACTCATCTTCATGACTAAACACAATTTTTGTATACTGCGCTGCGCTCCATAATATTGAAGTCATGATCAAATGACTGAATTTTTCTTAAATTGTCAACAAAATTAGCAGTATTTAAGCCTGGGCTAGTATGTCGTGACTTTTAATTCAAGACTGGTCTGGTACCAAATTAGAAGTGCTTCTGCATCAATGGGTCATTTGGCACTTTTGCAAAAAATAGTTCCAATGTGCTTGCCAAACCTTTTGGTTGTTGCCAATCCTGGTACGGAGAGGCCCTGCACACTGTAAATAGCAACATTTCAGGCACTTAACACTGCATTACTCCCATGTGTTTCATCTTAACCGATGTTATATAGAATCATGGACATGATATACATATGACACATCTATAAAAACAGAAGGCCCACATTCTGTAAAGCTTGGAATTAAGACGAGGCGTTTGGAAACAATAAATGTACATAATTAACTGATGATTAATTTGTATGTGCAGCTTGTCATGTGGCTTAAATTAATGCTAAAGATAGCTCATCACTGATGCTGCATTACTCAGAGTGAGCCTAATGCAGGGTCAGAGACAACAAAAACAAGTATGTAAATTAATGTATGGCTGTGCAGTAGGGGAATGTGGGGCATGTCCGTACATCTAAGGTAGGGGAAGGTGGGGCATGTCCGTACATCTAAGGTAGGGGAAGGTGGGGCATGTCCGTACATCTAAGGTAGGGGAAGGTGGGGCATGTCCGTACATCTAAGGTAGGGGAAGGTGGGGCATGTCAGTACACCTAAGGTAGGGGAAGGTGGGGCATGTCCGTACATCTAAGGTAGGAGAAGGCAGTGTTAGTTGAACCATCTGACAGTCTTTTTGATGTCTAGGGCACAATCATATTCATGTCAAAATTGTTTTTACTCACATAAACTATGATTAATAGTAAATCATTTTATGCCAAGATAATATATCTAGCATGCACAGATAATTATATCTAGCTGATTCAAATGAGGTTGGTAAGCTGGCTCAACTAACAGTGGTGTGGGGTAAGTTGAGCCACAATGTAGCGTAAGTTGGGTAAATGCTTTATTTGTATAATTTATGTAGGCCTTGTACAATAAATTCATAACTCAGCCAACACATCTAACCAATGGGTACAACACGTCTCTGGCAAGTTTATGCGCTTAATTAATAAATCAATACACTTAATTAATATAGACTTATAGGCCAATCACAAGTGTAACTAGCTGCTAATAAGTTGCCTTGTAGCTATCCGATGTCCCAATTTGCTCGAAAAAATAATTCCTTGATGTATTTTGGGGTAAGTTAAGCAATTTGTAAGTGCACAAACAACAAAGTCTGGTCACGTGAGTTGATAGTCTACACACCAGCAGACATTAATCACAATTACCAAAAAGTTTTAAAAAAACATTAAAAAACATACTTTTAGCTGACATGTTCTGGCCGCTGTGACAAATGTAACCTATTATATGTCAATTGTGTTCTAATAACATGTTCAATCATCGGGTGGTACCATGTAACCATCGCTGCTGTAGTTTCATGGAATTACAGGAAAACATCAGTGACTCAACTAACCCAGTCGTTCAACTAACACTGCCTTCCCCATAATGTGTCATAACTAATGAACTGTTTATGCCAGAAGGGTAAAATTTCCTTGTTAATCTGTATATTTAGTAGTTTACTACTACCAATTATGAAACTACACCTCCACTAAGAACAACGTATATGTAATTGGGGCATATCCACACAGCAACAACAATTTCAAATTATTTTTAATGCAGACACCTAGATCCTTCTCTTGAATAGTTCTGCTAAAAACCATATTATTATTATCGGTTGTCATGGTGTAGTGGAATGTTGGATTGTCTTTGTCTATGTGCATCCTTTTGCATTTACTTGTGTTGAACGTTAGGCACCATTTATTACTCCATTCACTTAAATAATTTTAATCAGCTTGTAAAATTTCAGTCAGATTTGTTTTTTAATGTTCTGAATATTTTGGGGTCATCAGCAAACACTTTTACATTACTATTTACTGTCTGTGGTATATCAGTTACATAAGTTGAGAAGAGAATAGGTTCCAATACTGATCCTTGGGGAACCCCGCTGGTGATGACATCAAACCATTCAGAATATGCACCTCTTACCATAATTCACATTTTTCTATCCGATTAAAAATCGGCTATCCATTCTAAAACTACCTTTAATTCCATAAGCAGATAGTTTCTGCAACAACCTCTCTTTTTTCGGGGTTTTGTCAAATGATTTTTGAAACTAGAACTTACCAATTAAATAATGGAAACCAGGGGGAGATGAAAGCACTCTCACTCTGATGGTAATAGCAGAGGTCATAATTTTTTGCGGAATTAACGAATGATATCTTGATTGGTTGATTTAGGCATTACGAGTGATTGATTGCACCACTTCATACTACTGTACAAGGCAAAGTGGATTGTGGGGCGATTCTAGAATCGTCCCAGATGTCTCGCGGGTCATTGTGGGAATCCCACAATGACCCGCCCAAGTGGATATTATAGATTGGTCAGTTGCTCGGCAAAATTCGGAGTGGTGAGACGTACATTGTTTGTGTTGCATATGTGTGGTTTATTTCATTACACGTGCTTGACTGACTTTTCATTTGTGTACATTTTATTATCATTCTATTACATTGTTTGCAATAAATTATTTTGTATTAAATGTTTGATTGATTGAATTATCTTCTCGAATAACAATTGTGACATTTGACCATGTACTATGCTATAGTAAACATTGTATCGTTTGAATATGGTTAATGATCATAAGACTTGCATGACCGAAGTAGTGACCAATTTGCTATTAGCTAAAAATTCGAAAGTCATATCAGAGGCGAAATATGACAAAATTGTTGAGCATCTACAACGACCATATGTGGCCATCGACCCCAAACTTCGGTGGTGGATGAAGCGTAAGCGATTTCAGCTGATCAGCTTCCTTGAGCTCAATATCGCTGTCATTCCCAAGCGATGTACGTACGTGACTGTTGGATACGAATATTATTGATATATTTTGATATATTTGCTTGCTTCAAGACGCCCACCCAATATTTGCCTGTATACAGTATTACACATGTATGCAATGTATACAGCAATATGTTGAATGTCCTCTGCTTATGCACGATGAACGTACTGCAGGGCAGGTTTGTACTTATTCATTCTAATGTTGATGTCCATAAATGTTCCCGGTTTTGCCCCGGTGCACTCCATAAAGTGCGTCACGTTATTTTGTTTAGGGTAACAAATTCTACAAATTTGTTTAGGTTACAATTTCTACAGGCGTTACGCCCCCTAAAAATATGTGCGCTTTTCGAAGAAATATTGTGTACGTTGTAATTCAGTTAAAATATAACCAAAAACTGTCATGGTAAAAAAATATTATCACCTTGAAATTGACAGTTAGACCAGCGAAACTATTCAGCTAAGAGTTATCTAAAAAAAAAATTCAGGAAAAAAAAATGTGAAGACTCATGTCCTGTACTAAGGCTCTGTACTAAGGCTCCATGGCTTGGGCATGTGTGGATCCCATCCTGCCTGGTAGTCTGGTCAAGTATGCAGGGTTCCCAGTATAATTACTTGGCTTCTATACTAAGGCTCCAAGGCTTGTGTGGATCCCATCCTGACTGACTTTAAGCTGTTCCTGTAATCTGTTAAGTGTGACATTTGTGACTGATGCTAATGCTACATTAAAAGGAAGCCATTTCACAGTGACAGTACTGCACACCACCTGACAAGTACTGCACACTACCTGTAATTTTTTCCATGTAGCGTTGGTTGGTTGATTGGTTCATGAATTCTGTAGAAAAATTAATTAAAGTTCAATACATATGCATAATATTACTTATTAAGTTATAAAACGATTACCTTAAAGGAGAGGTCGCTAATGGTAGGTGGTATAGCAGATCTGTAAGTGACAATCAATGCCATTTGTGACAGTGACACTTCTTTGGATGTAGCATTGGTTGGTTCATGAGTTCTATAAATAAATAAAATTTCAATACATATGCATTCAGACATACATGCAATATACACAACTACATTTACACGCACGCACGCACGCATGCATGCAGACAAACTGTCGCTTAATCACTCACTCATGGTGGAAAATACACCGTCACCTTCCCGTGGTTTCTACCGTTAAACACACTGGCGATATAAAACACCCATGTGTGTGTCATATCGGTGGTGTGTGAACAGAGAACAGTGTGAACACATCCTAATTTATTTTAACTCAAGTAATTATATGGTTTCGAGTAGGCAATAGGAATTATGTTTTGGTTTGGTGACTCCCTGCACATTAACTTTAACCTTTAATGGTCACGAACACAGTACTTAGCAAACCAATTCTACACGATTGAAGTTAATTACCCCCACCCACTTAATTACCCCTTGTTAAAGAAATAAAATTTCAATATATATGCATTCAGACATACACGCAATATACACAAACAACTACATTTACACGCACGCACGTAGACAAACTGTCGCTTAATCACTCACTCATGGTGGAAAATACACTGTCACCTTCCCATGGTTTCTACCGTTAAACACACTGGCGATATGAAACACCCATATGTGTGTCATATCGGTGGTGTGTGAACTGAGCACTTAGCAAAACCAATTCTACACGATTGAAGTTAATTACCCCCACCCAGTTAATTACCCCTTGTTACCCAATACAAGTGCCAGCTACCTCACATATCTGAAACATACAAAATGACTTTCTTAGACTAAACACTATGAAAACTACGGTAAAACTCTGCACCATGCAAGAGGGGGAAAAGTCGGAATAAGCTTTATAAGTACATGCTAATCACAGATACTGCGTTATGTTGGTGTCACCCAGTTAGCATTTATAATTTAACACACGTTATTAGGCTAAACATTATGAAATCCACGCTTTTATACGTAAGTTTGAACAAAATAACGGCATTATTCCAACTTTGCCCCATGCAAGAGGGGGCAAAGTCGGAATAAACTTTATATGTAGATGTTATTTATAAATATTGCATTGCGCCTGTTTGTCATAGTCATCCAGTAAAAAAAGGACGTCGGCATACACGATTTCACAACGGCACGCTTGAAATAACGGTATTATACCCACTCTGCTCAATACAAGAAGGAGCAAAGTCGGAATATTAAAGCAGAACAAACACCACAGGATTAACTAGTTAATTACACCCTTTGTTGCTCCGCTACAGCTTCAACACATTCACAACACACATAAACTTGGACATGTTGCAACATCTATGCTGGTATGCCAATTATGAACTGGTAGCAAGTGATGGACCTATAACACCTAGGCCTTCTATTGTACCTGTTCAAAGTCAAAGCTTTATATGCTATAGAAACATATTATTATTTTCTACAGCAGGATCTTATACAGGTGCATGTGTCAAATTCAAGATACGCTCATCACACCTCGACTGAGCACATCTTCAAAGAAAGATATTACGCCGGGCAGAGTTAAAATAGACCGTAATCGATTTGATCGGCTGCTGCCGTTTAGTCCATTCCCACTTGGGCGGGCGTTTTGGGAATTCTCACAATGGTCCGTCCCAAGTGAAAATCATCTCCACTTTGCCCCCTTTCCGAAACTGCCCGCAACAGCGACATCAACCACACAGCGTTCCCCGAATCGGGACTGGCATCGCCGTATCCACGTCTGCAGCAGCGGACAGCGCTGACGGCGGACATCGTGGCGTATTTTACTTTAGCTTGTTTGCAATTATTTTATGTCTTCGCGCATCACACCACACAATGACATCGTTAGTTAGATATTGTGATTAACGACTAACCTCGGTCTTGCTGAGACGTTCGACACACATTCATCACCAGTGAGCTGTCTTAATCTTTGAAGTCGTCTTTCTAACAAGCCTTTTGTCCGCGCCAACTGCTTCCCGTGTTTACAAGCTGCTCTGTTTTTGACGCGCGATCCCAGGCCCAGCTTTGTGTTGCTATTGGATAGCTATCACGATGCCATTGCACTACTTGCATCAAGTTGACCGAAAGTTGCATTATTTGCGTTAAAAAACACCAGACATATGGGTTTATTCGTAAGGTTCCTAGCTTGTTACGTTTTGTTTATATTTGGTTAATTACGCAAATCAGACTGAACAATTGGCGCCCCAAGCGACAATCATTCAATGTACACGATACATGGCGCCATCTTCAGGAATGTATGATAATAAAATTTCGTCTGAAAACCTGACACGATCAGGACCACGTGATCAGGACAAGCAATGTAAGGACGAAACTGCTACGAAGAGGCCTTTTATCAGTGGATAGAGGGCTTAAGTTACGACCACATTTGGTAGTAACACTGTTCATAATGTGGCAGACAATCTTCACATTTTGATAGCTATGCTGGACCATTTTGAGATGATTAAGTTATTGCAAAGTGTTGTACATCATTGGAAAGGCCTATTAATTATTAAGATTCATCATGGCATCAGATGTAGGACTGTATGTTAATTAGTTTTCATGTTAGAACACTTTAAAACCTATTGGTGGTCAACATACAACCGCAGCTTCATTATTTTGCCTATAACAGAGGTGCAGACATTAAAAATTTTGACAAATTTGGCCACATTATATGAGACCGTGTCATAAACTTAAATTTGATACAATGCATCAAATTTTTCAACACACACACACACACACACACACACACACACACACACACACACACACACACACACACACACACACACACACACACACACACACACACACACACACACACACACACACACACACACACACACACACACACACACACACACACACACACACACACACACACACACACACACACACACACACACACACACACACACACACACACACACACACACACACACACACTGAATAATGACGTGTTCATACGCTCTGTGTGTGCTGTTGTGTCTTTAATAGCTGTAGCTGAAATGGTTTTGTCACATCGTCAAACAAGAAGGGAATTAAAGGGAAATATTGGATGAAATGGTTGACAGTAAGACTAAGAGGCAAACAAAGCTAAGAGCCACATGTAGAGACAACGGCAAGGCATGGATAGAACATGTGCAGGCTGTATGAAGATCTGGCCAGAATGGCACGTACAGTGCAGATGCAAGGGAGCAGTTTGGTCGCTAATACATACTAATTATTGTTAAGTTGTAGTTTGAGTTGATAGGCTATACTTAATCTTGTTGGTGGTGTCATTACTTGCCACCATATGGCAGCACCCTGCGTAATCCAATGCATTCCATAGATAATATAATTAATTAGTTATTATTGTTTCTCTGATGTTTAATTGCATTTACTGTGTAGGTTGCCGATCATACGACTAATAATTAAATTGTTTAAATATAAAATTTACCCAAGAGACAGGGGTCAGGTGTGGTCAGGGGAGGGGCTGTGTCCCAGTGGGCCAGGCTTGATCGCACTGTCAACAAGACAACAACCCTGTTTTGGTAAGTCTCTAAATACTATGTTATACCTTAGAAAACGAATCCTTTCAATTTATAATTGCACCATAATCTCTGTTGGAAAATTGTCCATCTTTCTATGTAAACATATTTACATGTTCAGTTATAATTACTTAAGAGATACTGTCCCTTGCTATGCCGATCTATAGTTTCTGAGTTGAAATAATTACTGAGTCTCCACATTTCAAATGTGACACATTTCGGTCAGCACCTAAAGTGTAATGGGTTATTTAATAGTCATGTAATTATCCAGATTTTTTGTAAAAGGTGAGAGAGCAGAGTGTAGAGACACTGTACCCAAATAGCAATCATAGCAGTATATATTATTTTTTGGTTCAAACAGTGTATGTGTAACACTCCATACTGGAGTTATTTCAACATTCACTGCCATGTAACATTTTCTGCTAACAGCATCCATCAGAGTGAGACATTGATTGGCGGCGAACTGCAATCGTCTAGCAGGGTCACTGGGCTTTAAATCTTGCACAAGCTAAACAGTATCTTCTAGGTCTTGTCAAAATGCGTTGTAAGGAAGGTTTCGAAGTTCCTGGGCGAGAAGTCTTACCGACTTTTGAGGACAGTGTTATTGGCATCCGCACAGCCGCTATTCTTTCTGGTGTTCACATTGTACCCGACCATCCTGTTCGTGGCGGTTTATCTGAAACACTTCCACATGCACCAACACTGTCAACACTCCTCCTTATAATGTGCTTTGACAGAGGTAAAGAAACAATTAACTTTCATCTGTTAATTTTGTAAAGTACAGTTCAACAACTGTTTTGTTCTAGATCAACGCATCTATTCGTGGTAAATCTCCAGGTTGAGGAGGTCAATGTGGAACCAGATCACATTGTTAAGCGTTAGCATTTACAAAATATATAAATCACTACACTACTTTTGGGTCACAGTGTATTACTGGATTAGCACTAATAGGCAAATACTGAAATGTGTGGACAACAGAAATGTGTTTCAAAAGTGTGGCAGCTGAGTACGTACATAATGATATGTCACTCAGTAATCATTTAGTCTTACTGATTGAAATATGACAATTACTTGGTTTCTTAGACAAATGATGAATAGGAGTTTTTGCAAATGCCAAACCAGTTAGCTAGGAAAAGCGCAGGTTCACAATCTTCTTGGTGAAGAACTGATGAAATGTCACATCAATCGTCACGTGAGTTGAACGAGATCGGCCAATGCATTTATGATACTGAACAGTTTTTTTATGTTGTGTCCGGCTTCGTCTATCACCGCCCAGTAGTGACAGGCTTCACTAACGGATTATTGTCGGCGGTATGCATCTCGAATCGCAGTGTAGATTTGTGGACAAGTAGTCGCGTCTTTCACCATCGGCGCTCGGCACAGTGGAGGTCGCGCTTCAAGTTGGCCAGCTCCTCGGTGTGCCACGGTGTCTTCGGACGGACCATGATTCGTGTGATGATCGGTGCGTGTTTGTAGACGATGTTCGCGGTGGCAGTGTTGCATGTGTCAATGTGCTCAACAGTGGACCCTGAACTCATAGAGAGCGCGTCGTGGATATCATTAGCGAATGCCCGCTTCTCAATCGACACATGCGATATTTCGGACGTGCAGGTTTGACCATAAGAAGGTCACATTTGACCGCATGGCGATCTGTTATCAGAGTTGTCGGAGTAACAGGTGATATGCTATGAGGGTGGGCGCATGCAGAATAATTATCAGATAAAGTATATTTCCACTCATATGCGTCGCAGCTGTCACGTGCTGAACGAATCCGGTGCTTTCTATTAAATTTGCAAGGTTCATTGAGAAGGAGAATTTGTATTTCAATACTGAAACTGCATCGAAAAAAGCTTACATGGAAGTGGCGCCTTCGCTATTCCAGTGGCGCCATACGGTGAGCTTGGACCCAGCAAAAGCAACAGACAGAAAAGTGGCGGCACGTGGCGTATCAATCATCAGAACTGAATAAGGCGGCCTTTTCGAATTAGGCAAATCAAACAAGATGTCATTGTTGGAAAGAGAGAGTGTTGTCAGTGTGGCCTGTTGCACAACGCAAAATGGTCTGTATATGGAAGACAATCGCATAGATAACACTACAAATAACGCAACAACAGCATTTAAATTGTAAATACGTTCTAATTATCGCTCATGTGACATGTCTCCCTTCATTGACTAGTCAAGTGACTCGTTCTACGTTGTCTCAGACCGAGTCAGACTTAGTTAAAAATCTTAGACTTAATTAAATTATTCATATGACTTTATAAGTCTAAGTCTGTTAGATGTGTAATTGGTCGTAGAATCTTAGACTTGTGAATGGTGAGGAGATCCTTCAAAAACATGACAAAAAAAATTTTATTACAGTATTTTATATCCTTAAATTCTATTTTCGAACTTCGACCCAGGTTTAGTATATGTAATTTCATTATTAAGCTACTTCTTTTCCATTATTTCAAATCATAATGCAGGTGTTCCTGTCTCTACAATGAAGTCATTTATAACTTTTTCTTGTTTGATTGATGATGACATTATTTTTTACAAATGTAGGTCTATAATGATGTACTAAGCCACAATATGTTTTTTTGTGATACAATATGTTGTAAAAAAACTCGTTCAGTAGAGCATGTTTCTTTGGTGTCGATGAACAATGACTTGTCTATGGTATCAGCATGTGGCACCATCTTCCTGAAACCAGATGTCCTATGATGTCTGAGTTCACTGTTGGCTGCAATGTACTTCTGCAGTAGGTAAGTCATGTAAGAAAGACAATTCTTTGTGCCATCACAATATATGATCACTGCGCAGTGAATGTATGCATAGCCTGTCTGTAACACATTGGAAGAATGTTTTCAACATTTGGAATTAATATAAAGGGTATACAGTAGAACCCCTCATTTAAAACAACGTACTCACTCAAAAGGGGTGGCTATAAAAGACGGGTGGTCTGTCATCAGAGATTTGACCATTTGTAAGCATGGGCCTATACTGTAGACATGTTGCCATAACTATAATATACGGTTTGTAACGTAGTACTTGTTCATAGTTCAAAGATTTGTCGTTATTTTGCAAAATAAGTTCACCATTATGTATGTTGTGCTATTGACCCTCAGCATTTGAGTTTTACAAACTTCACACTGCAAGAACACTAAAATCCACTGTTTTCATTGTAGTATTCAGTTTAAGTTCTGGTGCCACTTTCTTAATTTACTGCACAACTATTCTTCACTTGTATCTTTGTCTTAAAGGAATAATGCACAGCAAGTGGCAAAATGTTTCCACAGTGCATCAACTGAAGATTTCCCTCGACAAGCGTTAGCCATGAAAGGTTAGCAAGGCAACTGTGTTGTTCTTTGTTAAAGATGTACCCAGGTAAGTAAATGTTTTGGTTATGGCAATAGCTGTGTACACTATACAAACATCTGCTGGGAATGTGTCTGTGTGTATTCATGAGAAGTTACAAACTTCATGAATTTGACCGTGTCATCTCTTTCAATATGCCTATGCCTTCGCAATATGAAAAAATTATTTATTCATGATATTTCTACCACACAATGTTAGAACGCCAGACTCAGCTGAGGGAACCCGGGTTCAAATCCTATTGCTGCCGTATCAAAGCTTTGGCAGTTTTGTTCCCCCACATTATCACAATTCACTCAGCTGTAAATGAGTACCCATGTATAGACAAGGGTGGAAATGTGAATGAATAATCTTCGCACAGTAATTGCAGCATGGCTGAATGCTTCCCAGAGAAGTTGAGATGGTGTTGGAATGAACAGGTCGATGAATGGTGGGGGAGGGGAGAATGTAACATTAGATTGAAAAACTAACTTTTACCGTTGTTCTAATAAATCAGTATTGGCGCCGAGTGGTAATGGCTTTTGTTTTGGTAACCTGCTTGATTTGTTTAATGTTGTTATTTATTCTTTCCCTGTACATCCTCCCTGTCCATGGATATTTTATTTTGATCAGCATGCTGTAGTCAAGAAGAGTACGTCATTTATATGAGTACAACCATCTAGTAAAATGCATATTGCTCAAACAAATTGGATGATTATGTAATTTTCCTCAGCAGAATATCAAAGTGTGGGTGTGCGTTTCAGTTTCATTGAAGCAGATCTACAGATCTATGTAACTTGTGTGACACAGGATGAAGGGCTCTGCATGCTGCCACCTTTCGTGGACTAGTCCATGTCTGATGGATTTGATAGATCAGGTGGTTCTCAATGCCAAGGTGCTCAACACTGGCCAGGAGAACCGTAACAGGATGGTAGCAGCCACCTTCCAGTCGTGGAGCGTCATGATCAGCAATGATGACGGCCTCGTCACGCGTGAGATAGGTCAGCTATTTATTGTAGAAATGACTTTTTGCTTATATACTATGTCATGACCAAAAGACGAATTTGTGGTGTGTGTGTTTCAGACATGTTCAATCTAAATGTAGGTGAAGTGGCAACATCTAATGAAAATATTAAAAATATTTATTCATTAGAATGTTTGTTATAGGCAATAAATCATATGGTGATCCAGCACACATGATAAAAAATGCGTATATAATATTACTAGTCCATTTTATTGATATTGAATTATGCATATTCAATCATAGCTATGTACATCCGTCGGAAGTGGTCAACCTAAGATGGCGCCTACAACACAAGCAAACACAAGCTCTTTATTTGGCCCTTATATGTACAATATTAGTACTACTATTACAAATATAAATATAGCACACATATCAAATAAGGGGCAAATATACAACGGCGGCGCTTTATCATGCTGCTATCCCCAGAAGGGTAGTAATCTGAAATTTACGAATCTGTCACCATTAATTATCACTAGTAATAAACATATCCCCCAATACATTAATTGCCGCTCCATTTAAATGTGCAACAATGGAATAGATCATATCTATATACAATACCAAGCTAACATTTATGCACAAACCTAGCATTTCATCATATAATGAGAATTAAACCCGAAATTGTTTGTAGATGATCCCTTAGAAAGACTCGAAGAGGCACACAGGACAGGTAGTCCATTGATGAACATCTTTTATGTATCGCGTGAACAACGACAATAAAATATTTCCTAGAAACTAGTACACAATATCTAAAACGGGATATGCAATACAGAGTTATTTCACCAATTGATATGTAGAAAATAAATAATATGACACAATATTGTAACGTAGGTGGATTCGCTATAACGTAGTTTAAAAATAAATAAACCAACACAGTCATTTCAACAATCAATGCATACACTTGAAAGCTTCAAGCTATGAAGGTAAAGGAAGCGTATTGCATGATGGAATAAACTTCCATCGCCTAGCTGCTGTTATACACATCACTCGATCAGTACCAACCTCTCAGAGTGTCGCCGTGCTAGCCATGAGGGAAATTCCACCGTGCACGGCGCCGTTTCCTGCTAGTCACCACGTTCCTGTGCACACATAAAGAACACTTTGTTTTTATTCGTCTTTGTATTGGAACACCTTTATCATTCTTCACATATTTTGTCCCGACTGGCTGTCAACTTCACGCACAACACCGCATCAAGCATACAGTGTGTGTCATAGGCCAAGAATGTGTATTGAATCCGAAGCCACGCAAGCCACCAAGTGGGGTCTTTCACAAGTGGGTCTTGTCAGGTGCGTCAACAGAAGCATAAACTTCGCCTGGACTGTTATGTAAGAAACTAATTTGAAGAACGTGCTGCGTGTCAAAAGCTTCGCTTCGATCCAGTTGAAGCCGTACCACCACGTTGTGGCTGTCACTGGCCTTCAACTGCTCATTCGGAAGCGCTGTTTCAGTTGATAGGGTATTACAATCAGAATTGGGGTTAATTACATTGTAATTAGAACATAGGCTGCCCAAAATAACCCGTGGCGCCTCTGTTGCATGAAATCGCGTGAGATTGTCGACGGAAGTACGACACGCACTTCGCGCGAATCGTTTGCCGTGCGTTGAAATAATCGTGTATCTATGCCAACGCGCTTATTCAAAAGAGCAGGTTCATGGATGTTATTGTGGGACATTGTGGGAACTCATAAAACATGAAATAGGTGCACTTAAATTATATTATTTTCTCATCTACTTTGGCACGTTAAACCACCGTTAGAGAGCACAAACGTCGCAGGTTTCTTTAGTCTACCTCGTTTTCGTTGTCCTTCGGGGTTTATCTCACAGCTGTTTTGGCCATATTGTCATCGTCCTTTGGTAAAACGTGGCCGATTATTGTGGTGAACAAGTCATCCATGTTAATTTGAGCAGGTACTTTCAGACGTTCTGTGTTAAAAAATCTTTTGTGGCCAGAAAAATGGCATGATGTTTTAAAGATATGTTGTATGGAAGGTTGAAAATTATTTCTCATCTGCTTCAGTCAAACGCCAGCATTCTGAAACATATTGCAGAGTGGACGAGTTATGATGGCAACTAATTTACATGCGCACCACACCTTGGTTGTCTCAGGGACAAAATAACCCTTTTCCGACCTTTTCTAAAACAAAATATATAATAACGTTAAAAACTTTAATGATGGCGAGCGTAATTCACAGCAACATGACAGCAACACACATGAAGACCTCCAGTTAACCACAGTTTGACACATCATTGTTTCTTGTATGCTATTTCCTTAAAGCTTATCATGTCTATGACCAGAACTGCCATGTTTTGTAGAGGAACCGGCGAGAGATATTGGCAGGATCCAAACACTGAAAAAGGGTGTTATGTTTCCCAAAAACTAGGGCACCAGATAAAAACAATTCTAGTCATTCAAATTTCTATCGGGGACAGCTTTTTATAATACACTGGAAATAATTGACAGATTGATAAAACTGTCATTATGTATGCCGTTGCGGTTTATTTAAATACGGGACGAAATATGTTCAATTGTTCTGAAACAGTTAAGGTAACAGAATGATATCTGATAATTCCCGATGTGTCATACGTATCAGTCTTCTGGGACCACATACATATTACACATAAACAAGATTAGACGATTTCAAAAGAACGCAGCAAGTTTTATTGAAAGCAACTATGAAAGCACTCTCGGAACCGTAATTATTCTCATATAAGAACTCAACTGGTCATCACGTTGAATTATCTCACTGTCTTTTTAACTTCGAAAGTAAAAATGACATGGTAGACGTCTAGTATTTTAACCCAACCTGCACACATCTGGTTTAAATGCTTCAAGGTTGGTACTACTAGGATGTGTCTGGTTGTGTGCCCATGTATACTTTTAATAAGCAAATCGTCTGTTGGCTCAAATGTTAGTGGGCGGACCATTGCCAGTTTGACAGTCAGTGTGCCAACGAGGCGAGGGACCAGCGCTCGTAACAAGCCCCGACCATACCCGTGATCATGATCACTCTGGCAGTGAGACATGGGGTTGTCACGCGGGCTGTCTGTCTGTCAATAATCGTGTGTGAAACTGGCGATTACGCGCGACGTCATCGACGACGATAAAAATATACCTCGGGGATTGTATTAATTATTCATTGAAACGGCCAATGTGCGTGAGATCTACAAATAGCTGCGCGAGAGCGTGAGATGGAAGCCAAATACGTGAGTCTCACACCAAATGTGTGAGACTTGGTAGCTCTGTGTGATTCTTACTGTGGGTGCTATGCCCTACCTTATTCTAGATATCCAAGTTCTCGTGATAAAGCGGTAAAATGCTCATGAAAAGCCGGAAACATCCTCCTCCGTTCAACTTTCTTAGTTCCAAAGACATAAAATGTTCTTAGGATGGCCTCGTGCGCAACATATATAAAAAAGCGGAGGGGGAAAGCGCTATTCCCCCCAATGTTGACACCTCAGAAACAGTTTCCCGTGCCTCTCGTGCAAATCATCGTCGGATCCAGGGTGTCTATGAGGTGCCCGGGAACCCCTTAATTCCTCGAATCACAATGGCCCACGAACTGTTTATTACCTTGCATTGCAGTCTTAATTTCAGGATGTCAATGTTTCCCTGGTTTCCTCACTCCATGCTTTGAAAAAAGGTACAGGATATGGTAAGGTCGAGGTAAAACACAACAGGACACAATGGATACGAAATTAATGTCTGATTTCGGTTTTGTGAGTTAGTGATGAACGCAAATTCCAATCTACAGATATGTGTATAATATTATACTTATTTCAAAACGACTGCATTTTCTAACCAAACCGAAGTAAAATGGCTGTGCGTGCGTGCGCGCTCTCTAAATGTATTAATGTCCTGTTCGTCAATAGGAGGTCTCAACCGAGATAGTGTAGTATTGAAAAACGTGTTGAGGCATGAACCAACTTTGGACAAGTGGATCGAGGTGGCAAACATGAAAAAGTCCCGTGCTAGACAAGGTGAGTCTGCTAGCGAGACAAGATGAGTTGTTTTTAAACGTTTTACGGTCTTTTTAAATTAATGGTTCGCAATTTGAAGAAAACGAAGCAACGTGGCGAGCGTGACACGTTGAATCTGCGAGCGAGATACGGTGAGTCTTGGAGCGTGACACGATGAGTCTACGAGCGAGACACGGTGTGTATGTGAGTGAGACACGATGAGTATGCGAGCGACACGATGTGATCCTTTTAAAAACATGGTTCGTAAGTTGCGGAACATTATAGCAACATCCCATTTTCATACGACACGTTTGTACAAATACACAGGGACCCGCCTTGTGGATTCCCACTTGGCAAACGTCACACAGGAATTCAACATCACGCGACTACATTCCAATACTCTCCGACAGTCACAGTGGTAGATGAAAGTAAGCAAACGTTTGCAGGAATCGTGTAGAATATTATGTAACATGATGAAGCTCAAAAACCGAAGCACCCAGATTCGTTGCCGTCATATACACTAGATGGCTGTTTTTGCGGCATTACATTCACTGCGCATCCTACAGCGCTATTTTCAATGGTAACCGGACTTGCAGAACTCGCCGGTTCTTGCAGAACTTGGCAGAACGCGACGGGTCTTGTAGGACACGACGGTTCTTGCAGAACTCGACGGTTCTTGCAGGACTCGACGGGTCTTGTAGGACACGACGGTTCTTGCAGAACTCGACGGTTCTTGCAGAACATGGCAGAACTCGACGGTTCTTGCAGAACTCGACGGGTCTTGTAGGCCACGACGGTTCTTGCAGAACTCGACGGTTCTTGCAGGACTCGACGGGTCTTTCAGAACTCGACGGTTCTTGCAGGACTCGACGGCTCTTGCAGGACTCGACAGGTTTTGCCGTTTCATCACTCTTTTGGCCGCTACGGCGCCTCATACTTTTGGCCGCTACGGCGCCTAATAGTCGAGTCCCAATACACGGGTATTTAAAGACCCCCGACTAATCAGACTCACAACCCCGCACGCCGACAGATTAGCCACTCACAAAGCGCATGCCGTAGATTATCCAGTCGCAATATGTTGGTGATGTGAATGACGGGTGAAAACATTTCTAACCGCCTGTGTAACGTTTTCTAACTGCCTATTCGAAGTTGCACATAGGCGTTTTCTCAAATGAAAATATCGTTGCATCATCAGGTTTTCGACAACAACAGACTCGCCCTTATGGCCCTCGCTCTTATTTTATGCGTTAAATGGTCACAGGAATGTTAAGTTATTTCACCGTCTGACGGTTCACAACAGCTGGCTCGCGCTGAGTTGCGTCGTGTTATGAGTTAATTGACAGCAGGAATGCTTACCGTCTAACGGTCCGCCACAGCTGTGTCGCTGTATTCCTTGTTTTGTAGTCGAGTCCGAATTTCCATAAATGTGAAAATTAATGACAACATTCCACTGACAATGCAACTGTTAATAAATATTAATATGCACGCTGTCACCCGTGTTTTTTATATCTTAGTGGCTAGGATATTTTGAGTAATATCTTAAATGGGCCCCTCATTTGCTTATTATTAAAGTGGGTTTTTCCCAACTAATCGCCACGTCAGCGATATGTGGGTTTTTTCCCATGGGTTTCCCTCAATAACCGCCACGTAAGCGATATGTGGGTTTTCCCAATGTCTATTTTTAGTTACCACAAAAAATCGACCCAAATCGCCGCCACAATTAATCCTTGTAAATGACTAAACAACTACTAAACGACATCCATGTTTTCGAACACACCGTGACCTGATCGTTGAAGCGCGTCCTGTTGGGTGACGCCAGGCGGTATGACACATATTCCACACAACAGATTCGAATAAGTCACCCGAGTAGAGCACACCTTGGAACCAAATGACCGCTGTATCACGTTCCTTACTGTAATCACGAAGCAAGACAAAATAGTTCCCGCGTTAAACTACATTATATTGCTTCGTTTGAATTTATAAAGGCGGGTCGACAGGTCGGCTCATTTGCTGTGTGTCTGCCACAATGCAGACTGTGTATCACTTTTGATAACAAGGATTTAGTGGGCACCCGCCGCAGTCACTAAAATCATTGCGAAATATTGTGACGTAAATTACGCCCAAGCATCTTCAAACACGACCACACTTCGACTGCTGCGCCGTAGTCGAACAATACGTGGATCTACTGGGAGCCGCCATTCGCGCTCAGCTACACGAATCCAAAGCCATGTTAAAGGGAATCGTTGGTCAACTGGCAATGTTGGTTGTCGCGATGGTGTTGTATCCAGACCTGGCCGATTCGCAGTGTACAACGAAAGATTGCAAAGACCACAACAAGGTGGATGTGTTGTCGGTGTGTTTGCGTAACCAACAAGTAGTTAAAGAACTACAGGAAGAATTAAGGACACTAAGCTTAAATGAAAAACGCAACCACGACGTTGTCGAGCAATTGCAGCAAGAATTAGACAGCAACCAGAAAGTAGTGGAACAACTGAGGCAAGAGCTTCGCGCACTAAACTCAAAGGAAGAACGGTTGCAACAAGAGGTAAACTCAACGGAAGAACGTAACCAGGAATTACTTGGATGGCTGCAACAACAGGTGAACGAATTGAAGCAAAAATTGATTACACTGGAGACAAGTAAGTATTCCAGTGTATTAAACGTATTCGACATTATTTCGTATTAAGAATCAAACGAATGGCTAAACTAGTCTTTTTTCACTGGAATATAGACACTGTTCTTATTCAGCGTTCGTTACCTACTACTCAATTTGTGATCGGGTGAAGAGCAACTGGAATAAAAGAGAGTATACCCAACAACCACAAAACGTTCACAGAACGTTCCCTGAAAGTCCCGTCTTCGTTATGGTAAATGTAACATTTTAGTTACGTTGTGGGAACGCTATGGTGTGTTTTAAATTTGAACATAATCAATGGAAAATAAAAAGTGTGTAATAAAAATATAAAATCATTAGTAAATAAAAGAACCCTTGTTCATTTTATTAGTAATTGACATTAAACATAAGAGTATTTGTTTAATGTTCGGAGAACGTTCTCTATTTCGCCGTAAACTAAAAATCCACCTGTTTAAAGGGGAACTGAAGCAATTTTGTGTTATGCCGTATATTTAAATATATATTATCTAACTATGCATTAATGGTGACAGATACCTGCTAATTTATGAGATAAACTGAAAAACTGATTTTGTTCGAGACAAAAATCGACAAAATACATCACTGCGTATCGCCATTTTGTTGTCGAAACGAGTGGTTTGAGTCGCGTATATCTAATCAATGTAAATTTTCGATTTTTTGCGATTTATTTCGTAAATAGGCATTCTGGAGCGAAAAAAAAGATATGGGTCTCTGTTATATATACAAGTGTTTACACACGTCAACAAAATAGCGTTTTTGTTCGTTCCAAATAAAAAAAGTTAAAAAAATTACAACAAAACACGCACAAAATCGTGGAAAACGTCGCACTTCTCGAACACACGAGATGCTAACCAACGAGAATATGCGATAACGGAATACCGGAACTATTTTTTACTTGTTGACAAGATGGATGCGTCGCTTGGGACAGTTTTACCAGATCTGCTACTAGCGATTAGTGGTTTACTGAACTTCCGTAATACTTTGGCTTTGTTGACGTTGGATTCAGGAAAAATTACAACAGCGCTTTGACTGTCAACGATTCCTGACTAGGTAATGTGATGTGGTGAACCTGTGGAAATTGCGTCCCGATGTCTGCGCACGTTTACGTTGAGTCATCATGCTGCGCCGAGGAAGCTACCATGCCTAGGGCTAGGCTATGGCTATGCAGCACCGTGTGCCCGACCGCGTTGGTGCTTGCATCACCGTACGAAGGCGAAGACGATGATTTTGTAGTGATATGCGCAAACAAAGCGGTGCTAGATGTTGGTCTGCTGTCATTGCATGATTTGCGTGCCGACTCATCGTCATCGATTCGCCCTATACTATAGCTAGCAGGTTAGTAATTCAATTGTTATCGAATCATTGCCATTTTAATAATCATATTTTTTTCTTTCTGCATATTTCTTTTACCTAGCCCGAGGGCGAGGTCCGAACTACAAGTAACAATGGCAATGCAAGCAGGCTTTTCTCTTTATTTTGTATCTAATCTAATGAAGTGTACCGTGACTGTATTTTAATATTGGGTTTGATTTGTTGTTGAATAACATTGATGACAATAATAAAATGAGGGTTTATTTAATTCATTATGTGAATATATATATATTCTTAAATGTTACCGTAATCGTGATTGTAATAATGATTGTAATCATGACTACATTAGTAATTGTGATTGCAGTAATTACTGTAATCATGATTACGTTAATATTCGTACTTGTAATCACCCCTCTCTGTAGCACACTACACCTTGTTATTTGGTGCAATGTAATCATTTAAATAACAATAATTAACTACTGACAGTATGTAATGTTCACAGTTTTGCAACTATTATGGTAATTATGGAATTAGTGCTATCAACTAACCATGACAAATTATATTTCAGGCTCAGGAAAGGCAAGACAAGTAATCCCATCATGCGATGTGGGAAGGATCTGTGATGTCTATTCTGAACCAAATTGAATTGATGGAAAGTTTAGCTATGGAGATTGACTTGACACAGGTGAGTGTACTGATAATCTGATATAGACAAATTGTGAGGCACCCACAGTATGCAGCAGGTCGAAAAACAACCTGGAAAACTAAAAAAATTCCCACTAAAATATTAATAACTGAATGATGTGAATGCCTTCTTATCCATATCCCATTTCTGTCAACAAAAATGTTACCTGCAGCATCTTGCATGTCACTACACACAATTTCATTTATATTGAGACCAACATAAAATATATCAACAGTTTATTCACATAGAAAAACAATTACCAAAGAAATAAGGCTTGACTAAAAACAGTGACTTCTTACCACCGGGAAATACAACCTGGAACATGGATATCACAGTTACACACATCATTATTATGCTACAACATTATCAAATATACTGGTAGTTTAGCTTAGGAAATAATTAATCTTTATAAAGCCAAGGCATTTTAACTGTTTCACCATCATCATCTGTACCAATGGTAATAGACTACTTGTTTTGATTGGACAGTAAATGTACACCAATCATGTGTAACAATATTACTTGTTCTGACTGACAGTAAATGTACACCAATCATGCATACCAATACACTACTTGTTCCTACCAACAGTAAATGTACACCAATGATCTCATTCTGGAATCTGCACCATTTCACTACTTCTTCTGACAGTAAATGTACACCAATCATGTGTATCCAATATACTACTTGTTCTGACTGAATCTACTACTTGTTCCTACCGACAGCAAATGTAAACCAAGCGTCTCATTCTCTACCAAATACACTACTTGTACTGACAGTAAATGTACACCAATCATATGTATCAATACACTACTTGTTCTGACTGATAGTACTTGCACACCAACCATCTGTTCCAATACACTACTGGCACTAAATATACACCAATACACTACTTATTCTGACTGATAGTACATGTACACCTAACATATTCAATTCACCTTTCACTCATCCAGGGGTAGAAATCAGTACACTTTCCTGACAGACACCCCAGTATCCGAAAGACCTTGGCTGATAGATCAGACATGAGTACAACCTGTGTCACAGTTTATGGCTGTTTGGTGTGTGGCAGGTGCAGAAAAGTGACATAAGTTTTTCTCACGAATGACAAACTTCTTCTCTTTCTCATAGGTGTCGGAGCTGCTTGAGTCACCCTCGGTTATGTCGCTGTTATCACATAGTGTGCATCATCTGCACCAATGTCTTTATTCTCACTGAATCTGATGGAAACTTCACATAGGAGTAGTCATGATCAACGTTCATTGGTGCAATAATGTCATCCGTGACTACAGCAGCATTCGCGAAGTGTCGCACTTGAAATATCGTTACCGGATCGATTTGCGTTTCAGCATCAGTTGTATGTTGTGCCACAGCAGTAGTAGCAGTGATGGCACTAAAGGTGACATCCGTAATGTAAAAATTGACGGCATCACCCGTAGCGCTGGATGCTTCAAAACTAGTACTTGTACTTGTATGAACCAATGGTGAATCCTTCATCTGAAAAGATTACACATACAGTGACTTGAACATTTTACAAAATTCATCTTTTGCATAATAAAAATGAATCACAATGTGAGAAACTTTCTCTTGTATATATTATTTTTAGAATATAAGAGTGCCAGTGTCATATAGAATGTATAAAGTAATCAACCACAGGGAAAAGCATTTTCCCTATGGAGCCATGTTAATTCAACCAATGGGTCTTTCACTGATCTCTTAATGTTTTTAATGAATCTGTTTGGTCAGTTTGACGAATGCCACTGGTAACATAACCAAACACATGTAACCAAAATTGTAGCATCCTAGCTCCAAAGTGCATTATATTATCTAATCAACATTGCACTGTTTTCAATGGGCCAGGGAGGTAAAAATTCTATAAGGGGTCCAAATTCCATAACAAAATATGGACCCATAGGTACACTTTCTATGGGGTTCCTTATTTTATATCTGACACTCGATTTAGATAACATAATGCATGAATATTGTTATTGGACCAAATGCAGATCTATGCTTGTGACATCTTTACCTTATAAATGCTGCATGCACACACACATACGTATATATATATATATATATATATATATATATATGTATATATGTAAATATATATATAATTATTAGGTATTATACTGAAAGCATCTGCTAGATAGTATGGTGCATGGACAAAAGCCCCTCCCGACAAAAGCCCCACAGACATAAGCTTGTTTCAATTCAATTATACTGTTCATGACTGTTGCTGTAGTACACAGAGACAAGCTATTGTCATGATTATACTTCAGGCATGTGGTCAATTCCATTCAGGATTTGGAACTGACCCTCAATTCCAGTTCCGGAATTGGAATTGACTACAAAATTTTTTTTTATTGAATTTTTTTTTCCAAAATTTATTTTTTGGGAATTGGAATTGATTTTGTTGGAATTATTGACTTGCTACTGTTAATATTTACCCTGATATTTACTTATATTACTTTTAAAATCATATTTGTCTTCTATTAGCATGTCACCCTGAATCTGGTATCAGCCAGGAAGTTGTCAACATTACAGCATAGACACTGTCTACTCTGGTATTGAAACATTGTGACCAAGAACAATATAATCAAGCATTTGCATCAAAAAGAAATATTAAGTTACTGTAACAGACAGTAAAACCAAAATCAGACCATTCAGGCCTCATTTTCTTTCTCAGTGTAGAAGGTTTATTTACAGAGATTGCCAATTAAGGGCACCTGCCTGCTCATTCCCTTTGTGTGAGAGAGGAAGCCTGCCCCACTTGAATGCAGCCCCTTGTTTATCCAAGCCTAATGTTCAGCCCACAAGTTTCCCATACTAAACATGTCACTGGTCACCTGTACAATGCTGTTACATGTGGCTGTAGGGTTTGCCCTTTGTAGTAATAAAAAATGTCCCCATGGAGAATACATGTTGGAGATTAGGATGTTGAAGACTCAAACTTTCCAGTAAATTTGATGAAATATCAATGATACCACAACTGATAGCGATATAAATCCGCCTCCTAGTATATTTGCTCCCCCCCCAGACATCTGCCCCTTTTTTCTATGATAGTTGACAAGTGAAAATCAGTTTGCAGTTTTATCATTATTACTACAATAACATAACATTCAATGACAAGTCAAAGTCACTTTAGCCTAATGCAATGGCCTATCCCCTGGAGTGTGTAAGAGATGATCTTGTCACCAGTTGTTTTCCAGGTATCATTGATAGTCAGATCAGTGGTGGAAGATGGGTTCTTGGGGTGATGCTTCCACAAACAGTGGTGGACAGTAACGAGTCGGAGATCAGCTGGTTTGGAGTGCCCCTGGTATTAGCTGCCTTAGTTTTCAGGTCCTCACGGACCTTGGCAGCTTCTATCTGTGCCGTGTCACCATCATGGTTGCAGGCAGTCTTGTTGATCACATTCTGGATCTGGAGATCAGATCAGTGACTACAGCACCCTTGCATGATCAGGATCGACGCTGGCTTCACTCCCAATGAAGAGTAATCTTGTTGGTCCCCCTTCTTGGTGTAGGAATGACACTCAAAACATGACCTCCTCAAATGCTAGTAGTAATTTCCATGGTGAAGTTATAAGTGAATTCTGACAACTCTGGCTTGTGCATCCAGTTTTATAGGAAAATGGATTCACTCCAACTCTCCATGGTAAATGCAATTCAAAAGAAACCTTGTTGAGATGGCTTCTTTCAAATATCCTCAATTGTCCTAACATGTCCAGGTCCTAATGTCACTGGCTTCTTCCACAATTGCAATAAAGATAATCCTTTGATTACAGGATCATCTCCAACTACATAAAGTAATTTACTTGGCTGATCTTGCACAAAGAACATTAATTGCAATTAGGGTAATATATATATATTGAATTCATGTTCAGAAATAAAAAAAGAAGTTAAACAAACATTTCTTAAAAAAACTTACAAATAATCCAGAAGCTATAGACAGGGGGCAAATGTCCAGATTTTGAATAAGGCAAGGGGCTAATGTCTGGGGGGCAAGTGACAAAGGGGCAAATGTCCGGAAGGGGGGCAAATGACCTGGACCCGATATAAACAGGGGAAACTGTTCAAAACTCAGATTAATGACCCAACTGTCCAGGGCTGTCCAAAATGTCTGGTTTTGTTAGCAAAAATCCAGGAGAGGTGTCGCAGCAGAATGTACATATGAAATGGCTGGATGCCATTTTAAAGTTTTTTATATGGCAAACCTGATATATATATATATATGTGTGTGTGCATTTAACGAACAATAATTTTTTAATCATATCTAATTAAATATGATTGTGCACACGTGACAAATAAAACTGTGTTAAAACGAATTGGATTTGAATTTTTCTTTAGCCTAGGATTTTAACGTTTTGGAATTGATTTTTTGCAAGGCGGAATTAGAACTGATTTTTTGGAATGGACAAAACAGAATTGACCCCATGTCTGATATACTTCCTTCATATGTATAGCTTGTACTAATACTATTGTGGGTTGCCGACAGTTGCCCCCTCCACCCACGGTATTCATTACAGTGTTATCAGTCGACTTAGAATAAAATGTAATTAATACATCTCTATGAACTTCCGGTTATTACATGTGGGGTTTAATCTGATCAATAAAGAAAATTAATTTTATATAATTTTGCCTTATTGTCAAGTCACAAGAATTCAGACAGAAATTGTAAAGTGTCATTATAGAAAGCAGACATGTAATCTGACAGTGTTCAACTGGGTAGATGACGATGCCTTAGTAAGTTTCCTTTCCAGCTAGCTAGACATTGCATGGGTGAAATGCATTTTACTTAAATATTTAAATACTTTTAAACAGTTTTTGTAACTGCATTTGCACTTAATCACAATGAAAGTATTTGTATATTTTAAATATTTCCATAAAGAATTTGAAATGTAAACAACAACAGTAGGCTTCTGTTGCACTATAGTCTATACTGTCTTTTGGTCGTGTTTCTCCCATGCATCTAACCCCCCAGCCCCAGGCTTAGCCTTACGCTTGCTGCTTGCTCTCTAGGCATTTAGAACACATGAGTATGAGACTTATTATGACTGTCAATAAATAATATCAAATTATTTTCTTGAATAATTTTGCCTAGTACATACGCCATGGCCCATGTTATAAGGTTGCAGTATATCCTGTAGCACTTACTGAGTTATTGTTATTGTTCTGAGTACGGCCACGTATTGACGGTACGTACTATCAGTCGTATGATCACGTCGAATATAAATCGGCGGATTGGAAAACACTCGTAATTATATCAAACTATTAACACTTACTCGCACTTTATTGTATTCATACATTTCGATTTATTGTGGGTCATATATATGCTGACGTTGAAGCACAGCTGTGCTTATTGGGGTGGAACTATATTGTAATCGTAGTGATAAGTCACAATGGTAACGGTAATCCAATTTACTAACCTGGTTTCGGCTCGTCGCTTCCTACGCATCGCTCTGCCCTCTGATATCTGACGTTTCCTTGTCGCAGAATAGTCTGTAGATGCATGGTCATATGCGAAAAAAAAAGATCTAAGATGGAACGGTATCTTTGACTAAGAATGACATCTTGATGCTCACCGTCTGTCCATGCTCATCACATAGTCTTTTGTCTTGTTATCTGCATCGGACAAGTGCTCACTCGCAGAGCCTGCGGCTGGCGGACACGGCAATTTCCGCATTTGCAACCACATTTTCCGCTGCAAATTCTTCCTGGGAAGTCGATCAAAAGTTTTTTCCTTGCATTTGTAGTACTAGTTGATATATCCAGGAGCCATCCAGTGCACACCAGTTTTCTTTTTATTCGATTTTCCATGCGTTTCGGCCGTTTTTCCGAGAGGTTTTTACTGTGTGAACGCGGTGCCAGGAGCTCGTACTCAAACCACTCTGCCGCTGAGCCCCCCGCAGAGCAATATGGCGCCGCCCAGCGAAGATAATGGCAAAGTTAAAAAGGATATTACAAGATTACCGTGGCGTTGCGCCCATCATATAAGGGTGATATATACTGTAAATGGTATGTTATTATGTTTGGGCTATGGTTGTTCAAGTGCTTCACCCCCCCCTTTAAACTTGCTTATCCTCCACAGCTCCTCAGTGTACCAATCCAACTGTTTACAACTGGAACTGTTTAACCCCTTTTGTTTTAGTGCACTGCCAAGCTTGGGTCTTCCAAGGATTTTAGTGCAATAGAAGTATTTTATATATTATTATTTAAATATCCGTGGATAGCAAACACATAACATGCGCTGGACGTTCCCTGAAAGTTCCCCGTTGTTAAAAAAGAAAACTGACTATATGTTATAGGTTTTTGTATGTTTTACTAATTTGGTTATATTGCATCGACACGCTATTATTATTACCATCTTTATTAGGATTCAAGATCCACAAACATGTACATATTAAACGTAGTCCAAAGTTCAATATAAGAAACGGCAGTTAGAAAACAAACTATATTGTGCTTAGATATGAAATCACAGCATTAGATTCTTCCTTATTGTTAATGAATGGACTTTATATATTTGGACACACATTAAAGCATGCGACACCAACTTGCCTCACGGCTGTTACACTCAGCGGCTCGCCCCTCTGCTCTCGATACGCCGCTGCACATGTCAGAGAAGTGTTACGTTCTCATGTAATAAATGTATCTTGACATGCATTGCCTTGGCTTGGCCTTGGTTTGGCCTTGGTTGGGGGTAAAGGTGCCATTAGTCTGGCCGAAATTATTAACTCTATTAAACATTAAAAAAAAAAAATTTCGATGCTAATGTGTTCTTTGCATCACTCCCCATCGGACCAGATACGAAACGGACGTATATTTGTAAAACATATTGTGTTTTTGCGCACTTATAGCGCCCAAAACAACGCTATACCAGCAATAGCCGGTGGTGTTAATATGGCGATCATCCGAAATGTGCTGTAACAATATCACGGTGGCATCAGAACCGGAAAGGCGATTTCAATGACAAATATTTCGCACCGCAGTATAAGAAAAGACGAAAAATAGAAGAAAAAGTGCAATTTAATATTACGAAAATCTCTAAAAAAAATCGATAATTTAATGTTGAAAAGCCCCCCAAAAAACCCCAAAAAGGTGTCGCGGTCATTCTCCAAAAAGTGGAGAAAACAATAATGTTTTACCAGTAATTGCACATAAACTTAACTTTTGGCTAAAATTTTATATAATTATATATCCTACATAAATATGATTTTGATTTTTAAAATATTTTATTTAGTTAAATAAAAATAAAATAAAAAGATAAAAATAAATATTACGGTTAACGTATTATCAGTTTTTATTACTTAGCTTCAATTAAGCATCACCATAGCTAGCAATTTAAGTAGTCTTATGGTGTTTTCGGAGAAAAAATGCGCGTGCCATGCAGAGAAAATTACATATTAGTTCGTTGTTTGCAATAATATTGATATGACCCCTTTGTCTGTTGAATTGCTTCCGTGGTTCTGATGCAACTTGTAGTATTAGTAGTGCTCGTTCTGTAAACGCGCCATATTGAAAACGAATTAAAACCCGGCTAATTCTGCTATTCGTAGCAATTTTTCTTGAGAAAGCTGCCCTAAAACACAATATTTGACAATCATATGTGCCATTTGTGCATATAAAATGATGTAGTATGATATAATGAACGTATTTGGATAGATAAAGCGAGGTAAGAGTTAAACACAAAGCTGTAATAATAAGGGCCCTGTTTTTGCAAGATTATCCGAGACTGTTATTTAGTAGCGCACTAGACTATCCGGGCCAAGGGCCAGCAGTGCCAGTAGATAGTCAGTAGTGCTAAGTGACATTGCGGTTGGCAGAATGGGGGATAATTAATTTTACCTGCCGCCAAAGCTTGACATTCATGTCCCGAATTTGGGGGACTCGTTCAAGAGATGGAAGAGAGAACTTCAAGTGTACTTGGCTGCTACGGAAAAAGACCAACAAAAGCCAGCAAACACCAAGAAAACAACATCGCCTCAAGGCAGAAAAACCACTGACACCACAAGACGGGAATGTCAGTATTGCGGTTATTGCCGAGCAGACTAAGATGCCCAGCCTGGGGAAAGACATGCTCCAATTGTCATGGTGCCAATCATGTCAAGGCAAAATGCCGAAAGCGAGTGAGCTGCGTGAATGAAAAAGAACGACACGGAAGACGACGATGATTGGTTGCAAGCGCACGGGTTAACATTTGGAGTGAATGGTCACAAGGTACAACAGCGAATCACAGCGATGATGCAAGTCAATAACTGCGGCGTACTTTTCCAGCTTGATACCAGAGCAGATATAAACACAATCAACCAAAGATTTGTACGCAAAGAACAAGTGCGAAAAACAAACGAGAAGCTAGTGATGTGGAACGGCCCAAAAATGATCCAGAAAGGCATCGCTAGACTGCCGACTATACGAATATGAAAACTGGCAACACAGAAGATGTTGATTTCGTCTTTGAGGAAAACGGTCTGACGTGTCTCATCGGATCAGCTGTGTAGACATATGTTCGCTGCAGGATCGAGGGATTCACAATTCGAATAACGTTAATTTAAATATTATCATAGTAATTTTTTTATTTGGGTATGTAGGTAGTGTTATTATTTATGTTTAAGCATCGTTAATTAGATATACGACCCATGTAGATCTATGTTTATTTTAGCAACATCTTAGATGCTTGTGATTGTGTCATCAATACAAGTATCGAATATATTAATTCCATAACTCAGTCTGTAGTCCCTAGGCTATATTATAATTACAGTGCAGTGCACATGTGTTCACATTGAAATGTTTTTTGTTCACAGAATTTTTCCTTGGTACCAGCAGACACAATGCTGCTAGAAGCTGCAAACAGATCTTGGACAGTGCTTCATATGCGGCCAAGTGCGTATTTAATTAATACTCTTAGGCTGCACGATTTTTTGTTGTCGAGTTTCTATACAACTATATATATATATATATATATATATATATATATATATATATATATATATATATATATATATATATATATATATATATATATATATATATATATATATATATATATATATATATATATTAATACACTAACTTTGGGAGCAGCCTGGTAGTATTTCCTCCCAGGCGCCGACATCCACTCGCCTCCTTAAACCAGGAGGATAAGTGATTATATCGAATTACTCACAGCATGTGTTGAAGAAAATAAAACATTGCAGGAATCCTAAGAAACGTTACAATGTTAGCCTGAAAAGCAAACGTTTTCACACATTTTGCTACATGGACGGGTGTAAGCTAGTATGCCCTATGATTTGGTTTAATGTATGTTTTACAGTGGCGTTTACTGGATATGCATCTCGCCTAACTGCGTAGATGTCCATGAGGTGTTTTGTGACATGCGCAGTGGTGGCTGGACACTAATTGGTCAGATCGGTGGTGTGGCTGGCAATATCCACGAGAAATGGCTGCGGACAGACGAAAACACGGAGGTGTTACTAAGTCCTTGGATTGAACAGGGGACATTCGGCTGTATAGATGCAGTCGACATGGCCGTCAATCGTGCGCACGAGGTAAGTTGTCTGAGCTATTCAAACAAGATAACGAGTTTATTACGATTTAGTTGCAACTGGCAGACAATTGATAAAAGTACAGAGTTTGATGTTTTTTAATCGTAAAGTCATGTTATATAGTATAAACTATGTCTGTTCTAGCATTTTGACTGCTCAAATGTGCTTTAATGACCCACAATGTGTTAATATAATTTGATTGTTATTTTATTAATTTGCGGACATGCCTCGGCCTGCGGACTGTTTTATTTAAAAGCGTCATTTTCTGTCGTAAACTATTTTCCCCATGCACACACGTTGGTTAGCTAATTATATGTACGTGCGTGCGTGCGTGCGTGCGTGCGTGCATAACATTTTAATTAATTAAAAAAATTATATATATATATATATATATATATATATAATTTTTTTATATACGCTCTATAACTAGCAACGCCCATGCATCAAGATACGCGCATGCGCAGATACACCAAGCGGATAATATTTGACGGCGGATACATTTTAGCACGACACTGGAACGGCGTGCAACGGCGTGCAACGGCGAATACCGTTCAGTGGGTGCTCCATATGATGGTGTTACTTGCATGCGTAGAATCAGTAGATAGATAATGGTATAATGCAAATGTTCACAAAATGGGAAACAATTATTTGTAGATCAAGGTATGTTTTTCTTCGTTCTTGGTCGTTTTAGTAAAATATAATTTCTTGATATAGAATAATCGGGCGAAGCGTTTCAATAGTTATGAAAGTAATTGCTGCCTTTCGCATTTCTTGTGTTTGTTTTCAGATCCGCATCAGCAGCGGAGAAATTAACACCGGTATGGGTGAATTTTGGGTGGAGTGGGACTTGCCGTCAAACAGGAGCGTAGATACATTCTGGAGGCACGCGCAATGGCCTTACTTTTATCGCTCTACGCTTCACAAGGTCGAAGTACGAAGTTCGTTTGCACCCAGTCACAACTGCTACCAGAATGTATATGGAATCATGAAGACTTACGGTTCTGGGTACCCTGCTACCTCCCCATTCCCGAATGGTGGCATGTCTTCAAGAGACGTGTGCATGTCTGTCGCTGTAATACCGAATCAAACTACAATTCACTTTTAGTGAACACATGTGTAGCATATTATACACACAATCCTATCAGTAAACGTACCAACGTACCCACAAATTGCAGCATATTTATCTTGCAATTTGTTTTATATAATATTATATGAAACCGAGGACGCTAGAAGCACACAACGTATAGCATTAACTGCTGGTAACATATTTCTTTGGTAATAAAAGAGTAAGAATGCCAAACTAGGAAGCACGCTCTGTGATAAAAAATAGGCTTATTGACAGATGTCAATGATTAAAGTTCATGTTCACAACTTACTGTTTGTTGCATTATAATGAGCAGATTATACACCGGCTCTTTCTACATGTGCTATAAAAGGCCAAGGTGTACATAGCTGCATTACAATTGATCTTAGTATATGTCACTTAGCAACTGTAATAAATTAATAGTGTGTCTTTGTGTATTTTGTTTTCCAAATATAAAAATATATAAACAAAACGTTTAAAATTAATTCAAATGCATTAAAGTTCCCATCTCAATTCGATTTTTTGCATCATTTCAAATACATTTTGCGAAAAACCAAACCTACCTAGTATCCGCTGCAATATGCTAGTTCGTTTGTGCAACTTTTGTATATAGTTTTTGTGAAATCATTCTTCAATTATTTCGATGATTTGAACAAAATAAGCATTTTTATTAAATCGACCGCAGAAGTTACATAAACTATTCACACACTACATATATCTATTTGGACACCAATGAGCGGGATTTGCGATTAGCTAAATCAGTTGAGGTTGGAGTTTATCTGTGTTTAAATGCAACTCAAAAACATAATTCGATTCTGGAAAATGGCAATTGCATTTACATTTGAATAAATTGAAACATTTACATTAAAATGCGTAGAAATACATTTCTTTTGTTAATAAGCATATATATATATATATATATTGATGTCAACTACTGGCTCGCGCATGCGCAGATACACCAAGCGGATAAGATTTGACGGCGGACAAATTTTAGCACGACACCGTACGTGGAAACCATTTTGAATTTAGGGACCATTTCATAACATGGATGGTTGATACTAAACATTAGACACACACACAAGCACAATGTCATATCTTTCATGATATAGCCTAGCCTCGATTATCCAGGCTCCGCGATGTGGCGCCACCGTTTCTCGGCGGATTCACGAAGCCGAGAGAGAGTCGGATAAGCGAGACTAGCTATAGCCATCACATTATGCATGCACCTACTAACGTGATACAAAAAAGAAAATACAGCATACTATAACAGTTTTAGCAAGAATTACAACATACAATAATTAACATACCAGAACATAATACAGAGTAAAGTAGAGACCGTACAAGTTCAGAGCAAGCAAAAAAGTGACGTAGAAATAATTTCCACAAATTAAATTAGTTACCAACTACGTCACTTTGAGGTAGTGTCGCATTCTATAGCGCAACATTTTTTTCAAGCGAAGATATACATACTCTAAGCTGCTAATCAGATGGATTATAATTGATTTTGTGGGGGGTTCATTCATGTGGAAATGGTATATTTTTGGTAGAAGTCTCAAACCTGTTTAGGGGGCTCCGCTAGACAAATTCTCAAGGATGGTTTACTGGTTTACAAGCTGTTCCATTTTTGCCGAGCGATCCCGCCTTCGTGTTGCCGTTGTCATGATGCCAGTGCAGTACTTGCAACAAGTTAACCAAACGCTGCATAATTTGCATTACAAAATACCAGACATAGGTTTATTCGTAAGGTTCCTAACTTGTTACGTTTTGTTTTATACATTTTAGTAAGCTACATAAATCACAGTGGTGCCTCACGCGACAATTATTCAATGTACACAAGACGTGACGCCATCTTCAGGAATGTGTGATAATCAAATTTAATTTGTGAAAAACTTATATGATCAGACCTTTATGTAAAGATGGAAGTGTTACCAACAGGCCTTATCAGTGGATAAATATTTCAGAGGACGTAAGTTATGACCACATTGGTAATGTCACTGTTCATAGTGTGGCAGACAATCTTCCCCTGGGCTCTTTTCTGATATTACAACTGAACTGACATAAACAAGTTTTCTAGTTAGAAGAAAGTAAAGAAGGAAGTTGCTGACTCCCAGGAAACATTTATTTGAGTAAGCTGCAATATACAATAAAAGGTAAGGGTACGTTCTTATATAGCGCAGTATCCAGCTCTTGGGACTGTTCAAAGTGCTTTATACTTCACCCCCTGGCAGACCTTTTCATTCCAACGCCTTCTCTGGGAAGCATTCAGCCACTCTGTAATTACTGCACGACGATTATTCGTTCACATATCCACCACTATCTATAGCCAGGTACTCATTTATACAGTGGAGTGAACGAAATTGCCCAAGCTTGCTTTAAAATGGCAATATAAATCAAATCAAAAGCCACAGGATGCCACCAGAATGTCTTGTAAGCACCATAGCCAGATTGTAGAACTATTCGTGGCACTGTTACTTGACCAAAGATCAACCTGTCATGCAGGCAAAGTTATGTATACATATATAACAAAATAACAGCTCTATATCACAACACTGCAACATACAATAGTACATGTCATCATTAAAGTAAAATAAAATACAATAGAAGTACATGTCACCATTAAAGTAAAATACAATAGATGTACATGTCATCATTAAAGTACAATAAATAAATAGATGTACATGTCATCATTAAAGTAAAATAAAATGCAATAGATGTACATGTCATCATTCAAGTAAAATAAAATACAACAGATATACATGTCATCATTAAAGTACAATAAATAAATAGATGTACATGTCATCATTAAAGTAAAATACAATAGATGTACATGTCCTCATTAAAGTAAAATAAAATACAATAGATGTACATGTCATCATTAAAGTACAATAAATAACTTTTGTTGAAAATAAAACCTATTTTTAATACTTCAGTCAAATTCTTTTTATGTCGTGTTTTCTATGGCATTCTTTTCATACTCAATAATATTATATTTTAAATATATTTCATGGAATGTTTGTTCTTATATAATTTGTCTTACCTACACAACAATGAACTTATTTAGCTACTTCATTCGTTTTAAAGTAAAATGGTGCATTAAAAAGGATTGTATTGTGAAACAACAGCTAATCTAACATCACTATTATATAATAATTTCTTTAAATTATAACATAGGCTTTCGGAATGTACTGAAAATACATTTGTATGTACATACAGTATACAATACTATGTTGAGTCTCACAGAATAGTCAAGCCCTTAACACAAATGACTAGATGCACATTAAATAAAATCACAAACATGACAAGCTTCTTCCATTCTACATGAGAAAATGTGGTAATTACCACAACCGAACTGATAGAACTTTGTATTTTGATTCTATCATTTGGCACATTTGAAAATCACACAGTCGTAACAGCTGACAAACAAAGTAGCATGATTAGATATACCACTTGGTTACCACTTCACTGGAGTTTCTTCTGACAATTCTACGGTTGGCTGTTGAACTCAGATGATCTCTTAATCTACCACAGCTGTAGGGTTGAGGAGGACCTCGAATGCTTCCCCAGTCACAATACTCTCTGCGGCAATCCTGGCCATGTAGAAACTGCAAATAGACAATACTGTGTGGCCACTGGCGTAACGGGGGGGGGGGCGAAAGGGGAAAATGCCCCTTTTTAGGGCGGCACTTTGGGGAGATTGTTTTACTTAAGCAACATTCATACATATTTATACGTTGTGGTCTACACGAATTCTGAACACATCGCTGTTATATTACATAAATATTGAAGTAATCATGCTTGAATACGTCAAATGTTACTCAATTGACATTAGCCAATACTGGTGTACGTAACGCACAGGCGGCTGAACTTGTCTACAATACGCACAAGCCTATTGGCGGCCGAACTGGTCTACAATACGCATAGGCCTATTGGCGGCCGAACTGGTCTACAATACGCATAGGCCTATTGGCGGCCGAAATGGTCTACAATACGCATAGGCCTATTGGCGGCCGAACTGGTCCACGCACTGTTAGTACTGCGTACTGACGTCCAAAGTCCGAACACACAGTGTTTGTAAGTCTAATATTATCTGATATAAGGAAACATCAATATTTATAATTTATATATATATATATATATATATATATATATATATATATATATATATATATATATATATATATATATGATTATGCAAAGTTATGCAATAAATACTTAACAACATAGCAAACATTAGACTAAACACTATAGACTATTTGCTTGGCGAAACTTGTGACAGTAGACAGTACTCTTACTTGTGTGTGTGTGTGTGTGTGTGTGTGTGTGTGTGTGTGTGTGTGTGTGTGTGTGTGTGTGTGTGTGTGTGTGTGTGTGTGTGTGTGTGTGTGTGTGTGTGTGTGTGTGTGTGTGTGTGTGTGTGTGTGTGTGTGTGTGTGTGTGTGTGTGTGTGTGTGTGTGTGTGTGTGTGTGTGTGTGTGTGTGTGTGTGTGTGTGTGTGTGTGTGTGTGTGTGTGTGTGTGTGTGTGTGTGTGTGTGTGTGTGTGTGTGTGTGTGTGTGTGTGTGTGTGTGTGTGTGTGTGTGTGTGTGTGTGTGTGTGTGTGTGTGTGTGTGTGTGTGTGTGTGTGTGTGTGTGTGTGTGTGTGTGTGTGTGTGTGTGTGTGTGTGTGTGTGTGTGTGTGTGTGTGTGTGTGTGTGTGTGTGTGTGTGTGTGTGTGTGTGTGTGTGTGTGTGTGTGTGTGTGTGTGTGTGTGTGTGTGTGTGTGTGTGTGTGTGTGTGTGTGTGTGTGTGTGTGTGTGTGTGTGTGTGTGTGTGTGTGTGTGTGTGTGTGTGTGTGTGTGTGTGTGTGTGTGTGTGTGTGTGTGTGTGTGTGTGTGTGTGTGTGTGTGTGTGTGTGTGTGTGTGTGTGTGTGTGTGTGTGTGTGTGTGTGTGTGTGTGTGTGTGTGTGTGTGTGTGTGTGTGTGTGTGTGTGTGTGTGTGTGTGTGTGTGTGTGTGTGTGTGTGTGTGTGTGTGTGTGTGTGTGTGTGTGTGTGTGTGTGTGTGTAACAAAATGGTAAGAAAATCAAGCCACCACTTGAATTATTTTACGGTCGTTTTGCAGATATGTTTCTAAACAACAGTAGTTGTCGACAATGACGTTATAAATCATGAGCTGCAAACAAACGAAGAGTTGCGATCGCATGAGTAGGACAGGCTAGACCGCAATAGACAAGACAAAGAGGGAGCTTTCCAATGTCCCAGTCCAACCACAACCACTGCAAGAGGACGGGGAACAAGTGGAAGTGGCGCCGCCTGCCGTACAGGAGAACGTTGAGGCTGAGCTGGCTGTGGCCGGTCCGGCAGCGGCCATACGTGAGGACAACAGCAATTGGGAGGCGCGGCTGGGCGAGAACATCTTCCACGACGCAGGAACCTGGCCCCGGCATGTTCCAGACGAGCTACGGGTAGAGCTGGTTCAGAGGGGGCCTCTTGGCTTCCAGAACAAACACGGTCCCTTCCCAGCCAACCCAGAGACGAACAGGAGCATGAACCGTAGATGGGTTTACAAGGTGCTAGGCAACGGTGAGCAGCTATTCTGCTCATGGCTGGTGTATTCGCCCTCTTTAGATGGTGTGCAGTGTTTTTGTTGTCGTCTGTCAGAACAAGCACCTTTGGAAGATCATCTGGATTCAAGAACTGGATAAAGTATCGGCATCCATGAGGAGACACCGAGTCACGAGGAGGCCTGCATGCTATGGACCAAGCTCCGCGTGCGCCTGGAGATGGGAGTGACGATTGACAGTGCAAACATAGAAGACGTTAACCGTGTTGCGGCCAGGTGGCGGTAGATTCTGAAACGCATTTTGGACTGCATTCGCTCCCTCTGCAGGCAAAACTTCGCATTCCGAGGCCACAGAGAGATTCTCTCATCCACCGAAAACACCGGCAATTTCCTGGAGCTGGTGAAGTTCCTCGGCAACTACGATCCGGTGGTCCGGGAACACCGCACTCGCATTAAGCCCAACCGAACACCGTGTCATATCTCTCGGAAGCCACCCAGAATCATCTCCATTCTGGGTCATCGTGAATTGGCAGTTCTCCTGGACGAAGTCCGTAAGGCAAAGTACTATTCAATCATATTTAATAGCACTCCGGACGTGGCTCACGCCGACCAGATGTCACAAGTATTGAGATACATCAACATCTCAGGAAGAAAGGTCGAGGTTAAGGAGACATTTATCGACTTTATCGAGTTCGGAGAGAAGAACGCCGAAGCGCTGACGAATCAGATATTGGCCAAGTTGAGGGACGACCATCTTGATATTCATAACATACGAGGCCAAGGATATGATAATGCGGCTACGATGGCCATCAATTCACTGGCCACGTACGTCCCCTGCAGCAATCACTCGCTGAACTTAGCCGGCGTCACCTACTTCTTTGGGACGATGGATCGTCTCTTCTTGTTCTTCTCAGCATCAACCCACCGATGGGATGTATTCAAGCATCAGGTCACGGGAAAGACCGTTAAGAGGACCTGCGAGACCAGATGGAGATCAAGACATGAGGCAGTCGACGCGGTGGCGTCGAGTCTGGAGTCCATTACCGCTGCATTGGAGCAACTCCGCGACGGTGATCATGAGACGGCTGACACACGCTCTGATGCCGCCATCCTGCTGTCATGTATGATGTCTTGCACCTTCATTGCCTACCTGGCCTTCTCACGTCCAGTCCTGAGAGAGATCAATGATGTTCAGATCTTCCTGCAAACGCCTGGGCTCGGGCTGGACAGTTGCGCGACCAAATGTGGGGCTCTTGTTCTATTCTGCGAAGAGGAACGCGAAAAGGTCTTTGAAGAGGTAAAGGCGAAGGCTACGACTTTCTGCGGCGAGGAAATGGGGGTACCAACAGAAAGAAGGGTGCAGCTGAGAAGACGAATAGCGGGAGAAAGCGCAGAGGATGCCGGTTTGTCACTACAAGCGGACGTGAGGCGAGAGCAGCTGCAGATCATCGATCAACAGGAGAAACGGCTAGAAACTGGAATGCGCTCCTTAAATGGGTGGTGGGATGGGGACATGAGACATCGTTTCCGAACCTGCTGGTGTCGCTTAGGACGTTGCTCACCAAGTGCGTGAGCGTGGCCTCGTGTGAGAGAAGTTTCTCCAAAATACCTTCACTCAAGCATGGGTCAAGAGCAACTGAGCAGTATTGCGCTCCTGTCGATCGAGTGAGGGCTGACCAATGTCATGGACATCGACTGTGTCATTGCCGAGTTTGCGGCACTCAAAGCAAGAAAGGTTAGGCTCTAGGAGAATTTGATGTGGCTTCTGCACTCGGACCAACGAATCACTCCCGGTCTCATGGGCCTATCGCTGTCATTGCGGTGGCAGTGGCGGGACGAGCTCGCAGTGAAAATATTTTGTGTTGATAGTTATTACGTATGACTACTGTATATTCAGTTGTTTGTTACCTGATCACTGTTGTGGGTTTTGTTGGGAGGTGTGTGTTGTTTTCATTGGAGATGTTGTGAATTTCGTGTTGAAGTGCAGCTGCGCTGAATCATTAAACAGCGCCTATCAATACGTTCATAGGTGTTTGCTAGTGTGGTGTTGGAGTAATGATCCCCAGCAGCACATGGCCTTGTTACGCCACTGTGTGTGGCTCCTGATTATCTGGTGCGTCAAACAAATATAGTTCATGTTGTAGATTATAAGATTATTACCTGGTGTGTCAAACAAATATAGTTCATGTTGTAGATTATAAGATTATTACCTGGTGTGTCAAACAAATATAGTTCATGTGGTAGATTATAAGATTATTACCTGGTGTGTCAAACAAATATAGTTCATGTTGTAGATGGTAAAATTTTACTTAAATATTTCTGCACACCACTTTAGTATATAAAAAGGGCGCTAACATTACGGGACCAATATTTCAACTACCTGGTATGTGAATGTAGTTGGATATGTCATATGCAAATTATACAAAGAATGGCAGACATTACATTTAATTTGTACCTAACTGAAGTGAATATACCCGAATTGGGTTAGACAAAACACCCAAATACAGTGTAGGCATATATAGAAACCATCATGAAGACAGACTGGTCAAATGGCCCAATTTATTAATCTATAGAAGATTACTAGCAAAACAGACTTTATAACACACACATTTAATGATTTTTAAAAGAAGGTACACACAAAAAATTGCATTTATAAAATATAATGGTTGCTAAAACTAATAAGGTCACTGTTAATTTTTCAACAATCAATTTCTTTAACTAATCCCAAATGAAATTGAAACCTGAAATAAGAGAAAAAGACATCACAGGACAGTGGCGGCATTATGTGGATGTGACAGGTATGTAGGTCTCACCAGTGAATGACATTCTGGTACTTGGAGAAGAAGGAAGCCACCATTCTCTGCCAGACTGTCAGATTAGCCCTTCTCTCCAACTCTTCTTTCCTCTTCTGCACAGTCTTGTAAATGTGCATAAACTGTGGGTTTTCTTGGGCCAACAGCGTTTCCATGGCTACAAGCAACAACAGCTGGACACCTAATGACTAGCATGAATCAGACTTGTTCAGTCATTTTGAAGCAGCATAAATACATTCAGCCGTTTGTACATTAATCACCATTTTGATTCTCATCCTCATTTTTTCCGAACCTGCGGAGTGTCCACTGATATGTTCTGGCTCTGTCATGTAAATGTGTTATTTAGTCTTGATGAATCATTGGACAAACGAGTAAATTATCTTGATCTTGCCCAGTTAAAATTCTGTGGAAAAAGGGCAAAAGTGGCTCCAGTTCTATATATTATGACATCAGGCTATTCAAACTTTCGCAAGTTACCAAATCTAACATTCAAAGTCAATTCTTTCGATGATTTTTACAAAAGTACACACTTTTATTAAACCACCTGAACTTTGACCATTTGTGATAGGATAAATAAAATCAGGGGGAAGTTGTAAATATAATATAATGGAACAAAATAAAATTAAATGCAGATCTGATACAGAATGTGTCTATTTAGAAAGCACCACCTACTGTCAGGGTTATCCTTAAGTTCCATCTCGTAATGTGAGATCTTACTGGCCAGTTGAGTCTGCGTGGTGTTGACGTACTGATACATGTAGCAGGACGGAGTCGCTGATACAGTGTACACTTTGTGATACTTCCCTGGTGGCAACTACACAAAACACTATCACATGACTAGATCATGTTGCACCAACAGCTATATTTATATTTTTAGAAAAGTACAAACAAACATAGTACAAACTTTCCTGACCAATTGAGAAGTAGAATATTATATTTTTAAACGGGCATCTTCTAGTATTGTAAACATAATATTTTTGCTGTAAGAAATTTTTTGGAAAATGGTTGTGAAAATGCAATTCACAGAATGTTTTTTTGCAGATTTAGTGCTTCAGATTTTGTGAGACAATGGTTTAGATTAGCACACTTTTTATATATGCTGGAGAATAACATACGCATTTCCTCAGCAGGGTGAACTGAGGCAATGTGGATTGAACACTATTGGCCAAGCTTCAAAATGGCAGCAAGACCATTCGAACCTCGTTCCTCTGGACTGAGATTCCAACATTCTGTTCTCTATTCTACTGCACCCCAGTATCAATAAATACATATACTTTTTTATACTGGAGCGTAGTAGTAGAGTTGTTAGAATGTTGGACCCTCTATTCAAATGACTGGGTTTGAATCTTCTTGCTGCCGTTTCAAAGCTTCGGCAATTTCATTCATGATCCCATATAAACTATGTCGTAAACAGGTCAAATGTAGCTGTTATCGCTATTGCAATTTTACCATGAGCTGTTCACCCAGACTGAGGGTGTAGTTGATGGCTTGTCCAGCCAACTCGACCTTTACAACTCCGGCAAGGACCTCCACACTTGCATTGCCAACCTCCTCCTGCACGTAGTTCTCAAGGGTCAGTCCTGGACAACAGGCACACACATGGTCAAGTAACATTGACACACACATAGTCAAGCAGCAGGTGCACATTATGCTTATATCTCAGCAAAAATATCCACTTTCTAGCAAATTTAACAGCACTGGTAATCAAAGCAATAAGTTATAGATGGGATATGGTCAACTAACAATTGGCTTATCTACAAATATTTGTTTTTAAACATATTCACGCTACTAGCATTTACACATCAATTAGTTTGTTCAAATTATTTATCGGATCCAGTGGGAATAAGTATTTTATTCTATCCAGTCTCTATTGGCCATTTACTAAAACTACTTGACTATTTACCAAAGCTACTTTGCCATTTATTAAAGCTACTTGGCCATTTACTAAAGCTACTTCATAGGTAAGCTAATAATACTAATTTATGGTTACATGTTGAAAACAGATACATAAGCTCTGTGTGACGCGGTGGTCGTGTAGTACAGCGACGGGCTTTCGGTGAAGGGGACCATGGTTTGAAACCATCTGCTGCCGTTTTGAAACTAGGGCAATTTCATTCACCCCACTTTGCCTGTGTCTTTCAGAAGAGACACTAAAAGCTATTGGTCCCTTCTGTCTGGTTTCCAGGTGAAGTAAAAGATCCCACACAGGGAAATAGAAAAAAAACCTGTCATGGACTCGGTGCGCCTCATAGAGCTGGTGCTCTCGGTCTCAAAACTTGCTATACTACCTCCAAGTTTAACTGTGATCAGCTGTAAAGGGAGTATCTCATCAAACATCAAGTATACAAAAACCGCTTTTATGAACAGTAAAACAACAATAAAATGTGATCAAATCTCACCTGGAAAGTCAGCGACAAAGACAACATCAATGTCACTTGATGAGTTGTAGATGTTCTTTCCCATTTCATCCATTCTAGCTCTCCAGTCAGAGAGATTCGTAAGTAGTGGCATTAACCATGAGGTGTGTTGAAACGGGCTCCACTCAGCCGTGACCAGATCTACCCTTGAATCAAACATTCTGCAAAACAACCGTGAGACACAATGGTATGTGAAGTCGTAGATATATAATTTGATCAATGTGGAGCGTATGGGCTACATGTGCAATTAAAAGCTGTTCGCCCCCCCCCCTGGTCCCCTGTGGGGTGGGGCCACACCATTTAGTTTGTTCCACCTGTCCGATGAGTCAACCTCCATCCATCGCGATCTTCTGTCATTCTCTCCCATTCTTCGCTGTTCACCTCTGTCCTTTCAAGATCTCTTTTAACACTTTCCCTCCATCTAACTTTTGGCTTTCCTGTTCTCCTTCTACCACCCTCTTCTGTTTTCCATTCTGTCATTGTCAATCTCTCCTCACTCATTCTCTGTTTGCATCCTGCCCATCGCAGTCTGCTCCCCACTACCTTCATCCTCCCAACTACCTTCATCCTCCCCACTACCTTCATCCTCCCCACTACCTTCATCCTCCTCACTACCTTCATCCTCCCCACTACTTTCATCCTTTGGTGTTTCTTCATTCCAATCTCTTCTCTTAATTCCACCGTTTTCCTTCTGTCTTGTTTCACTCTACATATTCTCGAAAGCCAGACATTTTCTGCTCCCTGTAGCTTCTCCTTCTGTTCTCGTCCTGCAAAGTGGAAGAAGTCTGCTGATACATCTTCAAACACTCTCTTTGGTAGAGGTTCCGAACTCAGTGGCTCGCGTTGCTGAGAGGGTTGGTGTGCATGGCACTTATTGCAACTTGCCACTGTCTTAGCGATGTCATTGCTAATGCTGGGCCAATAAACGTTTTGCTGTGCCCGGCGTTTCGTTCTATCAGTTCCTTGGTGAGAGTCACGAAGACGTGCTAGGACTTCACGTCAAGCTGACTTGGCCACGATAATGCGAGGTCCATATAGGACTATCCCGTCATCTACAGACAGCTCATTTCTGATTTTCCGAAATGGTGTGACACTAGCGTTAGCTTTGTCTCTTAAAAATGTGAAGCCATTCTGGATGTCTATTAGAGCCTTGTAGTTTTTATCATACAGAGCGACTGTTCGAAGTCGATTTAGTATCGGGTCACACAGATGCTCTTGCTGATCCTCTTGATCATCTTCATGTACCATTCGGGAGGAATTTATGGTGACCACGTGAACATGGTGCTCTACTTCGTCTTCTGCTTCCTGATCATCCCGTGATGGATCCCAAACAGGTGTACGTGACAGAGCATCTGGGATACAACAATCTTTGTCCAGCGTGTTTGTCAACGACCAACTCAAAATGTGGTAATCCGAGTACACGTAGTTGGATATGGCACTTCTTCATTGCCCAAGTGGCTGCCAGTAGCTCTAATTCTACCATGGCATAACAACTTTCTGTGTCTGTAAGAAAGCATGACCCACACTGGATTGACTTTCAGGGTGGCCTGTAGTCTTCCATTTCCAAAAGGGGAAAACTACATCTCACCACACCATCTATGCATGTTGACGAGCATTTGTGGAGTTTGGAGTCCCGGTGCGATTTAAATCTGATGGCTGTCCTCAATTCGCTTCTCGTGAGTTTAACCAGTTAAAACGCTGGTGTGTTAGTGCTGCACCATCCACACCACATTACCACCAATCTAACGGACATGCTGAAACAGCGGTAAAAGCAATAAAAAACTCATTGCAACAACAACCGTGAAAGGAGATCTAGACGACGAGAATTTCCAGCGAGGATTCCTAGAATATCGCAATACTCCTCGTGCAGGAGGTCTTTTTCCTGCACAAATTCTCTTTGGACATCTATTGCGATCACCAGTACCTGCGTACCAGCAATCAGTGGCAAAAAAACGGTGGACAAGCAGGCTATAGATAAGCACACGCATGAAACGAAGAATGCTACAACAGGCAGTATTGTCCTCTACCGACACTACATATTGGTACACATGTCACAGGCAGTATTGTCCTCTACCGACACTACATATTGGTACACATGTCAGATTACAAAATCCCATTACTAAAAAGTGGGATAGAGTAGGCATGCTTATTGGGATTGGCCGATACCGCGACTATCATGTGAAAGTCTGGGGAGAACTATCTTCATGTTGACAACGATGTTGAACCTGAAGGTAGCGACACAGGTCGTGCTGAAACAGACGACATCCCGTTGTCGTGTCGCAACGAATGGCGACGTAGTAAGCGTCAACGAATATTTCCTAGTAAACTTCGACACTAAGTCCTCCAATGTTTTTCAGATTAAAAAAAGGAGGAGGGAATTGGTGTAATCTGCCTTAGGTAATGGTAGTGACTTGGCAGTCGACACGGCGAAGCCATTATCGCTTCTAATTATATTCATTCTAATTCACCACTTTGGTATGTATTAAAACATGTTCAATACATCCATTGTGTTACACTCATCATGACCTTTAACACATAGTATCAGTTTAGGGATCACACCTTTGCTGAAATCGGTTATTCACTGAACGCCACACATCAAAGAACAGAGCCACATTGGTCATGTTCTCTGCAGCCAGCCTCTCTTTGATACACATCGCATACTGCTTCACTGTGTCAGCACGGTAGCTCCACCTGTCATCGACTTTTGTAAACACCTGCAAGAAAACGAGAAAAACATCTGACCAATCTTCATGTTAAAACTAATAACATTATGCAACACCAATATATGTAAATACATAGAGTTATATGCAAGAGTAATATTAACTAGTCAGTTATAATTAAAGAAACTATTAAAGTAATCATAAAATTTTCTTGTTAGGAACATATTTCCAAATAAAAATCCATCCAAATAAAAAATCCCAGATGGCAAGTGGCCAAGAAAGCCATTGGCTTATTATTGTGTGTCTGTGTGTAACCCGCCCTTCTGAGATATTTTTCTATTTTGTTTTTAAACATATTCACGCTGCTTGCATTTACACAGTTAGTAGATAATTTGTTTCATTCATTTACCCATTAACGTACATTTATTTATATTTCGTAAGAGTGCATGAGTAATATCAAAATATAAACATAATGTGTGAATGTGTAAATGTGAAATATAGCTAGAGATATGTTGTCAGTGTTCACTTTCATTGACAACAAATACTTCAACTATCATTCATAAGGTTTATAGTGGAAGTCATTAGCCTCCCATCCAGATGTTTCTCCATGACTGAACTTTTTCCTCACCTGTGGTTTCATATAGCCTTCGTCACCAGTGTCTTTGTTAACATATGAGATCCGAACATGCTGAATGGACCATGAATGGACCATCATGTCCCAGGAGTACCCATACATACCATTGGTCCAGTTGTTATAACCCTACAATGAAATATTCTCACATTTCATCTTTGTCTCAGCAATGGTCTACTTCAATTTCTCCTCTCTGGAAAAATATCTTGCCTAATCTGAACCACATTACAAAACAATAGAAATTCCAAGTAAGTACTAATTCTAAATCATAACAAATTATAATTGTATATGTGCATATACCAGTTCACGTTCAGCATCAAATAAAACAAGAACAACGAAATGTGTATTATTCCTACTCAGTCGTTCAGTTCAAAATGGCATCTAAAAATGCCTCTCTATGATTCTCATTCCATAGACCCATACCAAAATCATAAGAATGAAAATATGTTTTACGGTGACATGTGCCTGTCTACAATTTCTATTTGTAACTAAAACATTTAAGATGTACAACTGAACAGAAAATGAAAGATTCAGCATCAGTAAAAAGAAGACAGCTATGAGAATAGGTTACTTACTGGTGTCAGGAAGTGAGAATAGGGCAGGAAACACTGGATTAACAGGTAGATGATACTGAATGCAGCTGCACTGTTATGATAGAGTGTCCGCTGAGAACTTGCCATCACTCGTGACTGTCTCTTTGACTTTGCATCACTGGCCACTATCTGTAAGAAATCACTCCATGAATAGGATAACATTCCTTACAAATCAATAACTACCATTGTCATTATTCAAACTCTTATATTATCAACAAGTTATGTACTAACTGAATACTTGTTTCAATCTAGACAACATATTTTTTTAGAATACCAGCCATTAGTTTAATAAGCTGAATTACATATGCATCTATAAAACTACAGCTTGTCATTTGCAGAAAAGGACCATGACACATTTATATCCTGTAAATATATGGTGACCTGCCATAAAGATTCCTACGCTGCAATGCTCACACAAGAATCTCACATCATGTGACTACATAACACTTACAGTCTCTGAAAGAAAATGGAGTCATAGCAGTATGGGAAAGTAAATGAGTGGATTATGATGGTGGCATTAATTGTTGTAATGACGTGTTGGTGAAATCTAAATACACTACTACTACTAATAATAGTAAAACTTCTATAGTGTCTAAATTCCCTGGGACCCCAGCCCAGAGGCACGACAAACCCGAATTGAGCATGATATTAATGCTGTCTGAAATAATCACAAATTAGATTTTGTGAATGTTTCAATAATTTTATTTGGTACAGTCCGGAACAAGTATCTTGTTAGTATATAATGTCAAAGAATATCCAAAGAATAAACATCTTCGATTCTGATTCCACGTCACATACCTCTTCTGGTTTCACAACACCCTTGGGGTAGATACAGTGGGTGCTGTACTGGGGCAGGTCAGCTGAAGGCTGCAGGGGGTTGAGACATGAAGGCAGACGGTCAAACAATCGTTTCGGCCAGTCAGCACGGCAGAACAGCGGAGTAGTACAAAGCATAGTGTAGGGAAACATGCCTGAAACAGCCACACATGTCAACTTATGTCCTGATTTGTTTAAACTGTAAATGGCCCAATGCCCAGGGCTAATAGAGGAGTTTCTTTATGTGAGTGGGTTTACAGATAAAGACCACCAGCTATATGGGTCCACCACAGCTTACACATTAACCCTGTGTGACGTCCATTCCTATTCTAGTGTCTAAGGAGGATCCTCAAAGTGAGATGAGATCAACATAGAATAAAAGATCAGAAGATGGAAGTATATAGGACATATACATAGAAAGAAAGAAGACAGCCATTTCATGATGTCTTTGACATGGCCACCGGAAGGGAAACGTAACGTGGCTTGTCCAAAAACAACTTGGCAACAAAACAGAAAAGAAAGACAAGAACTGGAGTGGAAGACATGGACTGAAGCGAAACAGGTGGCCAAAGACAGAATGAACTGGAGAAGGAACACTGCAGTCTCACAGGCCATTTGACCCGAAGAAGATAGATAAGGTAAAGGGTCCATTACTTTCCCTAGAATAAATACCAGGTGGTCCTGTGGCTTTTAATTTCTTATTTGAAACACATTTCCCACTATCTATACACTTGGTGCTAGATCTATGAGTTGTACCCGGTCATGTTAATACTTAAATATCATTTAATTTTTACAAATTGTACATCAAATTATTATATATAAAACTGTGTGAAAAAATTTGTGAATATATGAGTTCAGGCAGCAATAGCTCATACTTATAGCGAAGATCTGTGAATTCATTGAGTGGAACATGATGGCAATCAGAAATCCCACAGGTCTTGTTAGGTCAAAGAAGAGGAAGTATCCAACGAATAAATCGATGAAGAGACCTCCGCGATGCACGATCCACAAGTCAATCTGGTCTTGTGTCAGACACAAACTGCAACCGCAAAGACAATAAGCTTAGGCTATGACAGCCATAAGATGATAAATGGGTTCCACTTAGAAGCTGTTTTCTGGAAAATGTTGAACTTTCAAATGGATATGTAATATGAGTGGCACGGTAGTGCAGTGGTTGGCACATCTGCTTTACATGCCAGAGTTCTGGGTTCATGACCCAGACAAGGCATGGGTATGTTTGATATAAAAACCTGGCTCTCAACATCCGGGACTGTCTACCCCTCATACGTAAAAGAACCACTGAGGACGACATGCACCCTGACAGTGACCTACCTCAGGGCCAGCATAAAAAGGTAGGCTTGGCGATAATGTTCTAAAAAGGCTGATTACAATGTAGTTGAATGAGACTTCATAAGACTATCTGATTATAGTAACCGCAACATATATACAGACTAGTCAGTTAATAGAACATTTGAAATGCTGGAAACAGTTAGATTAGAGACTTAGGCACAGCTGACTGCATACAGCTCAAATACTCGAAAGTCACTCTTAAGACATGTTTTGATGTTATTTGCATGTCCTTTGACATAATACCAAAAAAGCCTTGTTCAAAATGCATGAAATGGGATTGTCTCCTATGTTCACAAGACAATCTAATCTAAGGTAAACTACAAGAATTACAGGTAAACTGCAAGAGTTACAGGTAAACTGCAAGAGTTACAGGTAAACTGCAAGAATTACAGGTAAACTGCAAGAGTTACAGGTAAACTGCAAGTTACAGATAAACTGCAAGAGTTACAGGTAAACTGCAAGAATTACAGGTAAACTGCAAGGGTTACAGGTAAACTGCAAGAGTTACAGGTAAACTGCAAGAGTTACAGGTAAACTGCAAGGGTTACAGGTAAACTGCAAGAGTTACAGGTAAACTGCAAGAGTTACAGGTAAACTGCAAGAGTTACAGGTAAACTGCAAGAGTTACAGGTAAACTGCAAGAATTACAGGTAAACTGCAAGAGTTACAGGTAAACTGCAAGAGTTACAGGTAAATTGCAAGAGTTACAGGTAAACTGCAAGAGTTACAGGTAAACTGCAAGAATTACAGGTAAACTGCAAGAGTTACAGGTAAACTGCAAGTCACAGGTAAACTGCAAGAGTTACAAGTAAACTGCAAGAGTTACAGGTAAACTGCAAGAGTTACATGTAAACAGCAAGAGTTACAGGTAACCTGCAAGTCACAGGTAAACTGCAAGAGTTACAAGTAAACTGCAAGAGTTACAGGTAACCTGCAAGAGTTACAGGTAAACTGCAAGAGTTACAGGTAAACTGCAAGAGTTACAGGTAAACTGCAAGAATTACAGGTAAACTGCAAGAGCCAGCACCTGTGGAGGGATGATAAGAGAGTCATGACTTGGTGAAGCTATGAGAAAGTCACACCTGAAAGGTTTGAAGGTCCAGTGGGAGGCGAGACTCTGGACCGAGTGACCTCCCACCCAGTCAGCATCCAACTTCTTCAGACCAGCGATGAAGTACACCAGGAAGAACTGCAACAAAGATTTATTCCTCCTTTATTAATCACTTGACACTGGTGACATACCGCTGAAAAGTGAACCAGATTGAACAATACATTTAACAACATTTAACAACATTGAACAAATATTAACAAGATTTGACACAATTTTTTTACAATATTGCTGTCCAAAACATCAGGTTCCAGTTACCACATGGACAAGGATACCATCAGCTTATTGAAAGTCAAACAACTGTTAGTGTATGTGTTGTCTGTGTTTGTCATATATATGTAAATTTTGCTTTTAAACATATTGACACTGCAAATGCATGGAGTGTCAATATGTTTAAAAGCAAAATTGGAACAAATGGTACAAAATATTTACTGAGTGATCAATAGATATTCAGTAGTAATCAGTAGACATTTTGTTCCATTCATTAATCATCCACTGTGAGAAAGTGCACTGCCTTACATCCAATCTACGCTGTTTTTGCTATTGCTACCTAATGCCCTCTAGTGCTACTACTTTTCATAAGCCCTAACTCGTGACAGAATCGCTAAATTTATTCCGTCACCAATATCACAACTAGTTAATAACTGAACTGATCTGTCATAAATTTGAATCAGTGACTTGCCTGGGCTCGGACCAGGCAGTAATTCCACAGGGGCACATCTGCATTGCGGATTTTTGGTCTCCGCAGACAATCCAGTGAACTGGAAAACAGAATACCCATTAAAATAATGACAACACAGTAATGCTAATATCTCAAAATTCTTCACAAAACGTGAAGAGTTACACAGGTTTCCATTGTGCTCTTACAGCTTTACTATGACTTCATAGTATTTCTGCTAACCTTTATTTTTTAAGTAATCTACAAAGTTACAAACACAACCAAACATACCTTGGTTCAGTTGGTTGTGTGTATTAATCAGACAGTTGTGATAAGAACTGTTTGTCAGAATTTTTAGATTTGTGTTCAGGTAATAATGTATACTCACAAGTAGCGATTTCCATCAAAGATGAGGAACATGACGGAGCACAGACCATAGAGGTAGGAGTGGTTGTTCCAGCGTGTCTTGTCCAGAAGGAAGATATACCAGTAGCAAACAGCAAACACGAGGCAGGCTGCCCGGTAGAACAGCCCCAGCATGATACCACTGGCTCCTGCAAGTACATCTCAACATGAACCAGCCGTGCATGGAAGAACGTTGAGTGGAACTATAGGAATCAGCCTACAGTTGATATTCCCACTAGTGGTCATGTTAACATTTTGCATGATTATAAGTAAATGTGACCATCAAAAATTCTTAAGCTTTTTACCTGCTGCTGTCACCATCTCACTGACATGATGGTCGAGTTTAGTCAAACTAAGACATTTCCAGCTCTTGTAAAATGCCTGCATCTGCAGTACTCATGTTTACCAGTATGCGCATGCATTACTGCACACATGTGTCTAATGCTAAAAAATGGCAAATGTAGTTCCGCTTATTAAAATCATCAAAAACTTTAAAAGTCTACCATTTCACTCTCAACAGCCTCTACCTGCAAACCTGGCAATGTCCATGCACAAATGCACTTATGTCAAATCGTATGTATTTTTAAAATGTCATATATTTCATATATCTAAACATACTGTGCCCTACATTCGTATGTAACACACCTGGAAATTTAACTGAGGCATGACCTCTAAGGTTGGATAATTCAACACCTGAAATGACATCATGCCAGAAGTATATGGGTGGGGAATTACAAAGTGACCTGAAGGTTGATGCGCACAAACTTGAACCTTCACAAACGTTCACGAGCATGCTAGCACAGTTTGCGACCCATACACACAGAAAGCCACAAACACACTAGAGATGGTCCAATGGAGAGCAACACGCTTTGTCACAAATATATACAATAGATTGAATAGAAGAGCTTTTGATACAGAGATCTTAATTAATCTTAACTGGCCACTATTCGAACAAAGCAGATCTGAACAACGCCTGTGATGCCCTTCAAGATAGTACACCAACTTGTCAACATTCCAACCAAACGATACCACCCAAGCAGAGGAGACAGGCTGTCTGGTAGAACATGAGATCATTAAATCATTATTTAATACAAATAAATAATGTATTTAATACATATGAATGAGAGCAACGTGTATACGTTCTAAATGTGTTATAAGTATTATAAATAGCATATTACACATTTTAATTATTTATTAATATATAATAATTTATATATTTGTTTATGTATTTTAAGTGCATTTATGTTGTGTATTTATTTTTTAATGTATATATTTTTAATGTATGTATCATTTTTATTTATTTATTTGGTGTAACTGATTTTTTTATATTAATTTATATATAATTATATATATATATATATATATATATATATATATATATATATATATATATATATATATATATATTTTTTTTTTTTATGTACATGAACACTTGCTTGTATGTGGGTTTATTTACCTGAAAAAAAGTATTCATATTTATAGACAGTTTTAGTGTAACAACAAATATTTATAGCATAGAACATATTATCACATTTTATAATTTACATTTAATATATACCGCAGTTATCCTGCTTGTGCTAATGACCAAGCATCACTGATAGAGAAGACAATCCTTACCTGTGAGCATAAGCAGGTAGACAACATACATCCATTGCACAGGAAGGGATTGTAGGGCACTGAAGAGGGGGAAACGGCATTCACTGGGGTCACCCCAACGATCATTCACCCGGCCAAAGTCTCGCTCATCAAAAATGTCAAATATCATGAGTAATCCTGAAAACATATTTCAACAGATTTAATGTACACATTAAAGACAACATCAAAGAGTGGACAGGAATGGAGTTCGCTGACTCCCAAAGGGCTGTCGAGAACAGGGAAACATGGAGAGAGCTGGTTAGAAAGTCATCAATGGTGCCCCAACGATCCTTACGGGTTATGGGAAAGTGAAGTGAAGAATGTACACATATATGATAAATGCTAATATAGAAAGAACTAAGTTTTATCTGAGCCTCTTTTTATTTCATCATAGACAAAGATGAATTTACTACTGTAATTTTTTAAATCATTGTCAACTTGACCACGACAAAAATGTGTCAATTGTTTAATAAAATTAATATTTATGGACAGCAAAACATGGGTAACTTTCTGAAATTTCATAAATCAATAATGATATGGCCTGAAACACAGACCTCAAGCCATGATTCAGTGGCTATTAGAGTTGACAAAACATATAGGCAAGGTGATTAAAATATTATTCATATTTTAGTAATATTTACAAAATGAAAACATATTCCCTGTACAAAAACACACCCTTGTTTTCTTTTCCTACAATATGTAATTATAACTGATGGCTTATAATACAAGAATGTAATTTAGGGTTAACAGTATTGTAAATGTAATTTTTTTAACTGATGTTTCAGAGAGTCATAATAAAAACATTGCCTCAGATCCTACTCCGCTCTCCAACTATGTCTACTGAAGGCTTCAAACTAAGGCTGCTTAGCTGACATTAGACCAATGCACAATGTCATGAAATGGCTTCTGTGTCACAGAAGCCATTAATTAACAGTCATCCTGTCTCCAAGCACACTCAATCAGACCATCCAACCCACACTCAATCAGGTTCATCACAACAGCAGCTACAGCGCAAATGCAACTAATATCCTGTTTGTACAAAATCATATTGTACAATTTATACTGATTGTTGAAAGCTTATATTGAATTGTGTTTTTTTATTATTATTATCAAGTCAATTATTAGACAATGTGAACATTGCTATTAGAATACCAACAGTCTGTAGCTACAGTTTAGACAATTCATTTGTTATCCATATATGCTACTGACACTGCAAATTACTGAGCACAATGGTGATGTATAGTTGACACAACACACCAAACAATACAAGGCAATACATTACTGTCACCTAATTAGCTATAAGCCATTTCCTGGAAAGTTATTTTTAAATATTCATGCCAAAGATGAATGTGCTTGTACATGAATAATATATAATTATAGTAAAAAATACCTACCAAAAAGAAATCTGGTCATTCCCAAAGATGACGGATCCATAGGTCGGTTCATCAGCTCAACAAATCTTGACCAGCTTGAGAAATCATTCATGTTAAAACCAAACAGGCTGTACATTCTCGACGAAGTCTTGGTTGTTGTCGCTCTGCCTGTCTTGTATTCATGTTCAATCGTGGATCGTGCAGTGATCCGCGTAGACCTGGCTTGCTGTCGATGTAGACGGTGCTCCATCCCTGCTGTCAACCCGTGGCTGCAATCGGTGGAAAATATTCAATCAACAACAAAGATGTTGTGATTTACTATGAACTGTCTAATCATGAAGACATGTCAACAAATGACAATGACTCTTGAGCTGCATATGTAAACTATATCACTATACTAAACATACAACAGCATATGCCATGCCAGTGCTCACATCTAACTGATCAATATGCTTATTTCCGTTGCAAGCCCACTGGTTCTAAATACGGAAAGGGGTTGTCTCAACAAAGAAGATTACAGCGATATTCTAGTGGCAGTGCCAGTGGCAGTGCGCCGCGTGATGGCGATGCCGTTGAGAGGCTGCCTTCACTCTTGACTTGTCTGACGTCTCTGACTTGGTCTCTCTGATCATAATTAATGTGTGGAATACATTTCACAGGGTACACGCGTATTACATTAATCATCTTAGAAACAAGAAATTCAACCAATAACACTAACTACGTGTTACAATATGTATCTAGTTCAGAGATGAGGAATCCCTTTCAAGTTTCATATTCTATTCATAAAACGCGGTCTTTTGTTGTTGTTGACAATTATGCCGGAAGTTAGTCGTACACCATCCACATCCGGCGAAATAGTATGGTTGCTTTGCTTGTAGTTACTAGCGTGAATGAACTTATTTTAGGTGTTACAAACGAACCACTTTCATCATGGTAAGTCGACCAGGGTTTGCGTGAACTTAGCTGAAAAATATCTTCGGTATGGTGGACTGGACAAGATTATGCGAAGTGGTTTGTTAATCACTGACTGAATTATCGCCCAACTGCACGCGCTTGTCATTTTCCTGCTGCCTTTTTGAAGGCAAATTTATATTTATCTGCCCGGACAGTTTGTAGATTGGGTTGCTCAACGCATGGTATCGCGTAAAACATCCTATCGCACACAAAGCAACACCACAGGCACAGTCTTTGCACCAGGTCCCCATCCGCATTTCCTTGATTGAAGCCACGGCACTAGCACTGCCGCTCTCTTCAACACCAGACTCGTCTAAGTCTGAGATCAACAATATCGGCCTAACATCAAACTGCTTGCGTTTTTTGACAGGACGTTTTGACGTGCTCGGTTTGTTGGAAGCCATTTTACAACCATAACCATGCACTCCTTCACTTATTTGGGGTTTCCTCCTAGCCTAGGCATCATGACCTAGGCCTAGCGACGGGATTTCCTCATTATTATGCATGTTTGTAATGATGTCGCCTATTTGACCAGTTTCAGCAGCTAAGCCTATCAGATTCATGCTAGTAAACAGGCAATGACAAAACGATATTGCTATGCCCGTCAATGAGTAGGTGACAATAATGTTGCTCTGTCTGCAGAAGGGTTAAAACGGCTTCCTCAACTGATTTTGCCTATCGCAAATCCGGGTTCGTTGATGTCCAGATATGTAGTGTGTGAATAGCCTATGTAACATCCGCAGTCGATTTAATAAAAAATGTCTGTTTTTGTTCAAATCATCGAAAGAATTGACTTTACTCTCTTTAATTGTTAGATCTGGTAAGGCTGAAACTGGTGTAGTGGATATCCAAAGTGCGGGTCAGTGCCAATCGTGCACATGACTTCCATCCTCTCGCCAATCATATAACAAAGTTACAACATTTTTCTGGTTGACTGAGGACTGACATGTTATCCAGTGTTACCAATAAACGCATTCCCAGTTCTATGAAATTGGGGTAACTTAGACTACATGTGACATATTAAGGGAGGCTGGCATTAAAAGAACCAACGCATGTTCTGTTTTGGCAGAAAGAGGAACAGTTTAGTAAACTACGGCCAACATATGTTACATCAGTTGAATTTTTAAGCAAACAACGTGGCCATATCATATTTGTAAGAATAGGAATATGTGTATACAAATATATTTTTATTTGGCAAGCAAATATTGCCAGACTATGGCACCTTGAAATTAAGATGCTGTGTGTTCCACACGTTTTTCCAAGTAAACCATGGCCTGATATTCTTAATACAAGGTGCAGAAAGGCCCAAAACCATGACTTTTGTTTCCCATTAAGATTCAGCACAGTTGAAAAACAGTGATGGCTTTGTCAGTTTTGGTAAACGTTTTCTTTAATTCCATCAAATCAAGTTGGTTTCTCAGAATCTGATGACAGTTTCTGTGATTATGTCTAACATTGTACATGTAACATGTTCTTACAGCCCACAATACAGCCAGGTTCTGACAAGTTCTCTGCTGCCTATTTAGGCATTAATGCCTCCTGCCAACTCTTTCATTGAAGGCTATTGTCAGGTCTGATTGTGTGCATGCATCTGACAATTTCCAGGAGAGGAGTGGGGCAGTATATCAGTAGTCTAGTTTGATAGGATGGCTTCACCACAACTTGTCTATTTTCCCTCAAAAGATTGGATAGATGAAGTCTCCCCACAGGCTGTGGGAGGCTGTTCCATGTCTGTGCATTGGTATACAAATGAATATTTTCTTATGTTTAATCTAGTTCTACTATCTTTCTTGACTGAGAAAAAAATATTTCTATAAATATTTTCGTACCCATTCAATATCTGAAAAACTTCAATTTGATCTCCTCTTAACCTCCTTGTCTCTAGGGTTGTTCAACCTTAACCTCCTTGTCTGTAGGGTTGTTCAACCAAATCCTTTAGGCGTTCTTCATATTTAAGGTTTCTCATTTCTGGAATAATTTTGGTTGCTCTCCTGAGTCTCCTCTGTATTCGTTCAAGCGTATCTATGTCCTTCTTATGATATGATCTCCAAACTTGTATACAGTATTTAGTATTCTAAATGAGGTCTAACTATTGCTTTATACAGAGGTATAATAAGTTTTTTCCTTACATACTATATTTCTCCTAATCAACCCAAGAATCTCCCATTTTATTGTTTACATCCAAGTTTCCATGCCCTGTGTAGGTATTTACATTTCCCAAAATTTTATAATCTGCCATTTTTTAGACCATTTAACTAGTTTGTCTAGATCATTTTGTAAATGTTGTTTATCGCCACCATTTTAAACTTTCTAGGCACTTTTGTGTCATTGCTATATTCTTGTCTAAGTCACTGCTGTATATTAAGAACACTAAAGGTTCTGATACTGATCCTTGTGGCACCCCACTCAAAATTTATTTCCAGTTTGAAACCTCTCCATCTACTTCAACACGCTGTCTTCTGTCAGTCAGCAATTTTTCTGTCCAGTCAATTATGCTTTCCCCAATACCATGGGCTTTTAATTTAAGTAGTAATCTTTGATGTGGCACTTTGTTGAAACTTTCTGAAAATCTAAGTAGATAATATCTACTGGTGATCCCTCGTCAATCCACTTAGTGATTTCTTAAAAAAAAACATTTGTTTAGCATGACCTCACTTTTAGGAATCTATGTTGAGATGAATTTAATAATTTATGCCTGACAAGGAAGTCCACCATATGGTCTTTAATTAACCTTTCTAATAATTTACAAATCACCATATTGATTAAACTCACTGGACTGTAATTCTCTTACTTATTTCTTGAACCCTTTTTAAATAATGGTATGACTGCTTCTTTCCATTCAAAAGGAACCACTCCCTATTTTAATGACAAGTTGAACTCTAGTGTTCTACTGTTTCCATTAGTAGTTTTGGTGGAATTCCATCCACTCCAGGTGATTTATTATTATTCGCTGTCTTTATTTTCTTAGCTACCATTTCTGCAGTTACAATTAACTGCCCTAAATAGTCTGCTTTATACTTCTGAAATTTAGTATCTGGAACTGGTAATGAACTAATGTCCCCTCTGGTAATCACTGAACTGAAATATTCATTTAGGTATTCTGCCATTAAAAAAACTTACATTATATTTCCAGCACTGTCTTCTAGTGGTCCAACCTTGTCTCGTACGTTTTGTTTATTCCTGATATATGCATACAAATTCTTGCTGTCATGGTTGATGTTACATGCTAATTTTTGTTCATAGTTTCTTTTAAATTGTCTAATTTCATTCATAGCTGCATTAAGTGCCTATTTATACTGTCAATTTCATATTTTAGAATGTTGTAACATTCAGTTGTGGTCTTATTCCTCAGCATGTTATTCCAATCTAGCTTTGCTAAGTATTGTCTCATATCTTTATATTTACTTTTGTGGAAGTTTCTCCTGTATTTATTTAAATTTTTACTTTCTGATTTAACTTGTATGTCAAAATGTGTTTGATTATGATCACTGTTACCCAATGGCTCATGTATTTTGACATTGTCCACTAATTCATTTTGTGAAGATAAAACTAAATCTAATACATTCTCTCCCCTGGATGGTTCTAGCAGTAAGGAAGATACCCTGTATTAAAAAATAGAAATTGTTGGTCCCCACCCCCTGTACTCTAGAGATTTCCACTGTATGTGTCCGTGGTTAAAATCTCTCATTATGATACATTCCCCTTTACTCACTTCCTTTATAGTGTTTTGTGTTTTTCTGTTATCCTCTTAGTTTATGTTTGGACTTCGGTAAACTAATCCAATAGTTAATGTTGAATGTCTTGTAACCTTTCCACTTAGATGAAACCCATCCCTCATGAATATGTCAGCCCTCCCAACAAAACATCCCCACACATCCACCTTCCACTTCCCAACATAGCTGCTGAACTAACGTGATAACCCTGACCCTGACTGCTTCTGATTACTGGTAAAATCCCTGACAGGATTATCTGCTCAACCCGTGTCTGCTTAATTAAGTGTTATGACTAACCGCCTGTACTTCTTAACTATGGCTGTTGTACCCTCCCTCTCTGAGTTATCAGTCCCTACGCATACTAGAATAGATCCTCCCTTGCCAGGACTTATGATTTTTTTCCACCCTCTCAACGTCGTCCCCCTTGTTTAGCGCTCTGTCAGTCTTCCTATCTATCGAGTCCCCCACAACTGTCACCTGTCCATTCTGTCATGTTTATTGTCACATGGCATATTCAGCCCTCTAGATTGTAATGTGTATGACATTTTACCCAATGCAATATTGCTAACTCAGCCAAGCACTGGTGAAATACTGGATAAGTATTATTATGGGCAAATATAGACTGATCTAATATTAGGTAGGTATATACAGTGGAACCTCACCTTTAAGGTCACCCTCGGGACTGAGTCAAAGTGATCTGATTAGGGAGGAGTCCTATGCTTTACTGTTATGGGAATAATTTGGGACTGTCCCAGGGTGAACGTAATGGCAGGGTGGCTGTATTACCGAGGTGACCATACAGTGAGGTTTGACTGTATATGGACAATTATAGGTTGCCATCATTTTCCCAATACTGCCCCATTGAGCGACATTGAACTTGGAATTATCCACAATGTCACAGCATCAGTGACACAGGACAATGCAGAACTTGTTGTTATCAAATGGTATAATTAATTACAGCCAAAGGACAAGACAAAAGCTCTGAAGACGAAGGTGGTGCATCCCAATAGTCGGCAGGCCATGCAGCTCGCACGAACAACGTTCCGGGACATGAGACTACAAAAGTAGGTAGATCTATCACCCTGTAAACATGTCATCTGTTGGTACTGATATGATATATTTCGTTTGGTGATATAGAGATACGTCTCGCCACCAGGTGTTTCTGGGCCTTCCTCTTCTCTTGGGTGTTCCAAGTTAGTGTTTGTCTGGTGATGCTGATTGGGGGTTGTAGTGTATGACCAGTCCGCCTCTGTTTTCTCTTTTTGATCTTCTTTCCAATGGAAGCTATTTCCCACAGAGTGTTGTTGCTAACTTTGTCAGGCCATTTCAAACTCTGTGGAGGCATCTATTGATGAAAGTCTGTATCCTTTTCAGTGTTTGCTGTCATTCTCCATGTCTCTGAGCTGAATAGCAACACTGGCTACACATTTAAGTTAAATATCCTCAGTTTGGTGGTTAACATGATCTGCTTTGCCATCCGGAGTTTCCTCAAAGTGAGGAAAACAACTCTGGCTTTTTCGATCCTAGCTTTTACGTCTTCTTCTTGGCTTCAGGTTTTGTGCTAAATATCATTTTTTACTCTTTTTTTCAGGAAGCAGAAAACAAAATCATTAAAAGTAGAAGTTCTGGGTATGTATTATGTTCAGTATTAGTTGTTAATGAAAATGATGATGTTAGTTACAGTTATGACTGTGTTATAACAGTGTTTCCCCCGGGACACGACATGACACTTGAAGTATACAGTTCAGTCACTAGGTGGCAGCACCATGGGATATAGCTTAACAAGTACACAGGTGTTTATTAGGCGTAACCATGGGGTGTGCCACAAAATTAATTCTGGGAGAGATTGTTATCTGTTTTGTGGGAATGTAATAAATTAACAGAAGTGTTTCCTTTCTGATCCGTCAGCCTAGATTGTCGAGACGGCTCTGAGAGATTCCGAAAAATTACCGTTCCTCCTTACATTCTTACTTTAATAGCTGGAAACAAAAGTCATGGTTTTGGCCCTATTCGCCTGTAGGAGTTAATAAAACATAACCATTTGCAACTACAATTAAGAATATCACGCCAGTAGTTTACTACAAAAACCTTGTTGAACACGTCACAACATCTTTATTTCATGGGCCGCGCTCTTGCAATATTCACTCACCAAATGAAAATCTACATGTAAATACCTAGTCCTATGCTTGCCAATAGGCTATGGCCATGTATTTTGCGTCTAAGCTCCACTTATACAACATATTTTGGCCTTTGTTTACTAAACTTCTGCCGTTCCAATTAGCAGCTCTCTTGATTGAGAGTTTGCATTGTATTGGTGTTGGCCCTACGATTTTGGTAAAAAGCACTTAACACATTGTAGCAGAAGTCTAGCTGCATAAATTTCTTAGTACTGTTAGGTCGCCCTGGCCATCATGTCAGCCGTCAGGAAACTGAGATTTGACCAGAATCTCCCACTTTTAAAACAAATTCTTGAGAAAACCACTAGCGGTATATTCTTGTTTTAGTTGCAAATGGTTAGTTTTTATTAACTCTAAGGATCAATGCCCCAAACCATGATCTTTGTTTTGCCTTGAAAATATGGAACTTGGACACTACAGTTCAAACAATTGGAAGTCTTTCTAGCTTTCATGATTATGTAACTAAATGTTGCAGGTGAGAAACTGAAATGGTTTCAAGACAGCCTGGTTGAAGAGAAAGTGGTCTACTCTAGAGAAGAGACTCATGAATTAGTTGACAGGTTGGTTTGTCAGGCTGATGCACACATTTGGTAATTTGTTATGTGTGGCGTGTACATAAATATTATTTTAGAAATTGTTTTAATTATATTATTCATGCGTCCGCAATTTTTTGTTGCAATGTAAAATAAACATTCCACATTAAAAGTATGCTGTCCTTCAGCTGGTTATTCGGCTGGTGATTTTACCAAGCCCTTGAATTGTTCTTCCTCAATTTAATTTTTTTACTCGTCTCATTTCAAATTCATTTTGTGAAAATTCAAACCTACCTAGCAGAGTTGGCGTTGATTTAATCAAATTGATTAAATCATCGATTAAATCATCGATTAAATCAATATGAAAAAATCAAGATATTGATTTTTTAGATTTTTTTTCAGATTATGTGATCACAGAGGCATGACTTTGACTGAATGGGAAGAGGGCAGAGAAGCATACCTTTATCTGTATTGTCACCTGCAAAGGACCAACTGACTGCAGCTAATTGCATGCTTTGATTTAATCAGTTGATATGTGGCTTCACGGTGAAGCCACATATTTCTTGAGGGAAGGGACTGCCAATCCTACTGAGAAGCCAGGGAATAAGGACTGCAACTAGAACAAGGTCTAGAAGCAAACACACCTGAAGACGTGACACACAAAATGCCACAACGTGTGGCCATGCCGTCATCCAACCCGATGCAGTCACCGATGAGAAAGAGACCGAGATTGATCGAGTCGTATGTACAAAAAAACGTCTTCCTCTGAGAAAGAAAAACTAGATATTCAAGTTACCAGATTCTTCTTTGCCAACAACATTCCTTTCCGTACTGCTGATCATGAAGAGTTCCATAAACTACTTCATATGCTTCGACCTTGGTACAAACCTCCATCACGAAAAGACATATCTGACAAAATGATTGAAAAGGTACACGACTCGCTACAAGATGACTGCCGGACAAAGTTGCGCAATTCGACCGTCAGCATGGCTCTCGATGGCTGGAGTAATATCCACAATGAGCCGATAGTGTGTGCGACTATCACCACTGCTGAAGGGGAAGTATACATCACCGACACAATCGACACATCCGGTAACAGTCACACAGCAGAATACTTGGCTGGAATCACAAAAACTGCTATCCAGTCGACATAACTCAAATATGGCTGTAAAGTGGGCAGCTTTGTTACTGACAATGCTCATCAGATGAATCTGCTGTCAAAGGACATTGAAATCAGTGGCGTGAAAGAACATGTGGTGAAGATAGTGAAGTACTTTAGAAACACACATCTTCCAGCTGCGTGGTATAAAGCAGCCGGTGGACGTAAACTTGTCGTGCCACAAGAAGTACGGTGGAACAGCCTTGTCGATACACTGCAAAGTTACTTGGACAATTGGGCAGTGCTACTTCTCGTGTGTGAAAATCACAGGGAAGGTATTGATAAACAGATCGCAGCGAAGGTGAAAGATTTTGCGCTAAAGCGTAATGCTGAAGATTATCTGGAAAGAATGGTCCCGATAGCTGTTGCTTTGGACAAGCTGCAACAATCCAGATGCACACTGAGTCAGGCAGTAGACATCTGGTCAGAACTCGAGACAAAACTCACTCCACTCCTATCTACAGCAGATCGTAAGAAATTCATTGCACGCAAATCCACTAGTCTCACTGATGCACACTACCTGACCTACATTCTGGATCCAAAGGTAAACGGGAACACTTTGGATGCAGAACATGTTGACAGTGCTATGCTTTATTGCCGCGAGTATTATCCAGACTGCATCTCTACAGTTAAGTTTCGAGCTCGAAGTGCCCCATTCAAAGCTTACATGTTTGAGGACAGTTACTTGGTTGAAGTGAGTTCAATGGAATGGTGGATGGCAATGGAAGGATGCTTTAATGAAGACTTCATTCAGTTAATTAAATGCTTGCTGTGCTCAGTTGCATCAAGCTCCGATGTGGAACGAGCCTTTTCAACATTTGGACTAGTACTGTGTAACAGGCTTGGAGTAGCAAAAGCGGCCAAACTTGTGTTTATATACAGAGTTCTAAATGTGAACATTGCTTCGGACTCTGACAACTGATATGAAAATGAAGATGACAATAATCAGGCTAACAATAATGAATAATCACATGCACCACAAACTGATTGTCTGTGTTGTTGCGTGCTACTGCCAGTTGATTTAACTGTACATATTTTTTAATAAAGTTTAAATTTGTACATAACAACTTTGTTTTAATTCTTTAGAAAGGCTAGGAAAGAAATGTTCCGCCCATTGGGTATATTATGATATTCCACATATTTATTTATTTTCAGAACTACATATTTCTTATAAGATTTGTCGAGAATGTTGAAAAAATCAAATAAATCGATTTAATCGAAAAAATCTGATTTAATCGACAAAATCTGATTTAATAGATTTTTTCGAAAAAATCATGATTTTTTTCAACCCTGCTACCTAGTATCCACTACAACATGCTAGCTCGTTTGTGCAACTCTTATATGTAGTTTTCGTGAAATCATCAGACAAACTATTAGATTATTTAATCCTTGATCCAGCATTTATTGAAGTGAAAATGGAAATGCTAAAAATTCACAAATTTCGGCCGTGGCGAAATTTCACGACTTTGTCACATGATCGGGGAGAGGATGGAAGTCACGCCCATCATCAGCCTTGACCTTATAAAGTGTTTACTGTTTTGGATATCTACTATTTTTAGCCTTACCAGATCTAACGACTAAAATCAACTGTTTCAATGATTTGAAAAAATACACACGTTTTTATTAAACCGACTGCAGATATTACTTAAACTTTTCACACACTTCATAAGACACAAACAAATTTAATTATTTTATTCTCACATACCTTGTGCTATATAGTAAAACAGTTTTGCTGATATTGCCTGCTCCAGCAGAGCTATTTTGTCTTATTAACACCATACCAAGTGTTATTCTCAGTTCAGATACTATGATTGTGTGATGTCCACTTTGTGGTGTGTTCCCTTCTCAGATACCTACACAGGTTTGATGATGAGCTGGATCAGATTGAGATTGTGAACAGTATCAAGGGTCGCAGTGGACAGCAGCACGTGTCACGTAAACACGCCATCACTATGACACTAGAGATGGAGAAGAGTGAATACAATGGTCCGGGCTTAGGTAGGTCTCAGCATCACATCTACATTCAGTTGACAACTTTGTTGTCACAAAGTATTTGTCACACTGCATGAGAAAAACCAGCTTAGGTTGGAAAAATCACAAATTGAGATTTCAGTATTTTCTGAAAGTGTATTATTTTCTGTATAAAATGAAATCAGATGAATTAACTGAACAAATTTTTATTTTACGTTCATTTGAAATTCCACTTTCATAAAAAATAAATAAAATTTAAGTTAAAATGTTGATATTTCAGTTTGTGATTTTCCTACTTAAGCCGGGTTATCTCTTACATAAATTGGTGTTATTTGTGATAAAGTGGTGGATTTTCATTGTTGAAAATTATGCCGGTTTAGATCAATTGTAACATTTGTAAGTTCAAAAATAGGGTGGTTAGCAGATAGCCATTATAAATACATATGTTGTAGTATAATTATATGATTCAGTAGAAGACATCACCTTCTGGGTCTTCTGCCATGTGGCATATCCTTGGCTCCATTAGCTTTTCTCTATTCTGTGAATGGTATTCGGCCTTTCTCTTCTTTTCTTCATATTTTCCACCTTATTTTAGTCTGTCTGTCCAAAAGGCCCATTCATCTCCTCCCTTGGTCTTTTGTAACCGTCCTTCTATTGCCAGTTTAAAAATCATTCACTTCTCATGGTGTGTCCTAACCAGTTTTTCTGACTCATCTTCATGTTCTCCATCAGTTTTCTTTCTTCTCGTACCATGTCGAGTACATCTTCATTCATTAATCTTTCTCTCCAGCTTATTCGTTCAATCCTCTTTCATATCGACATCTCAAAGTTTTCCAAGCATTTGATGTCACTGCTTCGATCTGAGCAGAACTATTTTTGTTAAATAACTTTTCACACAATTTTCACACAAGAAAACTCACTGTAAGACTAATTAAAAATTACTCGAGAAATTTTACACAATCCTGCACTCTTTCTTTTGGCAACACAATAAATGTATACCATTATTAATGTGGTGCATACACATAAATATGTTGGGTACCATCATGTATATGCAATTTTAAACATCTTACTATGGCACTAAACATAATATTTTGCTTTCTTTAGAAATCCCGGACATCATAAATGGAAAAAACTTGAAGGTGTTCAGGTAGGTAGATTTTGTTTTCAAGAATAGCCAAATAAATCGGGCTAACATGTGTTAGTTTACTCTTACCAAGATATGTCCATGAACATAACATTCAGTTCTTCTGTACAGAACAGTTCTGCCATTAATTACCGATTAGTTGTTTAGATGGTTGACTCGATAAGGAAAGAAGTGGTGAACAAGTTATAAACAAACAACTCTTTTATCATTTTGTCCTTTTGTGATAAAGGGGTTGTTTGTTATTCAATTAAATAAATGTTTCTATACCCATGCACGAGTACATTAAGAAAAATGTAGAAGTTTTACTTGTTTTACAAGTTAACCATCATAAGTAAAACGTTTATACAGTGAACTACTATGCTCAATACTGTGATTATAATCAGACTTACATTGTAACTGGAATGCCAATTCTGCAATTGTTATGTTGTGTTTTGTTTCTAAAAGTAATTGGAATTGTTCAAAATGTAACTTTTTAGCTCAAATTATTCACTACAAATAATCAATAAAAATATATTATGTTACGTATATTATATTTGTTTGCCATTATGTACCAAAATATGCAGATATCAAATAAGGCTGCTCTAAAATAGATGTTATTTTTGGCATTGGGTATATCTATAGTTGCTAGATGTCCACATACTGTTATTTATGATATGAAATTGATAATTGTGATTGGTATTTTGGATTGGTATTCTTGAGGTGGAATTGGTGTTCGTAATCTATGTGGAATTGAAATAATGTAATTGACCCCCAATTTAGAAGCTTTCAACTAAGTTCATTATTTCCCCCATTAATAGTTACCAGTATACACTATGGCATGAATCAAGCCTTTCAAGCTGTCAAATGCCCATGTTTTATCCAGAAATAGTCATTTTATAAATGATTTCTATTTGAATGTTGGATTAAACATGGCTATAAAAACTGAAAATTGCATTTTGTTCCACAGGACACCACAAAAAAAACCATAAAAGCGATGTAATAATATTTTAGATCTAATTGTCCCCCAATTTAGAAGCTTTCAACTAAGTTCGTTATTTCCCCCATTAATAGTATACACTATGGCATGAATCAAGCCTTTCCAGCTGTCAAATGCCCATGTTTTATCCAGAAATAGTCATTTTATATATGATTTCTATTTGAATGTTGGATTAAACATGGCTATAAAAACTGAAAATTGCATTTTGTTCCACAGGACACCACACAAAAACCATAAAAGCGATGTACATAATAATATTTTAGATCTAGATACTACAACCTCTGAATATCCCAGAAATCATGTTGAAAAAAGAATCAAGGAATTTCATAATTTAAACAAAATATGCATTGTTGCACATTTTGAAATTCTTGCCCAAGTTGAGATTTTATCTGTTTGTTGAATAGTCTGTATATACAGTAGGTATATAAATGTGAGAGAAATGATTAATGACTCACTATTCTGTGTACAGGGAGTAGACAGGAGAAATTATTAATGACTCACTATTCTGTGTACAGGGAGTGGACAGGAGAAATGATTAATGACTCACTAGTCTGTGTACAGGGAGTGGACAGGAGAAATGATTAATGACTCACTAGTCTGTGTACAGGGAATGAGTCATTAATCATTTCTCCTATACAGGGAGTGGACAGGAGAAATGATTAATGACTCACTATTCTGTGCACAGGGAGTGTACAGGAGAAATGATTAATGACTCACTAATCTGTGTACAGGGATTGGACAGGAGAAATGCGGTTTGTCCAGAACATAAAAATGAGAAAGTTAAAAGCGACTGACCAGAGAGCACTGGAGAAGACAACAGCACAAATGGAGGCGAGCATTGAGGAAACTTGCAGTAGTGGAGAAGTCAAATGAATGGCTGGACTCAGAAGATAACCAGTGTCTCAGTATTGCGACTATACACAGAACATCAACATAAATTACATTAATGCTGTGTTGATTATGGGAATTTACACTAGTCAAGGAATTAGATTTACAACTGTGTAAAGCCAAGATGTTGTGCAGTTAATCTTGTTAATAGATTATTTGACAAAGGTGCTAGATGAGCTAACATAAAAATTAATGCATGTGTCCGTGGATCTTTGGTTTTTTCAACGAATACATATAATAGTAAATACATTTATGTGACATTGGCAAGAACTGAAATATTATTTCATTCATTATACACCTGTATGTGATATTATACTTGAAAAGCATATTTTATGAAGTTAGGCATTCACAATAGAAAGGCAATGGGGAAAAGCTAATGTTTATTAAGGAGGTGAACGCAAGTTGTTTTTGGTAAATTTTTAAGTTGTTTATGGAATTGTTTTGATACTTCACATCAATATATTATACTTAATAAAAAGTATTGCCATATATTTATTTGTTTGTATAAACCACATATTTATCAGAGATGTTGAAGTTTGTCTTTGTTAACTTTACCTGTGATGATCAAAATGACTGAGATTGTAAGCCAGTCGACGCTGCCTGTGCATACGGTTGAAGTCCGTTTGTTGTTGACAGCCTTGTGAGTCTTAAGCTGTTGACAGCCTTGTGAGTCTTAAGCTGTTGACAGCCTTGTGAGTGTTGAGCTGTTGACAGCCTTGTGAGTCTTGAGCTGTTGACAGCCTTGTGAGTCTTGAGCTGTTGAAAGCCTTGTGAGTCTTGAGTTGTACACAGCCTTGTGAGTCTTGAGCTGTTGACAGCCTTGTGAGTCTTGAGCTGTTGACAGCCTTGTGAGTCTTGAGCTGTTGACAGCCTTGTGAGTCTTAAGCTGTTGACAGCCTTGTGAGTCTTGAGCTGTTGACAGCCTTGTGAGTCTTGAGTTGTACACAGCCTTGTGAGTCTTGAGCTGTAGACAGCCTTGTGAGTCTTGAGCTGTTGACAGCCTTGTGAGTCTTGAGCTGTTGACAGCCTTGTGAGTCTTGAGCTGTTGACAGCCTTGTGAGTCTTGAGCTGCAGTTCTCCATTGCTGATGATCAAACTCTGAGCAGTACATACCTTAAGCACGGTCAATGGTTACCCTGGTCTTAGTAATGAGACCGGCTCCATGGTTGGTGTGGTTCACATTTTCACTATTGATTTGGTACTATATTGTTCCGGTTTGTCTAATTTATGAAATTGTAGATGTGAAACTACACAGGTCTGGATGATCTCTCCAATCTCTTGTAAGTCTGAACTTGAGCTTGTTGACTGTTGTGGCCCGACAGAACATGACATTTGTTAGGATGAAATTTCATCTGCATAGTTATAGATGAGTCTCGTAGCTTTGCTAGGTCTTCTTGGGGGGAGTTGACATAATCTGTAAGCACTGCATATAGTTTTGTATCGTCTGCAAACATGATGGTCAGATTGACCATGTATCACATCACTCACAAATGTAAAAAGTATTGGTCTTAGGACTGCCCCTTGGGGAATGCTGCTGATTACACTACATTCTGACTGTTAACCATTTACTGATACCATTTGTCACACAGGAATGCCTCTATCCAATTTTTTGCCTTATCTTTTTCCATCGAAAATAAACCTTTGTCACCTGGAATGTGTCGCAATGCATGACAGTCTCATCAAATCGTCATCATTGTACAGAATTTGTAGGCACTCGCCTGTTGGCATTCTAGTATAAAAGCTTTAAACTTGATTGTAACCAAATCGTTCATTCTGGCCGAATAGGTTTTTGGCTTTCACTGTGTACAAATCCAATGTTAAATCTTGACAAGAGTTAAAGAGCTGTCACCGTATGAATTTCTCCTAGCCCTTCTTTGATATTTGTGTTATATTTATGTTTAATAATATTTATACTTGTAGTTTTGTACATATGCAGGTGTTGAGTGACATGTATATGAGCGAAATAAGGAACATTATGTGTCTTTTGTAGGCATCATCTTTGATTAAGCACTTCCAGCGGATGTGCATAACTAAGATCCATACAGAGACATATTTATTTAAGATTGAATATGCATAATTCAATCTTAAATAAATATGTCTCTGTATGGATCTTTGATAGAGCACTTCCAGCGGATGTGCATAACTAAGATCCATACAGAGACATATTTATTTAAGATTGAATATGCATAATTCAATATACATCAAATAGACTAGTAATATTGTTTATTCATTTTTTCCTGCCATCACAATATGAACTATAACAAATAACAAACATTCTACTGCATAAATATTCTCATTAATGCTGCCATGTGAGCTAAATTTAAACTGAACATGTTTGAAGGGTTCACGCCACAAACTCACCTCGTCATTTATACATAGTATATTATATACTATGTGTAAACAACAAGGTGAGTTTATTGACCAGGAACAATAGTAATCTTGGACCGTTATATTATATAACGGTCCAAGATTCCTATTGTTCCTGGTTGAATACTACAAGACACAGAGTTATACCAGTAGTCGGATGGGAGACTAATAATAATAATAATAATTAACTTCTATGGCGCCTATATCCTCAGGAACCTGAGCTCAGAGGTGCAACAAAACAGAATCATTAAGCATAATAGTGAACAGGGAAATAGCAATAGTTTCAGATGTTTTCAAAGTGATAGGGACCCTAGGCGCAGCAATAGAGAAAGCACATTTACCCAAGTTAAGTTTTGCTTTAGGTACAATAAGTTGTTGTGAAATTGATGATCTTAGCTGCCTAGGGATATTTGAAAGATGCAGGAGACTAGCCAAGTAGGGTGGTTGTTGTGTAGATAGAGCACGATATGCAAGAGTGGACAGCTTAAAATCAATTCGATAAGAAACTGGAAGCCAGTGCAACTGTTTAAGTAGTGGTAGTGACGGTGAAAACCGAGGTGCCCTGAGAACCACACATGCCAGATAATTTTTTACTCGTTGGAATTTTAGTCAAGTCTCTTTTAGCAATGTTATTTAGTAGTGAATTACAATAGTCAAGGCGGCTACTAATTAATGCCATTGATATTGTTTTAGCAGTAGATATAGATATGTGTCGCCAATTCGATGGAGATCACGAATATGATAGAAACAGGATTTACATACTTGAGAAATATGCTGGCGAAAGTTGAAGTCACTGTCAATGACAACACCTGGATTGCGAACAGTATCTGATGGGAATGTATCACTGCCAAGCAGTTTAACTGGAAAATGGTTGATGACTCTATTTCGTTGTTGTTTAGTGCCAATAATAATAAGGTACGTTTCATCTGGATTAAGCTTTAGCTTACTTGATTCCATCCACAAGATATCAGTAAGACAATCACTTCAAGTAGAGAAACAGATTCTTGTGCATTTGATTGTGAAAGTGATATGTAAACCTGTGTGTCATCAGCATAAAGGTGATGACCGAGATTATGATTAGTAATGACTACAATGGTTTAGGTGTTGGTATATACTTGTATATAAAAATTATGACCAATGTATATTACCATCTATGACATATGATGCAGACTTAATCAATGACAAAATCTTAGAACAACACAAAGAAGAATGGAAAGACGCATGCCAGGAATTACCAAGAGAGATAGAAAAACTAGCAAATGGATCAGAGAGCAAATTAAATTCCAGGATATCATAAAACAAGTTAAAATCAAGAAATGGAGATGGGCAGGAGACCTTGCCAGAACTAAGGACAACAAGTGGACAAATATGGAGATGGAGACCAATGACAGGTTCTCCAAGTCAGGGACGGAAAAAAAATAGATGGAGAGATGGAAATTGTGAAGTTTGTTGGCATGACATGGATGAGAACGGCACAGGACAGAAGTAAATGGTACCAGCTCGGGGAGGCCTTCGCCCTGCAGTGGGCTGACAAATGCCGAGATGATGATGATATGCTCGTGTCTGGCACTAAAAGATGTACTAAACAATAATAATGTATCAAAAGAAATTTAAATAAAATGTGTTATAAAATTATGCTCACACCACCTAGATAGATACCTTGAAAGTTGATAACAACAATAGAGATGTCTTGCTTCATATCTGTTTATTGCAGTAAACGCAGCAATGTGCAGTAACAACCAACTATGTAAGCAGGGTTTTCTCATTTAACTTATACCATTAAGTAAATGTGACTTTAAATCAGACACATCATCAATGACTGTACCTTATATAACACAAAAGTTTGATTTATTTTTCACACGGTGAACTTGTGAGTTACAACCTCTGCCGTTCGTTACAACCTCTGTCTAAAGAAAAATTTCTGATCAAGTCTCTTTCTCAGATCGTATGACTCTTCAGGTGTGTAAATAAATAGGCTTAAACCATACATAGTAATAGGTACAATATAAATATTATATAAAAACTGACTAGTTTTCATCTACAACAAGGACAATTGACACGGGAACATAGTTGATTATGGTCAGAACAGAAAAATTTCGGCATATATTCTCATTTGAGTTAAGCAATTTTTACAGCACGGAATATAGGCAACTAACTGAACCTACACAGATCTTTTATTAGTGGTGACAATTGAACAAATATATAGTTAATGGCAGTTAAAAAGACATTGTCTGAATATGTGTTTTCGGCAACCAGATAACATATTCTGTCAAAAAGTGACTATGATGGCAAAGAACAAGATGATATAATTACTGTTGTGAACTGGTAATGTCCTAATCCTGTACACTACTGAACAAGGTCAACACATTGTCACTGCCAATCTAACCATCATACAAGCCTCAAACCAGCATGTGTAATGACACCAACAACATTGTACCGAACCCCTCTCTGATCACCAGACATCTGGCTCAAGTCAGTCCATGTCAAACAAACCCAAGCTGAATATTCTGGCTGTGACTGGCTAATACTGTTGACAGATGCTACAGAGTCCAGATTCAGCATGCAAGATTACTCTCTGCCGAAGCAACTGAGGTATTACCTTGCTCTCATCCCACTGGCAACCTTCCACCAACATCATAATTAAACATACTACAAACTACACAGGCATATAAAGTAACATGATTTATAATATTATTATTATGACTATGTCTTTGGAATACATAAATATGTATAGTGTGTTTACTATACGTTTGCATTACCAAGTTCTATACTACATGTTTTAAGTGAATTGTAAATGTAATATGTATACAACTTCAAACATTGTACAATCACAGATCTAATTCAGTTGACACCATATGACATGACCTGCCATAAATGCATCACAATCATCTGGATCTGGTAAAAGTGAAACTACTGACACTTCACGTTAACCAATAAATAGAATGAAACATGATTTCTTTCAGTAAGTTACCTCTGCTGTTGTTGCAGTTTAACCATGCTGTAAAACACACAGCTTGAACGATTAGTTACTGTACCAATAGTTACGATAATTAAGTGGTGAAAATTACAGAGCTGCCAAACTTAAGGTTTTGTGGCCAGTAATTAAAAAACCAATGAACACAACCTGGTAAGAAATTGCAAGTAAATATAAATATTTTGGCTTGAACATGGAACTGAAAAATGTTGCTCATAATTAGTGAACGGTTTTGAAATTGGAATCTCTTTTAAATTATTAACCTCTGATATCATCTACACTGTAAGGCAAAACACAAATATTTCTTTCTATTGTGCAACAAATGTAGACCTTACACAATGAAAAATATACACTGTTTTGTTTTCAGGTAATGACATGAATTTAAATCCAAATTAGGTGGCTGCCAAGAGCTACGGAGAAATATCCCAGGTGACAACACTACGTCCTGGTAAAATGGCTGTGAACACTGGCAGCAGCTAATAATTGTAATAAAGTTATATGTATATATTACTACAGCATCACTTGTGAACAAACTGCCAGGAAAGATAACTTCCTGACTTAGTAACCATGGCAACAGCTACATTACATACATAGACTATTGCGTCTGGAGACATACTCTGCTAGCTTGTTGCAAGGCAAGAGAACTGCTCCAAACGCGGCTCTATTTACATATTCTGTGTCTCCCGTCATGTCTGTCCTCCACAAAATATCATTGCACATCACATAGTGGTATTCAGAAATACCATGAGCACCGTAAAATCAGGATCATAGAGCTATGTTTGTAAATGCCTGCCCCTCTGCAGCATGCTCCACTGGCCTCCCCTTGACTAACCAAGCTACAGACCAGAGAGAGAGAATCTCCTTAGATTTTCTGGGTGAACGAGAGGCAACCAGAATGAATTTAGAAATGCCCTATGTCCAACACGACCATTTAAAAATCAAATTGATACGCGCTTTTACGAATGCCATTAACAGCTCGCCGTAGAACCACGGCTGAGAAATAAACAAGAACAAAAACTGGCGAGAAGAACCAAACACAATTCTTCGTCAGCCTCAGTATGACCATGGTGAACCTCTCTCTGGTGCTGCCCGGTGACCTCTGAATGACATACTCATAACTTGTATTGTTCAAGTATTTTCATTGGCTCCTGTCTCGTTCATGAGTTTGCAATGTCATAGCAGTGTAGTTAGGTACATCTGACACCAGGTGGCTTTCATTCTGGCTTGTCGCCCCCGTGTTTCATGTCTGTTAGTAGGGTGCAAACCGTTGGAACGCCCCTCGATACATAGACGCCTGCAAGACAAGTCAACCACAAATTAGATTCAGGTTCAGGCGAACATATGGGGTGCCAATATATACCTAACCAAAAAACCCCACCCCTCACCCCATTCCAACGCCTATGCTTACCAATGACTGGGTTCCTGGTATGTGTGCAATACTTGGAATGTTGTAGTATCATAATACTCAAGTTTGAGTATTGTGAAGTATTTGCAGTACTTTTGAAAGTACTGCACCCATACTTGGACAGCATTGCATAAGCATAAATGTAGTAGGCATGGTGCAATACAGTAAACTGGGAAATGCTAATTAGAAGTATTACACTTGCATTTCCGTTCAACATTTTAATGTAGGTTTTCAGTGTGTATTACAGGGTATAGCAGCTTAATGCTGCTGTCAAATAAATCTCTACTGCATTCGCTGTGTTGCATGTTTGTATATATGTACATATGTTGTTGAAATGTTGAGTAAAATTCAATTCAATTAAAAACTCTTAATGGAAGTACTTCTGGCCAGAGCAATTTGATTTTACTAATTGATAACACTAGGTGTCCAATTCTGTTTTATGATTCTGTTCAGCAGCGTCCACTGTATTGCATATTGCAATTTTTAGTATTGTAAAGTATTTGCAATACATTCAGGAAAATGCAATTCTATATTCTACTGTACTTTTAAAACCTAGAAAGACAAACAAACAAGTATGCAGTTGTTACCCACCGCGTAGCCTGGTACGGGGCCTATACTGTGGCCAAGGTAGGGATCAGTATGACAGTTGTTACCCACCGAGTAGCCTGGTACGGGGCCTATACTGTGGCCAAGGTAGGGATCAGTATGACAGTTGTTACCCACTGCGTAGCCTGGTACGGGGCCTATACTATGGCCAAGGTAGGGATCAGTATGACAGTTGTTACCCACCGCGTAGCCTGGTACGGGGCCTATACTGTGGCCAAGGTAGGGATCAGTATGACAGTTGTTACCCACCGAGTAGCCTGGTACGGGGCCTATACTGTGGCCAAGGTAGGGATCAGTATGACAGTTGTTACCCACTGCGTAGCCTGGTACGGGGCCTATACTATGGCCAAGGTAGGGATCAGTATGACAGTTGTTACCCACCGCGTAGCCTGGTACGGGGCCTATACTGTGGCCAAGGTAGGGATCAGCAGCTGCTGCTGCGGCGACTGCTGCTGTGTAGTCCCGGCTATAACTGGAAAGAAGAGCACCTCTGAAAGACAAATAAAACACACACAAGTGTTAGTGCACTCCACACGCACGACATGCATCACACAAGTCAACAAGTCTTAGTCTGAATCAATCAATACCTTGATGTTAACAAAGACAAGGTGAATACAACAGACATGATTGTGTTAAGATGCATTACCAACAATTGCAGCTTCATGCTTTTAATGGTGTTACTACCGACTAGACACAAGTTGCACATGCAGAGACAAGCGAGTAAGACACACGTAAATTAATGATTCTCAAATGCAATGCCAGACCGTGTTAACCAAACGCAGTCGACACTAGTGTAGTTTGTGACCACAGTGCGGCGCCACCAACAACAGCATTGTACGCACACAAGTGCACAAGCACTATACGTTCCATGCGGTGTTAGTGCATTACACAGTGCACCCTGTAAGGGACACAGTGCACCCTGTAAGGGACACAGTGCTACATGCACTGATTGAGGCATTGTATAAAGTGTGTCATGTATTCGACGGGTGGGATCTACCAGGAATGTTCTCATTAAATCTTGTTAACTTTTGTGCATAATCCCACAAGGTACACAGATACTCCAATTAGCCAACCTATTTCACATAGTTAGAGGGAATTACTTGAAGACATGGCACTGTTATACAATACCCCCATTTAACACACAATCCTTCAGAGTAAGATATACATGGGAAATATCCTCCGACATTTCTGCTCACTTTTAGTGGCATTGCCAAAAGTTTTTTGAGATGCTTAACATCTTTACTAGACACAGAAATAAAATTTGTATCCATAAATTCCAGTTCTTTAATTAATTTAAATTACTTACAAAATAAGTAAAATAAATTATAATGCAGATTTTAATAATTCTGAATGAATTAATAAGTTTGAATGAATTTTCGTTATATGCATGCAATTTTAAGAATTTTCATAAGTAAGAACCAGTTTCTGAAACGTAAAACAAATTCATCTGTGACACTGCATCGCAATAAGTAGCACAATAAAAGCCGAAACAACGAAGTGAGCAGGATGCCGGGAGATGGTGGTGCCACACTGTGGAGAGAGTCTGGAGCCATGAAAACATACCCTGGTGCTGCATATGTAGCTGGACTGGCTACGGCAGGGATAGCATATCTGGTGGCTGAGGTCATATAACCTGCAGCTGCAGCAGCAGCATATGGCTACAAAGCAAAAGAGTCACTGGTCATTAAAACGTGGCTCTGTATCAGTCGGCGGTCTCATTACCTCACACGCCATAGCTGCTCACAAAATGGCCGCTGGTGATGTGTCTTTCATAAAATTTGTATTTTGTTTTCTACCATTGAATCCTTAATAGTGTGCATAGATTAATACAGATATGTGATTGTAAAGGACATCAGACCATTGTCCAGGCCAAAAGCTGATTGTTTCATTGAAGAACATTCCAGAGCAGTCGGGTGTGACATGTTAACCTTCAGCCGCATTCCAAGGTCACTAGCAGGCATACTAAAGGTCAAGATCAATACGTTCGTCGTGTCGAGTTACAGAAGCCAAGTAGACCCGCAAACAAGGAGACCTTAAGAACCTTCCGTTAGTAATAGTTATCATCACCACATGTCAGTGCATCAGGCACGCAGCCAATGTGCTGGGATCGTTTTGTCAGAGAGATAATGAAATTAGTCATTCATGGAAAAATCGTTGAAATTAAATGAATGCAGCCACTGGTGCAGCAGAAGAGAACAAAACAAGGAATGTACAAACACAGATACACATGTCGTACACACACTGTACAAACACAGATACACGTTGTACACATGCCGGTCGAATGCCTCGCCATCTAGCACAATGCAATAGTTGTCACGCTACAGTGCTTTCAGAGCCGCCATCAAATGTGCAGCACTCTTGCCTCATGCTCCGGTCACAATGCTTGGTTCGTAAATGACAGACGAGGAGACCATGCAGGGGTGCTACTGGCACATGGGACACTGTGCACAATACTATCAATGATAGCTTCTCAATCAGCGACATTTTCAAAATACCTGCATCACCATATTGTGAGATATCACTCGGTGATAATTGTAATTCGTTGAAGTCTTACCATCCTTATTCATTTGCCCTTGTAGACTTTTCTCCAGTGTTCTCATACATTATATACAGTACATACATTTATTGCAGATATGGGGGTGATAACTGCTTTAAACACATCTAACTGACAGTTTAAATGGTGATATTTATCACAGCAAAATATATCATAGTGATAACATAGAATCTACTGCGAAAGACACACAGGGAAATACACGACGGGCTGTGATGACTACTCGAGACATACAGACAGTGGATAAACCAACACGAGACTTCATGCGTTCCCCACTAGCACCCACATGCTGTCAGCCAACACCCAACTGTTCCCACTGCCAACCATGTGACAGTCATATGACTGTAAGGAAGCAAGACGGAGGTCATGCGGAGAGTCAAGGTTGTACTTTACAGTGAGTGGCGACTGTGTGGCGGTTTTACCTGGTATCTGTCTGCATAGGCAGCGGCAAGGAACGGCTCCTGGTAGAGACCCCTGTGTCACAACACAACACACATTACTTCACAGTAGTATTTAAACCAAATATTCTGTTTTAAATTATGCAAGAATATCTAACAACAGTTTGTTAACCTTGTTGACATTCAACTTGCCAGCAACATACTTTTTGGTGCAGGGAAATGCAAACTATTTTAAACCCTACGCTATTACTTAATGCAGCATTCATAGCAAAATATACCAAACAAACGTGATTTAAAAGTTAACATTACATATATATGCTTTGCAAATATACTTGCCTTTTATATATAAGTCCAACACAGAGGTTTGTTTGAAAGTGTTATATATAGTTGGCCAGCATTGCAGCTAATATATCTGTACAGACAGTTATCTTTGAAACATGATTCAAAATTAATCTTAGATTGTATTTGTACAATAACTGTCAATGAATAAATGCAATATTCATTATGCTGAGAAATGTAAATATAAAATGTTTGTTTGAAAGTGTTATATATAGTTGGCCAGCATTGCAGCTAATATATCTGTACTGAACAGTTTTCTTTGAAACATGATTCAAAATTAATCTTAGATTGTATTTGTACAATAACTGTCAATGAATAAATGCAATATTCATTATGCTGAGAAATGTAAATATAAAATGTTTGTTTGAAAGTGTTATATATAGTTGGCCAGCATTGCAGCTAATATATCTGTACTGAACAGTTTTCTTTGAAACATGATTCAAAATTAATCTTAGATTGTATTTGTACAATAACTGTCAATGAATAAATGCAATATTCATTATGCTGAGAAATGTAAATATAAAATTGTATCTATTTGTTGCACTTTGTAACTCACCCCATATATGCTAATGCACCTGTTCCCGGTGCTGTTGCTGCCGTTAAACCTGTGGGGTGTCGGAAAAGAGTAGTTCCAGTGGGGCAAATGGGGTAAACGCCCCTCACTCTTCCCCCTCTGATAGCTGCACCCCTCAGTGCCAGGGCAGCTGCGGTCGTCGAATCAACAACAGTTGCTACAGGTGAACACAGAACAGAGCTTCAGACAATTCAACAGAGACAAAACATCACACCAGAGCTGCAGGATTCAATTGACACAATGCCGAGACAAGATGCAAGCATTAGTGTGAGGAGGTGAGTCATAGAATTTAGTTTCCCTCCACCATTCACTGCAGGTGGCGCCAGTGCATACACAAGCCAGACGCAGGCATTGAGGATCATTCGACAGCCGTGCAACTAAGTCACCGGATACTACATCAGTGATTACAGACTTCTGTGCCAACTTTAAGATGTACAAGACAATAGAGGAGGACGGCGCAGCTTCATTCTTGCAGTAGACATCTCTGAAGACTAATATCGAAAACGGGTTATGAAAACTCACCAGTTGGATTTGTGGGTGCAACTGTCTTTTTAGTCATTACTCGAGCGGTGGCGTTATTCACCTAAACAACAGAATGCTGGTTATGACCCAGACCTCGAAAGCCATCACAAACACACCAGGTGATTGCACACACGCAGAGGGACATCGATGCCTTTCAGATGACAGTATTCAATCTTACAAATGTAACAATAATAATATGACATAAACTTATAACTTTGAACGCTTGAACTTAAATAAAAACATTTAGTATCAGCTGCAGGTATATAAAAATAAGTGGTAATGGTTAACTACCCAGGTAACAAAATTAAAATCCAAGAGCCATATATAAGTTTTTTCACAAAACGATTAGCAAATATTTGAAATTGTTTACCTCTAACATATCTGCTAGTAAGTACTATCCAAAATATTCATCACAAGTTTACATCTACCTAAAGTCTGTAGCACCAATTTTACAAAATAATAGTTGCATCAGTTAATATATATATATATATATCTGAAAGGCACAGATGTCTTGGAGACTGCCTAACAATGCCCAGTTTAAACAAATTAAATGCATTGTTTCAAAGAGTTAATATTTTTTCAACACAGAGCAAAAATTCTGCCAATATATTTTCTAAAAAATGTACAATTTGGTTTTGCAGTTAAGCAGTCTCATGAATAAAAAGGCACATTTCCCATGCATCCCATGTCAACATAGAACTATTTGCCACTTTCACATCTAACTTTCTAAATTATCCAATATCGTTCGGAACAGTTTAAAACATTATGTCTGAACAGCAAACAAATCCAAATTTGGGCTATCAATTTTGTAAAATAAACTTTACAACAGTATTTGATGAAATGTCAAAAAGGTATGATTGATAACATAAATTATGTTTTCTCTACTTGTGGCAATCAGTTATATGTAGTTCTAGAGACCCAGTAAAGCAGGAAACAAATCTCTGGTTTGAAAAACCATTAACATTAACAAGATTTTTGTAACAATAAATAAAAAATTCAAGTCAACTTGTTACATAAAAATAACCAACATTTTTGTAAAACAAACTTTGAATAGAATTATTAAAAGAAATCAGGTTTCCAGCTTTAAGGTTTTTCAGGGCAGGATCCACACAGCAAATAATGTATAGACAGACACAGAAATATCTACATACAATAATAATAGCCATTGATCAAACACCTCAAACAGTATGCTTTTAGTGGTCACATCACTAACCTGTCTCTTTCAGAAAGCTTCGATACATGAACCACACACTGGCAATTAAAATTACTGTCAGCCAATCAGAGGCAACAACAGACTGTCCAATCTCCACATTCGTTATGATTTAACATAATCTAAAACTGATGTCATTGAAAATGTATTTCCTTTCAATGCAGTATAAGTAACTTTTGAGACATAACATACTCTTCTCTATTCGTGTTCTAACCCTGATTATTTAACAGTAATTTTTCAAAGAAATTTCTGGCATTGCCAGTAATTGTTCCATAAAGATAAATTAAGTGAAACAAGACCACCAGCTCTAGAAACAACCAGTGAAAGCAGTCCTCACCTACTAAGTTACTCAGCCATTTCTGCTGGATTCTCTGTTCAGCTTCAAAGATGCCAAAGTTTGAGGGGCCAAGTTACAAGATGGCTGCTATCACCCACTACATAGCACTGGGTTAATGTGGCAAGCAGTGTCATGTCATGAGTGGGGTAGATGCGCTGGGGCGCCGCTAGTGCAGGCCGGCACGCAAGCAAGTCAGGTCATATGCACATTATGCAAGACGTGCGTCAACCAGATTATGTACACTGCTACTGTTTCACTCCGACCCACGAACCATGTTAGAAAAATAAACTACAATATCTACACCAAATTAAACACCTTTTAGATTTGCAGTGCTTCACGGACCAACTTTTCTAAATTTAACATAAAATTCGAGGAAATTAATACAATTAAGAGCAGTATTTACATCTGAGAGGTATTTTGTTTATTCCTGTAACTAATTTCAACGCATTACAAGGTATCTTACATACTTCTTTGAGTACCAGAAACATATATTTATCTGTGATTTATTTGAATTTGGCATAAATTGAAGAAAAAAGATGATAGGTAATAATACAAAATTGAAACACATCGATTTTCAAATTTTTTTATTTAAAAAGGCTCATTTAAAATTGTGTGACACTGTGTCTGTTTCTATTGCCTGATACCATGTCATAATTTTACATATTATTTAAACTGCTGTTCCCCACTTGACTGGCTGACATCATAAGAATTTATAATTTTGAAGTTTTATAAACTGTGGGAAAAGGTCTTTCCACTAAATGATATTTTCAGATTAGAATAAAAAGTTTGTTAGCTGTGACAACTTTCATTTTAATAGCCAGTGTATCGTAAGCTAAAGACACGGCACTCGAGAGGAAAGTGGTAGCAGATGAATTTAGCTTCATATCCACCTACCTAGACCGCACTTTATAGCTCAAGTCTCATTCTCCTTATTTCGCTACATGGAATAATGAAACATAAACCCTGATATTGGTTCTTTCAATTTACTCTCAACACATACAGTCTATCCTTTAAAGATTTTATAGAGCAATGTATGCATATGTATGCGAGTATACCAGAATCAAGAAATGCCTGCTGACTGCACTGCAGTTGTCTGCTTTTGTGAGGAAAGAAACGCAATTAATTCATGTATGCATCGTTTACACAACAGTTACATTGCAACCCCACAAACGGGGGGGTGATTGGGCGGGGTGTGCACCAACAGCACAACAGACTAGAGACATCGAGGAGAGCACTACTATTTAGCTACGGTTTTCGCTTGCAACGAGCAGACCAGAAATGACATCTACAAATGGTGCGTGACAGATCGAGCGAGACAGGGACAAAGTAACTGAATAGACAGACGCATTGGCAGGCGGCATTTCTTCATACTGCACGACAATACAGGAGTAAGAAGACTGCGAGATTTAGTTCTATGACAAACTGTATATGACCATGCACCTCAATCTTTCGTCCCTCAACCACCGTGCCGTTCAATTTCTCCCGTGCTCGATCCGCATCCGCGCTATTTGCGAAAGTTACAAAACCAAATCCCTGCATGCATGAGGAAAATAAGGGGCATGCATTAAAATCGTGCAAATCAACAAAAACACAGCATATAGTGTTCAACATTGTCATTAAACAATCATCATCATCATCTTCATAATAGTGACCAGGGTTTTTACCTCGGAACACCTACAAATATACTAAATGAATGCAGTGGACCTTGCTCAGGTTGTTAGTTGCATTAATAGCCCCAGAGACACGTCATCTTATGGTAGAAGCCATTGTACAATGCCTACAGATACCAGACTTTGGAGACAGTTGTTCCTATTTTCATTTTGTGTCTAAACAGGATGGAACCAACCCTTGGTAAATACCCTGGCCACATTTTTTTTATCACATGCACAATGTAGTAGGCATACTGCACTGATTCGTGATTTCTGACAGTGACTGAAGAGCGACAGACGGCTGCCATCAGTGAGACATGAGGAGAGTGGAAGGACAGTCATGCCCAGCTGAGAGAAGCAGTTATATAGCATGCATTCATGCTGAAGCACGGATGACTGAGGACAGTGTGATGCCATGAGGGTGAAGACAGATGTCCAGGAAGACAGCCGACCAGGCAGGATGATTGTATTGACATCGACACTGGAGTAGACTTTGAGATCAGACAGAGATCAACAGGACCTTTTAATAAGATAGTCTGACTGTTGAAAAAATTCATATTGTAGACCACATCCTAGATATTTTTCATGAATTAAGGACAGATGTGCAGGATGGGAGAGCCAACCAGGCAGATAGGGTAACTGTATCAACAACACTAGAGAGCAGCACTCTGTCTTGAAGTTGAATTATGGGCATGCATCTGCAGAATGTTTGATAATCTGTAAACACTGAGTAGACATGGAGAAAGGACAGTGGATTGACAAGACCTTTTAATAAGATGTCTGACAGTGAACAAAACCATCTAAAGAGGAAAACTATTAATTCCAAGAACTGCCACATCAGTTGCATAAAAAGGAAGCAATCACATTTATAACAGCAAAACTACTTTTTATTACCTCAAATCAATACCAATATCCTAAATGAAACCAGATAAAGTAGTTCTTAATGTCCAGCAATTGCATGTATATGTCAATAATAATTACAACACCATATCATAACAACTTGGTACCATCCACTGTACTGATGTTTCAATGAATATCTATCACAAACAGCTAAATTAATTTTACTGAACCAAACTAGGTGTAAAATATACACAAGATGGACCAAACTAACACCCATTGCAATTTACAAAAAACCTTGTAAAGACACAGGACTGAGCAAAGAGAGAAAGCCATGAAGTGAGGTGAGCAGGAGAGACAGCATGAAGACTCAGTGTACAAAGACAATATTCCATGGAGGAATGTTGTACTAGTGTTTGGAGACACTGCGAGGGCGAATGATACCCCTGTCACCAGTGCAGGTCTTTGCTGGGGGTGCAGGAAGATGACAGGTGTGACAGGAGAGGACACTTACACACACACAACATTGCTATGCAGTACAAGTGGCCACATCACTAGAAACACACCATCTTATCCACTAGCAGTTACATTCAAATCACTAATATATCAGTTACTGCTCATACAAATCATGTACTATTTTCTTTTATTTACAAGCCACGATAAAAAATTAATTTTTTTTTATTAATTATGTGTAAAGTATAAATAAAGACAAATAAAAATGTTATCAAAAACTACATTATTATTGGTCAGATGTTTAGCCACTGATGCATGAAGGCACTTAATAAAATCCTGGCTTTAAAATAAAAGAACATAGTACAGTTTCAATTTACATAGCAATCAAAATAACAATTTAACAACAATTAAAATATCATCGATTTAATATCATAAATTAAGATATCATTGGTGCAAATGCTAACAACAAATATGTGAAAGTTTAATTCCACAAACCTAATCAACATGTTAGCAACATTTACAGCATAGATTTTTAATAACTTCACTGTTTAATAATAACATTGTTTTTTTTACTTATTACATTTTATACACATTCAGATATTGTTGTGAGCATCTGCAGCAGCAGTTTCAATTATGTTCAAACTTAGTTTAAAATTTTCATATTGGCATGATTAATGCAGTGTATCATTGAGCATTTTAACCAGCAATTTGTTAGAAAACCTTTCAGAGAAAACTAATATTATCTGGACCCGTTTCACTACGATAAAAATCCCACCAGAAAAATTTATTATAAAACAAAATCCTTTGTTAAATTTTATGAGCATTTTGAAAATGTGTATTTAGTGATGTCAACAACTTGCACATTGTTGATCAATGAATAACAACCCCAGATTCAGTATTACGATTAACTTTCAGCAACAGTTTCTCTCTCAGTAATTCACTGCACTAGTCTCTTTATAAATGAACATTATTACATAGTTCAAAGGCACATTTTCCTCACACGTAGGCATGTGTGTCTATCATTTAGAGATTGTAGTAATTTAATTAATACGTATCCAAAATGCGAAGCCTGTTTGTTGAATAAAATGTAATTCAGTCAACTATTAATCCACTTATTTTTGTCCAAAATTAATTAATTAAGATGCATTTTATATGGTAAGCTATATATTAATCTATCTGACAAGTAGTATATTCACAACGTACCAGAGGGCAACACTAACACCACATGGCACCATACCAAAGAACCACCATATAACCATGGCAACAGTGACAGCATTTAAATCTTTCACAGGACAGATGAAGAAGATGTGCCTATGAACAGTTACTGACAAGAACAGATTATCACCAACTTTCTGTTAACCGTTCCAAATGAGGCTGACATTCACTTCAGCAGAGTTCTTGATTCCACAGAAAGCTGGTGTTTTACATACATAATTGTCAGTGAAGTGTGTTGGAAGATAACCTACCTTTGAGCCTCGTTCGTTAAATATGATCTCGACATCTAAAATGGGGCCGAACTGTGGGAACAAAAATGGCACAATACAAGATAGACGTGAGTCGCCAATTTAACTGTAGCACTTGTAAACAATCATCATGTAAAATAAATAATGACCTGAACAAAATAAATAATGACCTGAACAAAATAAAAAGTTTCAACTGTTAGTTAATGGTTTATACGAGTTTAATAATCCATTACTTTTGTAGCGTTATTATTAATATTAGTGTGTTGCCGAGCTTGGGTCCCGGGGATTTTAGCGCAATAGAAGTGTCTTATTTTGTATTCTATTATTATTTTGCATTGTACAATACGCCACTTTTGATTATTCAGCAAAGTTTGTGTTAAAATATAAGTGAGTGAGTGAATCAATGAATGAGTGAATCAATTATCGTACTGGTCAATACACATTAAATACTTACTGCTAATAAATTCCTAAGATCCGCTTCTCTGAACCGAAAGGGTATGTTTGATATGTGCAACCTCTTTGGTCCACTGTCTCCGGACTGTGATCTTGATGATGATTGCCCATCTAACGAACCGCCCTCCTGCTCCATCTGGTGATACAGAGCAGAACTTGTATACACATACACGTATTACACGGCAAACCGAAACTGATCACAAACATCACAGTATGAACAGAATATTTTAGAAAAAATTGCAATATTTAGTTTCACATTTTATCTAGTTAAACAGTAGCATGGTTGAAAATATAAATAGACCTAACATAATTTAAGAAAATAAAATCTATTATGTTTTCCTTCGTCAGTAAATCTGTTTAGCTTCATTCATTGATTGCTGATAGTGTTGATGATCATCTTAATGAATGCGACTCTAGCCATTTATCAATACACAAACAGTGATTATTTCGAAACAGCATATCTACCAAACATGTTGAAGGAAAAACCCATTAGGAAGACCAGTTTCTAAAGACATCCGTTTGATATTAAACATCAGAAGCTGGCTACGTTGTCAGCTGAGCTCGAGACACAAATAACATGACCAACAGTATTGCTGCCTGCAGTCTTTGTGATGAAGATTCTACAAATCAATAAATTGCTAAACAGCCATAAATTGCTGGAGGCAGATGAAAGTGAAAGGCTTGTCAGCTCAATGGTGTATATATAGCACCATTCTGTGTAAACGCAATGGAGGAGTCATCACATCATGTCATTGTTTCTAAAGGTTGTTTACACCTACATTTAGCCTATCACACTCCTCAATGTAGCGTAGGCGCTGTGGCAAATTGGTTCACAAACACTGAATACGAGAGAGACAAGTGGTAACATTTACTGATACATGCACTGCTACTGTACAAATAACCAATACTCTATTGTATACTGGTTGTGTTAATCTTTTGTCACAGAAGAAATTACTGTTGATCTTTACCAATAATTTGTCAAACCTTTGTCAATTTGAGTAATAAGGGCAATTGGTTCATTGTAAAATGTGCTAAATTACTTTCCGATATTGCTGTAATACAAGTCTTGAAAATTGTTGTTTGCTGTTTTGTTTGATATTATACAATCTCCTAGGAGCAACATTTCTCCAACATAAACCCTGTTTTTTCTACCTCACTGCTGAAGAATGTGAGAAATAGTGTAACTTGTTCTCTCTCCATTGGCTATAAATTAAATTTACTAAGACAATGGTCCACCAAGCTAGAACACTAGAGAATACATTGATGGCTTGACCATACATACATGCCTGAAAATGATGAAGTAGTTTATAGCCATGGCATTATTTATTATAGTCTCCTCTTGACATATTATGGTGTTGTTCAAAGGTTTCAATTACCTATATTAAAGCCAATCAACTGAATTAGGCATGGTTGAAAGATTTATGTTACATCGCTGTACAGAAGATATATGACAATTTACCGTATTCCATGCACCCAATCCGATAAACATTTCCCACAAGATATATCAATACTATAGTTTGAATTGGCATATACTGGGATTCAGTCTTAGTCTTTCCATGAACCTGGCTGTTCAATAATTGAGGGAAATTAATACTGTCAGATGAAAACATAATGTTAAATTGAATGAGGACATGACAATTTGCCAGCGAGCAACCAAACTGCCAGGAACTCACAGAAGACACAGATTTACTTACTGTCTGTTGTTCTACACCATTGTTTGCTGTGGGGACCACCCCCGCTGGGTCCGTGTATTGTGTCTGGGGATCTGGGACTGTGGTGGAGGGTTGGGCGGTAATAGGGATGGCCCCAGCCGTCATGGCTCCTGCCGTCATGGCCCCAGCTGTCGGTTGCTGGAACTCCTCTAGTCCCGGCGTCTGCGCAAACTGCGGGAAAGTCCCGGGCGCCATCTGATTCTGCACCATGTGCTGTAACCAATGAAACAATAAGTTAAATCACAACTTATTAGATGTCAAAATAGTGTTTTAAATAGTAACATGAGCACATCCATCCTGAGAAATTTTGCCTATTTCAAACTTACACAACAATTTGATTTTACAAAGTTGAACCACATACGATATGAAGGTAACAAAGGCAAAATTTGATAATTAGAAAAGTTGATGCTGTGACAACTGGTTCAGTAGCACAGTTATGTACAAATTGTCAGCTTTACATACACTTCCTGGTGGCAAAAACAAACAAAATGCTTGAATTTACCCCACCAAAAGCCAGTGAACACCCTGCGAACCACCCCACTGGTACACCTCTGTCACCCTCGATCATTGCATGCACTTTCGGGTCTTGGAATAAAACTCTCAAATCTCCACTTTCCACTGGTGACCAATTTACTGCTCAGCAGGGACAATACACATTGTTCAGCATCGTCAAAATATTTAAAATGGCCAAATGTGACAGTGGTGACTGTTTAAATGACATAGCCAGATGCCCCGTAGCTATGGCCAATGTGTGCAGGAGGATAACCACGCAAATTTCCTCGGTTACAATAATTACGGAGAATGCGAGGCAATAAAATTGTTGCCAGCAGCGAAACAGCCGTGACAATGAACTGGCAGGTTTTTTCACACCTGGCCAGTTTTGCTAGTTTTATTATAATTACAGCGTTCACATATTTAAGTCAACCAATCACTACCCGCTGGTCCAAAGCTTTAGGGCACCACTGAGGATTGCTCAGGATACACCCTCAAACAACATTTTTATTTCCCAGTGAATGAAACAATAATTGTTCTGTTTTATTAGCCAAGGTGCAGATGCCAAAAAGAGTAAAAGGATTGGGGTGGGCGGGTGGGGCCGGGGGGCATAATCCCTATAAGTCATAGTAGCTAAAGATATATAGGATTTTGACACAGAAGGGATATCTAGGGGATATAACTAAACAAAACCATTATCTTGCTACACTGCACACTGCATTATCTCAACCTCCCGGATTTTATTACAAAATGTCAGATTCCAAAGGATTATCAGGGGTCGAATAGTGCCAAGTGCATAGATTTGAACTTGCAAAACAAAGAAAACAAACATTATTAGCTGTGTTAGTTGTAGGCAACCTAGATGACAAGGACACTGATCTAAGTTACATAAGTAATGTATAGCCTTTTGTAGCAACTGACACCTGATATGGGCAAGGCATGGACAAGCCTATGACATACAGTCTATCATACATACATACACATACGTGCACTCCATATTATATCAAGTGTAATATGTACTTGTCTGCATGTGTACATATGCATGAAGCATGCACACGCATACAGACACATGCAGCATCAGGATTTCCACATAAAAACCCAGTTTTCAAATATTCAGACTTATCCTGACCATTTCCTTCCTTTGCTAAACAATTACATGCATGCTTCCCGTCATATCCATGGTCGATGACAGGCAGTCAGGGGATTTTTTTTAGGGCCTGAGGATATCATTCAGATATGCAGACTGAATTCTGAACACTGGTATATTTTGTGTTTCTTGTCAATTACTTCTGCCTTTCATACTGAGGTCTTCCCTTTTTCTATTCCTCATTTACTCACCAATACACAAATTACAACATTACAAGAACACAAACAGCTACAAACGCAAATGCATGCATTGAAATTTCACAAGGAACAGCTGACTTGATGCTTTTAACACCAGGTGAAGTAATAGCTATTTATTTATTACCAGGCATTTGGTGTTTTAACTTAGTTTTACAGATAACTGGTGCTTGATTTACAAGATTGTTTTTTTCCAATTGTTTGCATCTGACTACGGCATTGATGTAAAACTTATTTTGGAAAGACGATTTACTAACTGTGTAACATGCCATTGACCTTTAAAATCAGGATCACTTTTTACGTGCCAAATAAAAAAATTAAATGCTTTTAGAATAACTATATGGTCGGTGAAACACGTTGCTTGAGAGTGGGTTTTACCAGCATTCTATGTGGTAAGGTAAAAAATTTCCAGTAATTACGGTAAACATTTAATGTAAAAAAAATGTGTTGCAATGAATCCCTGTTGGCAGTGAAACCAGCGCAATCTTTATCAGTTATACCCAAATGTTGCAGTTTTGAGATGTCAACCACACTAAACATTTGCAAGATGGACATCCAAAGGAAATAAAAGGTCCAACATTTTAACTGCTGGGTCATTCATTCCATGTGAAATCAACCAATGGCCAAACAGTCCTATGACCACCATTTTGTTTAACTGTGCGTTGTCAATTATTCATTGTTTAAAATTTAAATAAATTCTGAGACATCAACTCTTTTAATTTCCTGAAAATTGGTCGATTTGACACGGAATGACCTTGCTTCATGTTTTCACTGGTCTTCCCAGGTAAAGTAATAGATACGTTAAATAATGATCAAGCTTGTGGGTGTGTTACTTTATCTCCTGCTAAGGACAGCAATGACTAAGTAGATCTACATAACAGTACAGACAGGACACACCCATATGGTACCTATTCACAACAGTCATAGAGTATAAATGTGACTTTTCTAGAAAAATACATTTTGAGAGAGATTGCCCATAAACTGCAGTAGACTAGACTAGGCTAGGCTAGGCTAGGCTACACTAGGTTACACTAGGCTAAGCTAAGCTAGGCAAGGCTATGCTATGCTAGGCTAGGATAGACAAGGCTACACTAGACTAGGCTATACTAGACTCCCAGTCTCCACAGAAAATGTCTAGAAAAGTATCATGGCCTAGATTTGTAAACTGATAAAGAAACATCTACAGTAAGTTTACCTTCACACACCACTAGGATATTCAAATCAACTCAGTTTGGAATAATCAAGATCTGCTGCACAACATTTGTAGAAATCCTGTTCAAATGTTTTCCTTTGTTCATACCAAATGCCCTGTAGATATGCACGAATCAAGCAACTTCCTGTGATAAGATGTCTGTTGTTAAATGTTACTAGACAAGGTTTATCTTCTGGTCACATTCCACTTATCCCAATATAAACAAATTAACAGAAGCTCCATGGCACCAGAGAAATGTTTACACAAATCCACCATATTAGGAAATGGTTTCCCATTGTAAGATACAGTGTGCCTTTGTTGGACATTAAAAATACGTTTTCTGAATATTTTGTTGATGCAAGCGCATGGGAATGTTTTGAAAAATCTGGATGATTTTACATCGAACATAACAAGAGTTAAAATAAGGTTTGTGGTGCTATCCATATATGCAGCACTTTCAAAACTGTCAGGACTTCAGCCAAACAGTACCGTCTTGATGCACTAAGATAGTAAGGTTCATGAAGACTTTCAACATTCAAACTTAACAGCACCAAAGTTGTGATGACTTACACTGCCACAAATGCAGTTCACTCATTGGTTTGTCATTTCTATAATTACATGCATATTGCACCCACCAGTTCCGATTAAATAAAACAAATTCTAAGTGAACTTACGAAACATAAAGATAAAACTTTTCAGACAGTAATGCAACAGAAGTTCACACCAATTATGTGTGTACATACAGTCACTCCTGCTGTCTAAAACGTGAGTGTTACATAATACTCTACTAAAGATCAATCAGCTTAGTCTCCAGGGATGAACTTTGAACTTTCCAGGCAGCTGTCTAGAATTACACAGGCAAGGTGACCTGGACTATGGGGGAGACAGGAATGCAGAGGATGAGAGAATGTGCCAGTTGTATGTGTTCTACAACTGAGATTAGTCCTTCAGTCATGTTGGTTGAACATTTGGCCTTGCATATAAAGAACTACAAATATGCAATTTAATGAGATTTAACAAGATTACCATACAAGAGTCCAACAGTCTTGAGAGTACAAAAATGTTTCATTTATAGTACAGTGGAACCTCGGTTTATGGTCACCCCGGTAATACAGTCACCTCACTATTCAGGAATATGGTCAGTAACCCAGTGTAAAATGTTGAGATTGCCTGCAGATTAACCCTGCACTTACGGTCAGTCACAGCCGGGAAGCCAAGATTTGGCGGCTGCAATGGCAAGCAGCCGCGGGCGGGGCCGGCTGTAGTTCCATCAAAGGCCATCTCAATATGAAGCCACGCATTTGTGTCTGCGTATTTACAGTGACCAGTTAACTTCAGAAAACAATGCAAGAAGCAAGACATCATTTTAGTTAACACTTTGAAGGCAAATTCTTAGGCCTAAGCGTAGCGGCTGAGTAAGTTTTATTGAAAAACACTGTGTGGTCAGGTCAAACAGCTCGGTTATTGACACTAACAATAGGACACTGTGTATTACTAGGTGCCCCATTGTTTGTTTAAACACCAATGAGCACTTGTAGGAATAGCTGGCCCTTGAGGTGGCAAAATGTTGCAAAATAAGTGGCATAACGAAAAAAATTCAATAATCCTCTGATAAGTAGCACATGTGGTTATATAATTTAGGCTCCCCAAAATAAATCCTGAAATCCTGATCCTGTACAACAAATATTTAACGAGTTGTCATGTCAGCAAATAACGTATCATGCCAACATTAAAACTTATTGATATGTAACAAAACCAACTAGCAAACATCAGTCGATCTGATGTATGAATAATTTCGCTGCAATTAAGCAAGCTAAAAACAACATCGGGAATTTCTGTGTGTGTTTGTGAGTATGCATTTATTCAGAGTTTCGACTGAACAGCTGTTAAGACGTTTTTATTGCAGGTCAACACTGTAACATGGGAATGGCTTTGTGTACATGTAATTACATATATCAATAATACAACCACCACATTACACATGATAGAAAATACTGATCCTCACAGACAATAAATTAATGGAACAGATTATCTACAGGTTGTTTAAATTGTAGCATGTTTTTAAATTTTTTTTAAAATATGACACTTCTCCAAGTCCCATGGATGCTTCAGTGCCCATATTCACTATTAAGGTCACCTCGCTTTTATGGTCACTTGACTCAGTCCCGTGGGTGACCATAATATGGAAGTTCCACTGTATATGTACCCCACCCTTATAAATTTTTTTAAAAACATATTCATGCTGCTACAATTTAAACAATCTGTAGATAATCTGTTCCATTAATTTATTGTCCTTTGTGAGGATCAGTATTTTCTGATATCCAATACAGAATGATGCTATGTTAGAAACCTAAAATAAAAAACAAGCTTGCAATAAAGAGGTTAATACCTTTAGATTCAGTCTCAAATTCACATAAATTGTTGTGTTTATTTATCCACTTGTACTACTACAGAATTCACTTCCTTCATAGTATGGAGATTGTTGAAACAGGCCCAATGTGATTTAACATAAACATTCTTTAGAATTGAGTTCACTTAACTGAATAAATGATTGCCTGGAGCAGATAGTGATGGAATTTTATGAATGAACAGTTCCGTGCATCTATTGCAGGTGCATCTATTGCAGCTCAGTTGAATGCTCCCCAGAGAAGTTGAGCTGTTGTTCACACAGACAGGTCTGTTGGGGTGAATTGTAAAGCTCTTAGATTTATACTGAGGAACCAATTTTGATTTGAATTATAATGGTTTATTACTTTTCCTCACTACGTCATTTTATTGGACAGAAAAACTTTAACACACAAGTTCAGTTTTCTAAACATTTATACATGTTAGTAATCAAATTATAAATGTTGCAGATCTAAAAAATCTCATCCTAGATTTTTCATCAAGATAACCAAAAATGAATGACTGATCCGGTTTTTCTGTCAAGTCACCAACAAAGAATTAGGTTTCAATGAACCCCAACGTTTTGCAATTACACAACTTTGGAGAACTTTACTTACTTTGATTTACACTTACTGGCCTGATGCCCAGGACATTTGAAATACATAAAAAGGTAATTGACTATGACCCACGGCTGAGCCATGAAATCTAATACTTACGACCCCTCTAACAGAGCACACCAGACAAAGTGAGGTGAAAATAGCACTACTTTAATTTAAGCCATGTACCAAGTTCCGGATAATAGACATTCCTACATATCACCCTGTTGCAGGTGACAGTAAGTACTGAAGTGTACATTTTATAACATGCCCCTTTGTGCCCCACTTGGTGCCATTTTAGCACCCCAGTGGCTGGGGTGTTTCATTATCTTTGCTCGGTTCAACGCCTTACTAAAAAAACACATTCACACAGGCAAGGAAATCTAGAAAGGAAACTTCAGTTGCACGACAGCTGGTGATCAACACACATTATACTGGAAACTCCTTTGAGCTCTGCTTCAACCTAAGCCTTCTGGCTAAGCTCAAAAAACTTGTATCCCTTGAATGCATGCACAAGACAGTGATTTCAATGTCAGATCTATGCATCATCACTGAGCAACATTTACGATACAACTACTAAGCTATCAATAATTTAAAATCTACAGCCAATTTAGACAAATTAGTCCACAACTGCTGGCTCTATGCCCATTGACGCCATGGAGAGAAGATTCACAGCTGCAGAGGCTTGTGTTACTCTGATGCCTGGAAACAACCTCCAACAAAACAACCATCCTAAAAATTGTTGAACATTACAATCCACAAATCTAACTAAAACACAAGTTATGGAAAGTCATAAACAAGCCTAAATAAGTATAAATACCTGGCTAAAGAGCATTGGCAGCATAGCTCGAGATAGGTTCCTTGTACTTCTTGTCTTCTGCTTCCATGCAATCTAAGTGATGGACTGATCAGCCTGACTCCCTGCATGCCAGTCTCCGTACCTCTGGCACACACCAGTGTAGCTACTTACAGCCTCCCTGGGCCTGAGGCTGGGGCAGCGGCAAAGGACTGGCTGACTTGCCCAGGCTGGCTGGCCAGCTATCACCAATCACTGGTGATGTGTTTAGAAAGCTGAACCAGGGAAGATAGAGTGACTGTGTGCAACTGTTTAGTAATCAGCCCAAGTTCAGGTCAACAAACACTTGGACCAGAGCCTGCTACATGCTCCTTAGCAACCTTGTCAGTTGGCACAGTTATCTTACCAATTAGAATCCCTGCTCCTTGAGAAAATATTACCCCCACAGGCACAGACATTGTGTGAAGTGGATTTTTTTATTTTACTAAAGGCGATTTGTACCGAAGTTTACAGGAATAAAATATTCAAAATAAAACTGGTAAAATAAAATATAATTTAACACATAATAAAATCCATCAGCTTCCAAATACAGTTCTTATATTCCCAGAGATAACATTTCTCTTACTGCGTATTCATAATGAATGTCATAAAGTATCCAAATCACCAGATCATCAAACATACAGCTGCTGGCACAATGTAATTTGCATCCATTGTTTCTAATTTCACTTCGTCTACATTATGTTTGAGAGTCATTCGTGGCTGGCCAAATTGCTATTATTGGCAGCTAATCTAGTCAGACCAGCACTGCATCGCCTATACTCACCCCGTATAATCCAATAACGTGCATCTCGGCCTGAGTTTGAAGCAAAGTGGTCAACCTGGTGCAAATTACACTACTGCCAGCCTGTGACTTATAGAAGGAAGTGGGCAGGGCAGTAATCTGGCCTACCCCTAGAGAGGACAATATTTGAACACAAGGGAACAGAGCACACATCTATAAAGCAGATGGAACATGGAACAGTGAAGGATTCATAATTAATGAGCATAGAATATGAAAGGCTCCCTTGTGTATCATAATCAAGCTGTCCCATATGCCGATGCCAAATTCTCTCAGATCTATTGCAATCACCCGCACAAGCACACACAGATTGGTATGTGCCATTATAGGAGAGAGTAATTATAATATTCACACAGGAACTGTAAATAGGAATGTAATAAGGATGTTTCTCTACTGATCCACCATTTCTGTGTTATATTCTTTGTCTTATGACATGCAATATTTCTCCAACTTTCCAGGTACTGGTACTTAACAGATACATTTGATTGTTGAATAATTATTATTTATAATAAAACAATACATATATCTGTATCTTTTTTTACAGCTTACAGTAATTTTTAGTGCATTGTCGGCAATTTAACACTTTATTTTCTGTTCAATTAATTTGCCAACTGACAAAAGAATAAAGGTGGAACATGAAGTCTGCCGAATATATTTTTTTAGCTTCCGGTATTCCAAGAACCAAACATTATAATCAACTTTGGACAAAAAAAGTCTTCGCCCAGCTGCTGGAAAAATCCATGCCGGATGTATACATTACCACTCACATTATTTACAAGCTCAGTTTGTGGGAAAACTGACATGTGGCACCAGTGATACTAATTGCGTATACAGAGGAAGAAAGCACTCGTCAGTGCATATAAAACGTCTCAATTACATGAAGTTTATTTGAGGTAAAGAGCAAAAATGTTAAATTAGCATTTTGTGAACAGAATGATCCACAGAAGTGTGGATAGTCAGATAGGAGAGCATCACATGCAATCGGACATGTTTTTAAGCAACCAGCATTTTCTGAGTCATTCCTCAGTGCTGTAAGAAAGCCTCGAAATCTTTGGTTATCCAGCTCAAACCAACTTTTTGTTCCATGGGTTACTGCAAATGTCAATGCAGAGACTCTCCGCAGAGACTCTCTGTTGCTGCAGTAAGTAGAATTCAGTCCCCATAAATGGTAGTTGATAATTTGGAACTGAACACACACTATGGAGATTTCTGATAATTTTTAGTAATGCACCTCTAAACTCAATCAACTGACGATATTTTTTTATAATCCAATGTATTGTTTATTTATTTTATTTCCAGTTATCTTTTTACACTTGGCAAGATATCAGTAATGTATGATAGCACAGATCAACCTTAATAAGAAAATCACTTAAAACTGGCTGCAGTAATCATGGGTTGGCTCTGAAATAATCTTTATTTCAGCTAAATAAATCAAGGCCTATCTGCAGAGGTAATTATGGCTTTCCCCTGCAATAATCTGAAGCTGATAATCTCACACACTAATCCACTGCAAATGGTTCATGTCTAGGCTTAATTGCAATCCCTGTTATCAGAAACTATGTCATTACCAATCAGTGTGTAGGTAATACCCAGGGCTTGGTCATCATCTCTCAGACTGGACATGTAGGCATCTTTGTATTGATGGTGCTTGCTTTGAAGTAAGACAATTTTATCGTTGGATGTAGCAAAAATTCAAACTTACCTAGAATCCACTATAACATGCTAGCTCGTTTGTGCAACTTTTGTATGTAGTTTTTGTGAAGTTATCAAACTATTAAATTACTTAATTCTGCATGCAAAATTTATTAAAGTGAAAATAGAAACACTGAAAAATGTCATAACTTTGTCATGTGATTGGCAAGAGGATGGCAGTCATGCCCATGATCAGCCTTGACCCCATAAAGTGTTTACCATTTTGGGTTTCCACATTTTGAGCCTTACCAGATTCTTTCATTGATTTTAACAAAAATACGCACTTTTTAATTAAACCGACTGCAGGTATTACTTAAACTATTTACAAACTACATTTATTATTAGGGCATCAACGAATCAGATTTGCAATTGGCTAAATCAGTTGAAGATGCAGTTTTGTGCAAATGATCTTAGTATCTCTCATTTGAAGTTTGCCTCATTGTAAGATATAAAACAGGTACATCTAGAACCAAAATTCTTATGCCTCAAAAACAGGTGATGGTTGTTCCTGTTGCATTTGTGGTTACAAATAGGTAATCACTATTACTGACATAGAGATAGAAACAAACCCATAACTTTACAGCACCACCCTGTGGGAATATTTATAATGATAAATCCAGGGGTGATCTCATAGGCTAACTGTGTAATCTGCCTTATCCAAACATCAATAAACCACAAGGAAGCTACCACAATTTATTTTCTCAAAAGTGTATCAACAATAATGAAACAAAACTACAGATAATTTTGTTGCAGGTTCTTGTACCCACATAAATACTGATAGCTGATCAGTGCTTATTAACAATTCTACTGTGTGACTGGTAGCTCCAAATCAAGAGAACTATTTTGAAAGTGACAAGTAGTCATAAACCAAATGTTTACTTAAACAGGGTGGGGGGATGTGTGGGGGGGGACTGGAGAGAGTTTCAATTTACAAGTTGTTGTTCTAGCAAGTAACTATTGGTTGGTCAACGGATATTGTAATATGATGTGCAAGATAACTGTATCAATCATACTGAATGGTATTCCATATGTATTTCCAGTTGCTCCTGGTGGTATTATAATACAGATCCAGGCCATCTGGATCACGTAGTCTGGATTAAGTTTCACATGTTGATTCCTAAAGTAATAATTACGTCAAATCTTACCTTCTTTATAGCAAGTGTAACTTTTTTAGATCTGACTTCCCAGTCATAAACATCAACTATCTAGGAATATCTGATACTGTGATTCTCAAACCAAACAGACCTCCAGCAACCGGCAAAACAGAGTTCTATTTTAATTAAAAGTGTAAAAGGACTATCTACTACAACTGGCTGTTTGAAGTAGATGAAGGATCCACCGGAAAACAGCTGCAACAACAAATACAACACATATGGTGTTTCAGATAGAAAACATTTGGCACATTCCTGTCTGAGGCCAGTTTAGTAAACACAGTGGAACAAAGACCGCCACAGTTTAGTTGTGTATCTCCTACCCATACACAAACAGGTAAATGGTTTTAAAATTCCTCCAGGCCGTGATTTTTTTGTTATGGAAAATGTGGCACTCGGGCAGGTCTACAACTTACAAGTAGTATGTTATGTAAGATAGCTATGTATTTAGAATTTGAAGAAAACTAGATTTAATAAGATAGATATTTACAATATGAAAGGAACTATATATAATAATAAAATATTCAAAGGAGGCACCGAGGTACAACAAATGTGGTATGTAATGTTAGGCGTGCATTGTTAAACCTTTGTTGTGAATCGTGTGTTTATTTGACTTAAACTGGATCAGTCGTGCAATCTACGCTGATCCGCTATTCAACAAAACTCGAGTTGCATGTTGATTTGGCCGGCGCAACCGTTTTTGAACCAATTCGAAAATTTAATCGTGGCAACGAATGTTTACCAATGTAAGCCTAGCATTAGATAGATATGTATTTAGTATTCAAAGACAACTACATTTAACAAGATTTAATAAGATAGATATTTTGTATATGAAAGGAAATATATATAATATAACAACACTTAATTATTCAAAGTACTCAGAGGTACAATGAGTGTGGTATGTTAGATATGGATTTAGTATTTGATGTAAACTACATTTAACAAGTAATTTAATAAGGAAGATATTTCGTACCTGAACGGAGCTATTAATATTATTATTCAAGAGGTTATGGGAACAGGCAACCTGTGAATTGAGAAGACTGGAGAATCAATCTGCTACCAATCCCCTGGGTAATAATAGTGTGTGTATTCATGCATTATTCATCATTCTACCCATACATCAATAGTGTTTATAGGCCCACTAGAGTGAGCTGTGTAAGAAGGCATGGCCCCAGCAGCCTGGTAGACAAGCTCCATGTTGCAACACTTAATCTATATCAGTTGGCACATAAAGCTCTCCAAATCAGGGTCTGACCCACAACTATATCTGTTGCTATGAAACACTGCTCAGATAGCGACTGTGAAATATGGTCGCTGTGGGACGAGGCGTTGGGGGTTTCACGGAGCCATTCCTGCATGGGAGATGTGCATTGTGAGTGCAGCCATAGACCATAGATGGTCTCTCAGTCTCAGGTTCTGGCTTGGAAATGATCTGGATCAGTGAATGAAATAGCAGCCATCATAAAGATGGGTGCTGTTAGTCAGGAAACTTACAACAGGGCAGAGATAGTTGAACATACATCTGTAGCTGATGTAACCACTACTCAGAGAAGGTACTGAAATCACCAGGAAGGATGTTTAACAGAAACAGAGTAGTATATTTACCATTGGTGAGACATATCCAGATCCATTCGATGGTATCCACATCATGGTGGTCATGCTGCTCCTGTGGCAGTGGCCGTTGTCCCAGAGTCTCGCACAATCTCACTAAATATCACCAGATTATCTCTCGAAACGAAGTTAACCAACCCTGCCAGTAAACAATCAGGTCAGAGTGACAGTTAAGCTGCAGTTGGTCTGGTCATAACTTGCAGGACAATGGAGATTCCTTAGCATCTGCCAGCACAAGATGGATGCCTCTCTGCTGCTGCTGCTGCCTTGTGTGGACCAGAAAGGGATTCTGGGTGAAAGCTGATCCTATGCCTACTGGCCCAGTCAGCATCACCAGAGAGAGGGTGGAGAAGTATAAGATGCACTCTGAGTGGGCACTGATAAGGCAGGGTTAAATTACACCAACAGCTGCATCAGTCTGTCTCACTGGAATCACCCTCACTCCCATTTGCCCCTCACCCCCAGAGTCATCCCTCACTGATCACATTCTAAATGTCCCTCTTGATGGTTTGGTAGCCATGGGGATTTCTAGTGGAAAATATGAAATGGTGGTGATGTATCAACAACACAACATCTTGAAAACTATTTCTTTGGTAACCAATCTAGAGCTAAGCCACGTAGAATAAAATTGTTGCACGACAGGTATTCAGTTAAACTTGCATGTGAAATTTCTTTGTAGACACATCAGAGAAAAAAACTGTAATATACCCTTTTTACCCAACTTCAAAATATTTAAGCAAGATGAAAATCTTCTTAGACTAACTAACATGAAGAATGGTATTTGGAAGCAGGTTCCTGGTCAAATCAGCTGTTTTTCCTAATGAGTATTAACTATATAGTTCAAATAAAGATTGAATTAATAAAAAATAAATCAACTCTACTACACCAATTACTACATTGTGCAAATAGAAATCTCATAACTAAAGGGATCAAATACAGGGAACTCTTCCAACCTAACATTTTAACGCACAAAGAAGATTGCAGGAAACAGCTGCTACTCATATCTGTGTTTTTGTGATGTTCAGAGTTCAGACTATCAAGTATCCAGTTAGAGAGAGCCTAGATAGTTTTTGAACTTGTGTTCAGGAGAGGCTGGATGAGACCTGCCTACTGTGGGCGCCACCTGTACCCATGGTCTGGTCATCCAGTGCTGGCCAAATTGCTAGTCCTCTTGCTAGACTGACAGATGGGAATATCATACTTTTTAGTGAAACCTGCTATATAGATCTGGGTACTGTACATGTTGACTCACTTATATGATCTCCAGCGAAGTCTCTAGAAAGATACTAAGCCAATTTTTTTATTGGGTTAATACACAATCCTGCATTAACTCCATGTACATGACATTACATCAGACAAAGTTATGACAATTAATTGAATTGAAAAATCGATATATTGCTGCTATTCGTTTTGGTTTCACAATAGTAACTGTAGAGAAGCAGATCATTGTTTTATTACCATATCAACATACACAATATGGAAAATAACTCTGCTAGTATTAGTGACAACCTCTTGGTCTTGGTACCAGAGCTGTGGACACTGAAATGTCTTGCAATGAGTCCTGGTCAGATAGGTCATAAATAGCATGGCATCACTGATTAGTGGTCTACAGTGAAGGCCCCCAGGGTAATTCCCCATTGAGCTGGTTTGACAGGGATGGATGGCTAGTGGACCAAAGTGCCCCACCCCCTCTGAATGGACAGGTAATGATGACATAATGGCTGAACTGAATTAACTGACTGATTGTACTGAAGGAAACTATCACTATGAAATGGGATAATATCAATGACACCATGACCAACATAATCCAGTGTATATTCTAAATACAATACTAAAAATTAGATGCAAATTCCTGTACTGGGTATAAATCTACAAAAAAAATCCCACTTCTTTACATTGTGCCGATACAGGCCAGACAACTGATGTGTCAGTAAATAACTGGGGGAACATCTATGTTGCTCTATGTACTCAAATAAATCATAATTATTGACTGAAATACAATTACAGGGAACTCAATCTGCATGCAATGTAGTTTGCTTATCTGCTGGAATGTCAGTAACTGTTTCTTTTCAATGCATGCATTTCCATGCTTCAAGCAACTGCTCTAGAAATCACATTTATATTCTTGCTTATCTATTTATAATCATCTGGAAATCAATGTAAATGTTAGGAGCTTGTGTGTTCATTTTCTTTGTAACTCAGCAGTGCCAGAGGCAATGAACCAAATTAATCACTGCAATCAGACAAAGACTAATAGTGCTAAATTTAAAATAGCTAATATACAATCTAAACTTTTTACATTCACAATCTTACCACTGAAATCAGAAATTAAGTCTGAGGAACTTATGAATTAGATACTTACCCAAATTGATGTATCAAGTGCATTACTTTCTGTATAATCTATGAATGCTGACTGATTTGGGTCAAATATAGGATACATTGATGACATTATTAACCAATTCTCACATTACTAGGCTCCCTGTTATCTAAAATATTATATTACACCCAGCCACACCATAAATTAATAGTTAAACAACCATTTGTGATCAAAAGTTCAACAAAAATCTTCAAATTCACAAAAGCTGAACACCTAGAAAAGTAGCAGACGACATTTGCGTTATGAGCATGCTCAGTGGAGACTTGTGAAATTAATGAGTTGCAGAAAACAATTAACTGGGTGAAATTGACGAGCTCCATAAAAACAGAGGTGAAATTTACAAGTTATTGACAATATTGGATTGTGCACCCAGTCACCTGCTATATGGCAGTGGAGTAAATGACTGCCTAGGGTCAATGCCACACGATCACAGAAACTAAAATCAAGTAACTTTCAATGAAGAAAAAACAACTGATATTCTCTGCATACTGTACAAGAACATAAAGACCAGTTTCCTTTGGTGACAGTGTAAGAGGATGATATGTGGCTTCTTGAAGAATTTATTTACAAGAATTTAATGGCCACATGACCAGGTAAATTCATATGAAAAATGACATGCACACAATTGTACACACTGCTCAAAATTATGTAGTTATTGAAATATATATCTTAACAATAACAATGTAACTAAATATAAAGCTAATGCATAATGAATAAAATAAACTGTAGTTAAAAGTTAAATTACAGAATAACTAGAATTGTGTTTAATCAGTTGTGCAACTAGTTTTGCCAACTAGCTTAGTCCAGAAAAATCTTCATGGAACATGTTTTCAGCACTTTCCTGAATAAAACACACATGCATGCATGCATGCACACACCTGCGTGAGTTTACATATTGCATTAATACATTTCTTACATCGCTACTTTCAAGTATTATTTTACACTGTCAAATAAAAGTATAACTGAATACAGCAGACTACGTCATATTTCAATGGGAAACACTTAGTTTATCACAGTAGCCCATCAGCTGAGTGTGACAAAGATTGAGGTATCTTGTCACCTGCATGAATGCTTGCTTATGAGATATGATTGTGTGACAGCTCCATCAGACGCCCTGTGTATGTAATACACACCTTATTACTCTCTTTGTAATGTATACCTGCAGGGGATATTGAATTGCCAGTGTTTGTTGTTATGAAAATCTATATAGTAATAATATTATAATGATCATATGCACCCAGCTACTAGATGGCTACAGATGTTTTACAAAGGGTTTAGGGTAGGATGATTGATAGGGATAAAGGGGGGTGTTGCATGGCTCAAGGGTTGGCAACTTCGTCATCAAACAAACATGCTAGTTGACAATAGACATACATCCTGACAGTGACCCTGTACAGACTGACTGTCAATGTTTACAATAGCATTAAGCACGATTAATAACAAAACAAAACCAACCAGCAGAAGAACCCATTATTTTTTATTTGTATTGTTTAAACATTAATATGTTGCCTACATTTCAATTGTGAAGATATTATGTTATCCTAGGAAATATTTAAGATAAAATTGGTTCGCTGCAAACAGTAAATCTGACAACAGCGGTTTATAATTGCACATTTGCATAATGCAAGTGGAATGTCACAGCTTGTTGGAGTAGTGAGCTGTAGTTGTGGACATAAAATCTGGTGTCAAAGTGCACCATGATGATGTGACTCCTGCATGTAGTGACTCCTGCATGTACACATTTTATAGCAGCAAAAGTTGTTTGTCAGACAGAGGCAGAGACAGGGCCATGAGCAAACAGGGTTGTCTGCCTGGTCACTGACTTAACACTCGGTAAACATCCCTCACAAGACAGTGTGCCCCACGTCTGTATGGAGTATTTCAATGTACACAACAGCATGCAATCAAAGTTGGTGAAATCAAGGAAATGAGTGTCATGGGTTTACAGGAAAGCCCTTGAATTGTGCAGTGTTTAACCACACCTTACGACTGTCACAGAACAAAAACAAGACACTTACTAATGTAAACAATGCTATTGAAGCATCCGTTGTTCCTGTGTTACCGCTACATATAACAGCACTACATTACTTCACCCAATTAGAAACTAAATACACTCATATGTTACCTGCCTGCAGAGGTAATTAAAAGTTCAATGTATTTCATAGATTTGTTACAGTGTCGTATTTAGGATCTTGCAAAGGGGGGCCAAGCTTAGTAATCCATGCTACCATGTAGCAGCACAACCCCAAAAAATATTTTATCCAAAGGGGGGCCATGGCCCAATGGACCCCCCTAAATACACCACTGATGTGTTACTATTATTATAAACAATATTAACACAACATTATTATCACTATGACAAATCAGATACACTGGAGTGAATGTATTGACAGAAATATTATATAACAAATATAATTCCAATGCATGATGTAAATACAATTATTTCATCATATTCTCCAGTTTATGGTACTACTGTAATGTCCTAACAAACCATAGTGTTGAATAATGAGTTAGACAGACATTGATAAATGTTTTAAATGAATCATCCCGCTCCTGTAGCAATGACAGTGGCACAGTGACACTACGTGAGACTCATTGAGACGGTGGCACTACATGACAGACTCATTGAGACGCAGAACAAGACATTATGCAGGCACCAGCAAGTAATGGATGCTGGTGACGCCTCAAATTCACAACGTGACACTTGCAACAAGCTGTGTGACTAATACCAGCTAGTGTTAATTGGTGCGTGAAACTACTGTCAACAGAATTCTTTCAATGAATACATCATATTTCATATGCACGAATGTTTGAATTTTAAATGTTTTTACACTGTAAGTGCCAAAATGTTGATATTATGTTCATAATTATACAATGGACCCTATGTATACAGTACTGTGGGCATAATGTATACTATGTGTTCAAACTGTACATTACTTGTATTTTCAAACTGTACATGAATTATATTCAAACTGTATATGTGTTCAAACTGTACATTACTTGTGTTTTCAAACTGTACATGATTTATGTTCAAACTGTACATGAAATGCATTCAAACTGTACATGAAATGCATTCAAACTGTACATGTTTTACGTGCATGCGTGCATGCATAATTTCTGTATACACCAAATCTGTTACTATATGTGTCCACAAACACACTTGCATGTACGTAACCAACATCACTTTCTCCGTATACACAGCAGGCAGCAGCACCATTCAGTCTTTGTAAACATTGCCCTAGAAAACCAGGTTCATTAGCATTGTACCGAAACTACTTTAAAGGTGTACAGAGACATGACGTCTTCTTTGTACATACATCTCTAGTCAGTGGAACAACTGTAGCTCATTACAAGCCAAACTGAACATTATTAATTTACAGCAGCAAGCTGTGTGAATTGTGCCAAACAGTAGCACATCAACAACCCGGTGTTGTCTTAATGAGGCCGCAGGAAGCCTCGGACATCAACAAATATTGATTTTGTATTTGCCATTCTTGCCCTTAGACTGTGGTTCTGCCTGACTTGACTAGGGTTCTGCCTGACTTGACCATGGTTCTGCCCAACCTGAACATGGTTGTACATGAGAATGCAAAACATATGGCTTACTTGTTAGACTGAACCACAGACAAGCCAGGCAGAACCATGAACACGTCAGGCTGAATCATGAACAAGTCAGGCAGAACCTTATTTTTAAAACTTGCTTTCATTTCTTTTTCCTACTTCTCCATTCATTTCTACATGTGTTTGACATTCAAAACTTCAAACGGTTAACAAATCGGAACAGTTGCTAGACTACTGTCTAAAATACATAGAAAATAAAATTTATTACAATCTTCTCCAACTCTATTCTGCCATAAATAAATGAAGGGTGTAATGCCTGTTTTATTCCTAACAATGCCACATTCACTTCAAACCATCAATGTCTCGTTATCTTTCCCCTGTGACTTTTTGTGAAATGAGCCATAACTGCGCAGTGCCACAGAACTGGCATGCTCACATTCCTAGAAATGGCTCCCGAAATAAATCGCCACTAACAACAGCCGCAGCAGTGCGTAACCATAGCAACAGCCCTAAGGATCACCAGCATCCTGCAGGACTGCCATGTTGAGCTTGGTGAACGATAAATGAGTCACCTCATTCCACCAAAATGAGTTACTGGCCATGAAATCGATGCCACAGTGAAGTAGCAGGGTATTATATTTCGTTAACACTAATATGAAAAGCCACGTTTAATTACTTGCCAAATTTGTAACATCAAAATTTCTTCTGAATTCTTTCCAGCATGTTTCATTTGTGGTGTTAGTTTTTGTCACCCAATTAGGATGGGGACTTCTTCAGTCACATGACACATCATTTTTTTGTTTGCTCTTGATAGATGTGGAACAGTTTCGCCATTTTGGTGGCTATGACATATACTTTCAGGATAGCACGACATTACGTTCGAGGCAATGATGGCCAAGTAATATTTCTAAATGATTAAAATCAACAAAACAAACAACATCAAAACTGTTACTCTGCTTCGGTATCACAGGTTCACACTGCTTGAAGGTTTAATGACGGATTACTGAGGACTACAGTGAACACAACATCACAATGGTTTTCAGGAATTATTAAAACATTTGCAAATTAGTCCAACATGTCAGTACATACCACAAAATGCAAGTGAAATATGCTGCTATTTATATACAGTGTATCAACAATATTGTCAAGTTGCCAACAGTTGTAAGCAGACTGGTTGTAAGACTCCACTTGAGAACATTAAGTCCACTTCAACAAGTCTTGTCCAACTTATCAGCAGAGAGAGGGGATCCTTGTTTCGCCGGACCTTATCTCAAGGAACAACTTACAACAACCAGAACAGAGACATGGCTCTTGACGTTGTGCTTAGATATGTAGATACATTAACTTTCTAGTCTGGAACCACTAAAATGTCTTGGAACAAGGACCATCAGATGACAGTGAAACAATCGTCTGCATCTACCTCCAAGAAAAGGAAGCAACTATTAGCAACTGTGTGTCATTAAACAATCCTGGTCAACAATAGATTTTGCTTCTCTACAGAGATGTCTGAGTTACATTAATTTTACTCTTATTGTTAAATGTCCTCAGCTCCAAAGTACCACCAAATGTATTCAAGATTAGATGTATTGCATGAATGTTATTACATGAAACTGCAAAAATCCTCAACTAAAAAACTGTTTTATCTGCAATACTAGGCGAAGTCTAGAGAGAGATCAACCTCAATCATCAGTAGGATGCAGGCACAGAGAGAGAGACGATCATCAGTAGGATATGAGAGACAGCAAAAGACAGAGAGATGGGGGGAGAGAGAGGGAGAGACCGAGACAAAGAGGGAGAGCCCAACATCACTAGTAACCAAACGAGAGTGATGGATGGCAAAACAGAGAGATCAGCACACCAGAGACCACGGACAGTAGGATGTGAAGGTTTTTGCCAGGTCTGGAGGGAAGAGATTGTATGGCTCAGCAGGTCAGACCATGGACAACAAATCAATTACATCAGCTGCATGCATCTATTGATCAGCCTCAGAGGGCTTAAAGGACTTAGCTCTCAGACAGGCCCACTGAGACAACACAACAGCCTCTAACCTTGGGCAGGGTCATCATAAGCATGCAGAGACTACAGCCATTGGTGCAAGAGGCAAATGGGTTAAACCACAATCAGGAAACACAGAAACAACTTTCATGAAAAAATAAGATATAGTCAATGTGAAAGATCGTTGTGATAGAAATATAACACTATGACTATTTGCAAATTAAATATTCATAACAGATACTTGGCGAATGCAAACGTATCACAGGAGACCACAGCAAAAATCAGATGACAGATGACACCAGTTAGTTGACACAAGATATTCTGTGAAAATCAAAGTAGACCTTTGAGTCAGAGTTTGTCCTGTAGGAATGACACAATTGAGAAGCCTGACAGGGGGAGATGCAATTACAGATGTCCATGTTCAGCCATGATCATGTCACCACTGGGCAAGATGGTCTCCAATGACATCATGTATTGTCCGCCCTTCCCTGGTCATCCTTGAGAGGTCATCTCTCCATAATATATGCTATGACACCTCTCTTTTTTACAAGTATATTTCCACTTAGCTAACCTCTCCCATGACATCTCACCATGTTTCCTTGTCCCCTCTCATGCAGTGCCTCAGTAATTTTTGCGAGTTCATCTCTCCATAATAGTGCCATGTATGTCCCCCTTAGCAGATAAAATATAGAATTTCTATAGAATATTCTATAGGATTTTGTGGACATGTCTATAGAATCTGTAGTACTCCAGTTTTCTATAAAAAAATTATGTCATACGCTGTAAAATTCTATAGATTTTTTTTTAGAATTCTATAGACTTTTTTGCTAAGGGCCTCCTTTTTATACACGTAGTTCCACTGGCTGGTTAGCCAAATGTTTCATATTCAGTTATGCAAGAGACATACACACAAAATAATCAGGGCTTCATATTTTAAAAGAACAGGGAGCGATAAATCGCTCGCCTAAATATGCCAAATTAATTTAGGCGAGCGATTTGTTAGTTGTTGTTTTTTACTGTGTGGTGGCGCTACCATTTCCCATTCGGATTCTGTCATTGTCGCCATGAAATTTTAATTGGTACTTGTTGGTGCTATGACTTTTGTACATTGAAATAAATGTTTACTTAAGTAAACCCCATACATTGCAATTGGTAAAACAGTTTGGAATTGCAACATGTCATCGATCACCTAGGCAAGGCCAGTGCCGTGACGGCTATGCCCGTGGCAGTGGCCACAACATGGCACTGGTTTCGTGCTAGACTTCGCTTAGGCACTTTAAAAATTGCAATTGAAATTCACAAACATACCATGTATAAGAATCAGATGTATAGTCATAAATGCAGCTTAGTAGGCAACACCAATATAAACTGGGGTGAAATGGCATGCTTCCATTGCATCATAATGCCAAACGCACAACTCAAACTCGGTGCGCAAAAATATGAATTCGTCATCCGCACATGAAACAGTGAATTAATGTTAAGTGGTAAGTGGCTGTGCGTTGTAAATTTATGTACTGTACATGTATTTTATTCAGTTCAACATACAACAGTATGTGACATTTAAACATAATACGCATCAACGCTACTCCACTCATTGGATAACAAATTTTATAAACCACACAACCAGCACATCATGGCTTCGATGGCGTTCTTGCAATCTTGGTGCAGCGGGCTGCGATCGCTATCCCCAGTGATGGATGATATGTGAACTCCGAATATTGGAGCCCGAACACTGCGTTATAAAGAGGGTAGACTTTCCTAGTGAATCTAATACTCAAGAAACTCCTTGTCAAGACACATGCAGGCAGTGAGCGATTTTAGCAATTGATGCAAACAATAAATAGTCTCAGGTGAAACTGTAGCCACATAATCAAAAGATCCTTTATCACTGATATACACCAGTGAAAGGTTCAGACCTATTGTAGATAGGCATCTCCTGCCCCACAGAAGAGAGCAACAAAGGCTACATCTGGTGAGGCCCACCAGCCCTGCAGGCAACAACCCCTCAGAGATTACACTAGCACTGCCAGCAAGGAAACTCTTGCCCCTGGGCTATGGGAAGCACCCAACCACAGATCCTCGAAGGAGTTTGTTGGATAACTGGGGGATTGCAGATTCTGGGAACACCTGTCAGTTACCATATCAACCTACTTTCCACCATGTCCCTGTACTCACAATGTAGCTCACAATATCATCACAGGACATTACAGCAGCAAGTCATGTACCCTTGAGAGCCTATGGAGGGGGGGGGGCATATGGTGAAACATGGAGAACTACTTAGGTGAATTGATGGCCATGTAGTAATTACCCTGGCACAGTCTGATGACCCAAGGGCATGAAGTCAGTGGACCTGTCACCCCATGTTGGCCAGTCCCTTCTAAGCTGCAGCAGTTGGTGATTTAATGATTAGGACTGTTGAAGTGAACCAGAGCTTCAACTAGATGTTTTAGGAATTACAAATTGATGGTTTTGTTTAATGGTTGCAATTTATTTAAGAAGTAATTTATAATTTGAATTTTTAAGTTGTATGATTTGTAAATTGGTCGATGTTCTTATAATTGTAATAATTTTTGTTATGTATGTACGTGTGTCTGTATGTAAATCACAATTAAGAAAATCACAAAACAACATGACATTTACCAATGGATCAGATTCTTAAATAGCAAACAAATTAATTTTTTTATTAAATCTGTGCTATTATTGAAAGCACAATGAAGGCATTTTATTTCTGTATTTAATAAATCCACCTAGCGCTTGTAAAAGAAGACAGGTATAAGTTATCAGGTTACCTGTGATTAGTATTGGGTGGAGTCTGGCTGCAGGCTTGTAGTTTAGTCAGGCTACAGTAACCATGGCAACAACTGTCCTAGATAAATCACTGCAGTAATAAGCCTGCTTGAAACTGCTGCAAACACAATTAGGCATGCTCTCACAGCGCACACACCAGCAAGCATGCATTTGCATGTGCGTGTGCACGTGCATGCGTACGCAAGCGCGCATGAACAGCAGATGCTTCAGCATGTTGCAATACATAGGTGCCCAGTCAGATAACAATTAAACAGGTGAAGGTTGTTTACGAGTACAAGGAACAGACTGGACAGTACTAATCATAATACTCATTGGCACCCATCCAGATGTATAATTGAGCTGTCTATTTTATTATGCAGATGACCAGTGGTGCCAAATTCACTATTGCTGACCAACCATTCAGAAGACAGGCATGAATCAGCTGCAAGATTGCTCCTCCTTGTCACTATTGCTGGCCAACTGATGCAGGAGACAGGCATGGTTGCTCCTCCTTGTATTACGAGTGGTTACTTTCTAAGTTTAACCTCTGTCGAGTCATCAGAAAATATTTTTTATTTAAATACTAACCAGATATGCAGAGCTGTGTGGGGCGATACAAACGAGAATTTAGTTTGATTGATTAATTAAATTAACTTATTTCAACATTAGAGGCATGTTGCCATATAATGTATATGTTCAACCAGTCATGGACATATTTTGTTAATAAATAACGTATATCTTGCCAAATAACTTGTTTTAATTAAAATGTTGGCACAATTAAATGTCATTTCATTGGGCGATGTGGGAACTAGGACAAAATTCAATTCCATATTTGCTTGGGTGGATCTGGGGGGGGGTGATACAAAACAACCCCGGTTCAGCAGGTAGAACTGCCAGACTACTTCAGTATAGACAAACTGAGAAAATATGGAGGGAAATTATATCATGCATATCACCTCTAAGGCGGCAACTTGACTGGATGACAAGGCATGACAGAATGCTTCTCTACAACATCCAGTAACATTTTGGGAGTTCACAGTATCACAGTAAACCACAAGTACTTTCACTGAAGTGATGACAAATGGAAACTGGAAAAAATTAATAGAAATGGTAATTATGTGCCAATAATGTCAGTCTGTGATTTACTGTGGACCCCCCACACACACACCCACCCACTCCATGGGGTATGTCAAGGATGCTAACACTTATGAATGGAATACTAAAACAACTGGTTAATTTGACTCAGTCATTCTACATTGTTTAGCACCTTGCTTGCTTTCCCTCTCTGTTGCTTAGCAACCAACCTGTGTTACCTGTCCACCCACTCAACTAGACGGGTCACATGACTGACTTCCCTGACCCCAAATGTCCATTCCTGTGACATGAGACATCAGAATAACTAACCACACCTGTCAAGACACTGGTGTTGCGCTGTCAGCATGTCATGGTGTCCAGAAAAGGAACAATTTGGCCCCCAGAGATATGTTGCTCTCTATAACAGGTCTTCCTATTTGATAATAAAATTTTTATTTGGATAGCACCATATTCCCAGAGATGGTATTGTAGTACTGAGCTGTTACAACGAAACTTTTTTAATAATGTTTTTCTAGTGTTCCCAATTTCACACGAATGACACATCATGAAATATATTTCATACAAAATAATAATTTGATTTCTAAGAACTGTAATGCTCTCATGAGATACAAGAATACAGTGCAAAGTATACAGTGCGATGTGTGTTACTGTGTGTCAGCGATTCAGCTTTACCGTGTGTCAGTGACTCTCTGTGTTATTGTCAGTTCAGTGACTCTCTGTGTTACTGTGTGGCAATGCCTCTCTGTGTTACTGTGTGGCAATGACTCTCTGTGTTACTGTGTGGCAATGACTCTCTGTGTTACTGTGTGGCAATGCCTCTCTGTGTTACTGTGTGGCAATGCCTCTCTGTGTTACTGTGTGGCAATGCCTCTCTGTGTTACTGTGTGGCAATGCCTCTCTGTGTTACTGTGTGGCAATGCCTCTCTGTGTTACTGTGTGGCAATGCCTCTCTGTGTTACTGTGTGGCAATGACTCTCTGTGTTACTGTGTGTGCCAGTGTTAATATGTGTCACATTATTGCACAAAACAAAGTTTACAGCAGTAAAAAGAAATTTTTTCAATGGAATGTTTGTAAAAAGTTCCATCCACTCAAAGTGAATTATTTCCAGCTGAACTGATTAATATGAAGAAAGGCATTTTCTTGGGATAACAATCTCTTATCAACAGACACCTTCCGCTGAATTGTTCTTGGGTAGCAGTGTTATCACAAAATATATCATAACACATGTAAGGCAAACTAATGTAAGGCAAACTAATGTAAAGCAAACTAATGTAAAGCAAACTAATGTAAAGCAAACTAATGTAAAGCAAACTAATGTAAAGCAAACTAACTGAGTGTAACAAACGAACATTTTGAGTAGAAGATTATTTTCAACAATGCTTAGAATAACCAAATAAAGCAGAGTTGAATACAGAGGATAGTAGTACAAACAAACCAATATGAAACAAACCAATGTAAAACAAACCAATGTAAAGCAAGCTAACTTAGTGTGACAAATTAATATTTAGAGTAGAAGATTATTTTCAACAAGGCTTAGAATAAACAAATAAAGGGGAGTTGAGTGTAGAGAATAGTAGTATAGTCAGTTCATTGAACTAGTATTTTATCTGGGTTTTATCAAAATCCTATAGATAACTTTGTCATGTCCGTAAAGTATTTGTTTATATTCCATTCTTACTACATCTTAGTCCTTCGTCTATCTCAAGTGTCTATAAATATTGCAATATTAAGTAATTAAAATGTTTTGGTTTGTCATCATAATCCAATAAATATCATGCCTCACACCTTTTGTAGAATAAATACAGAAAGGATAAGACTAAATGCCACGGACCAGTAGGACAAAATGTAATAATAATTTCATACATAGAAAACGTGTTTATGTGCATGTGTACATATACATACTATATAATGTGCACCACTGTACATGCATCTACATGTACACCGAGTGACACGATCTCACCATGCCTACAACCAAAACTGTCAACATCCCTAAATACAAAACAGTCACACACTGAACTTTGACCCATGTAGTGGACATACTGCTTCATGAGGTGGCTGTGTCCACTCTATGGTCAACCTCACAATGCACAAGGCATGTTCCTAATTCTTGTGTCCACACTGTGGCCAGAGTCAAGGTTCTTTCTCAGTTCTGTTGTATTTCGAGGGTGTCTAATGACTGTTTTGTTAGCTAATGTGAGCCATCCCTAGCACCCTCTGAGGTCACCCTCCACTAGCTGGTCATGTGCTACTGGCCGGCTGCAATCACCCTCTATTACTCACCGGCTATGTACACCTTTGTCAATTCAAATTGCAAGAGAAACCCCACAGGAAATGAATTCCTTTTCTGCCCATGCCAACAAGCCCGGTGTAACAATGGGAATCTACTACAAATGCAGGCTAATTTATGTTGCTGGTGACAGTTTACACCAGGCAACACCCAGGCTGTCTGCACTCACCTGTGTGGTATAGCTAGCCACCATGTGCTTAAATAAGTACAACTCCGAGAATTACGAACAATGGTTGCGAAGCGCGATTAACATCCCGCCACAGAAACGACCGACGTACAACAGTGACGACTATGCACACACAATCACTCCGGTGACACACGACTTTTCCTTTCATGAATATAGGTCAGCACACTTGCTCACTATGCATACACACATACGCGTGCTTCTAACCAGGGAGGAAAAACATGTACCTTGACGTTGATGATGGAGGTGGGGGCTCGAGCGAGGGTGGGGTTCGTGGAGGCCACCATGTGACTAGGAAGCAGCATAGGCTGCCGTACCACCAACATATTGTCAGCGATGTCCTTCCGTCTGGGATAGCTGTGATCAACAACGACGACTCCCACTGATTCGATCCTCCTGGTGTTTATCACGATGTCGCCTCACGGCCTTCCTCTGTCTGTCTCTCCGCAGATGATCTGCCGCAATGACTACGTATGTTCCTCTAGCTCCGAGGCAAAATGTCAGATCTCTGCTCCTCAGCACATGCTAATTATGATAATTCTAGCACTGCTGCCACATTGTGTGTGTGCAACCACTGGCGGCTAGATGTACAACTAGCTGAGTGCAGCCGCTGCTAACATGTGCTGGTGGAGGCTGGTTCCCGCGCCCACACACATCTGCTGCATACAAGGACAAAGGCCATTGTGTGTCAGCCTGTCTGCTTCAGTCTCAGGGACCACTGGTCAGCCAACTCCAGCCAATGGTCACTGCATTGTTTTCACACCTGTTGGTACAAGGTGCCTCTGCAGCCAGGTGGGCTGACCACTGGATAGCCCTGGCCTGACCATTATTCAACCAGGGTCTTTACAGGACCTGTCAATCAATGGCTGTTTATAAATGACCCAGCAACTTGGAGAAGTTGTAGCTTACACATGTATCAACAGTTTCTGAGTGCTGAAATCTGATTCAGACACTTCACTTGTTTTTGTCAATCAGTGTCTCTTCATAAATATTGAATGTTATATTTCTGAATGTAAAATCCATATGCATACCATAATTTTTTTTAGCAAAGGCGGCTGATTTTTTGTAGACATGGCTGGCAACAAAATGCATTATCTATGTGTCAGTCAGTGTTAGTTCCAGCGATATTAAAATAGAAAATTATATTATAAACCAACACTGCTAAATTCGCACAATTTTTTTAACCACCTGTACATGAATGAGCAGGGGAAAGTAAATCAGCATATAATTGTGTTGTTAATCACTCAGTTCATCACATATGCATAGCCACGGATAGTCTACTCTCCCGCAGCACAAAGGGTTAACTGCCTGAAGGTAATGAAGAGAAACTGACCACACCTAGAGCTAGCAAGTCAAGATTGCTGGAGCGGAACCAAACCCCAAGTAAACACTTCTTATTTCCTGTTGATTGCATGTGGGGGTGGGGGTGTAGGGGAAGGGGGCCCTTAGCAAAGCAATCTATCAAATTTTCCTCGAATATTCTATGGGATATTTGCGGAGACATTTCTATAGAATTCCAAAAATAGTGTGTATAATTTGTAGTGTTTTATAGTTTTCTATACTATAAAAAATTATTGTGTACAATACTAATTAGAGTTCTAAGGGAAATTAAATTTTATAGAATGTGTGGCATTCTATACATAATTCTACTTCTGTGTGTTCTGTACAATTCTACAGATTTCTATAGAATTCTAATTTGTTTTGGCTAAGAGGGCACATGTATAAAGGCAATGTATAAAGGGTATGTACAAAATCCCTCTCAACACAACTGTTATGGAGAGTTAAATATCTGGGGAACAACTAGAGAAAGATATTACATATAAGTATGCAAACTTGTTATCATAATAACATTTATTACGACACATTACCCATAACATTCTTCTATTTTTGGCACACTTAACTGTTACTTCAAACAGTGGCAGTGTAATTATATCAGTACTAAAAAAATTTTTTATAAGTAGTTTGTTGTGCCAGCTGTCACTAGATATTCATCAACAGTCTCTAAAGAACACCTGTTTGTGCTGTGACACCCTAGCTGTCCTTACAGCTATGGCAATAAAACAGGCTGCTCATGAGTCAACCTCACAAGTATGTAGGACTCTGGATAAACCGCTGTTTTTTTCTTGGTCACATACATATAATGTTTCTTGCATATAGGTCAATCTCCCCATCAATTTTTTTTTTAATTCTACAGAATGTAGTAGAATTTTTTTATAGATTACTACAAATTGTACAGAAATAGTTTATATTTACTTAAATTTTTTATAGATTTGTATACACTTTTACATAATTCTACAGAGCAAAGTAGAATATTGTATAGAAAACAATAGAATACTACCAATTCTACAACTGTCTGCAAACATCCTATAGAAAAAAAAATTTGTGGAATATTCAATAAAATATTTTCTGAATTCTAGTTGTGTCCACAAAAAATGTATAGAATATTCTAAAAAAATTCTATAGATTTTCTTGCATATCAATCTCATAAAATCTTCTCTGGTTAAGGCAAAACAAGTCATAGTTTTTGAGCTATGCACCTAAATGAGATAATAAAAACTAACAACGTGCAACTAAAAATCAAGAATATCATGCCAGTGGTATACTCAGAATGTGTTCTAAAAGTGGGAGATTCCAATCATTTCTACAGTTGACTGGGAGCTGACATGTTAACCAGCGATAAGCGCATGTGCAGTTCTGTAAAATCAGATAACCTAAACTACTTGTGACATAGCGAGGCAGGCATACACACAACCAATGCAAAGTCTCAAAACAAACATACTATTTTGTCAGAAAAGACTAGTTTAGTAAATAAACGCCAAGAATGTTTACATAAGTTCAGTTTGGATGCAAACAGCATGACCGTATGCTATTGGTAAATGTAGGAATAGGTGTATACATTTTTTTATTTGGTGAGCGAATATTGCCAGATTACTACACTTGTGACGTAGGGTTATCTAACAGTCTGGCGCGGCCCATGAAATTAAGATGCTGTGTGTTCAACAAGGTTTTCCCAGTAAACCAATGGCATGAAATTCTTAATTGTAATTGTATAGTACCTCTTATAGGTGAATAGGCCCATAACCATGACTTTTGTTTCCCTTTAAAATGTCTTCTGGATTAAAGGGGTCGGCCACTAATGACAGTCAATGGAAGAATTCCTTGGTCTGCCACAAATGTATGTCAAGTTGCTAATAAAAGATTGTTTTTATCCATGTTTCATGCTTTTATTTCTGCATTGTGAACCGTGAACCGTGAACACACACACCATATTCCAACATTTACTTACAGTCAATGACATAAAAACACTGACTGCTCTGCAACTATTGATAATAAGATGTTTATTTCAGACAATCAAGCATTATGTCCATAAAAACTAAACAAATACAAGAAAAATATATATCACAAAAACAGCATATTTATCAATTGTACATGGCTGGAATTGAGTGAATCCACAATTTCGATGTACAATACATGTTACTTACAATATTTAGTACACAAAGTTATATGTGTCAAATATATACATATTTTAAACATGGTGTTTTTATAATCGGGTTATATTTCTGGTCATGATAAAGTACGGTGAGCAAATGCATTTTTAAAGTAAATGTTGGCAGGTATAAATGAAGCTGATGCAAACATAAGTTACTCACCATGTGGCTAATAAACCTTTAAAAGGTTGTAACTGAAGCTGATGCAAACATAAGTTACTCACCATGTGGCTAATAAACCTTTAAAAGGTTGTAAATGAAGCTGATGCAAAGATAAGTTACTCACCATGTGGCTAATAAACCTTTAAAAGGTTGTAACTGAAGCTGATGCAAAGATAAGTTACTCACCATGTGGCTAATAAACCTTTAAAAGGTTGTAACTGAAGCTGATGCAAACATAAGTTACTCACCATGTGGCTAATAAACCTTTAAAAGGTTGTAACTGAAGCTGATGCAAACATAAGTTACTCACCATGTGGCTAATAAACCTTTAAAAGGTTGTAACTGAAGCTGATGCAAACATAAGTTACTCACCATGTGGCTAATAAACCTTTAAAAGGTTGTAAATGAAGCTGATGCAAACATAAGTTACTCACCATGTGGCTAATAAACCTTTAAAAGGTTGTAACTGAAGACTAATCAAACATTGTTTACATTTCATTCATACACATAAAAACTCAGGCTAAGACAATCTAACCCCATCATTCCAGTACACCATCCTTGTATTATTACTGAACCCTTGAATGGTCAACAGAATGTATAGGTATTCTGACTCATTTTCACTGTAGTCACTTTTGCAAATTTAACAATGCACTTAACAAAATTGCGATCTAAAGCAACGAGTTCCAGGCAGCAAGTGGACAATGGAATTTTTAAGCCATTGGTTTATGGAGTAAATTTTTTAGCATGCACAAAAACAAACATTTAATAAATTTGTGCTTTGAGCAATCAACATTTGCAGAACATTGGTTATTTTATTGGCAACAATTGGTCAGTAGCCAAAATAACTAGCTCAGATGTTGATTTTGGCAGCTGGGAATAATTTAAATTCCACAATTGTTTGGATTGCTAAAACATTTGCTGTAAAGCGCAGAATATATATAGAACTAGCACACAACAGATAGTACGTCATATGTGGACAATGTGCTGTTGGTACTGGCTTAGTCCTGGTTGTTTTTGTTGCACCAGTAACTGGACAGGTCGAGGTATATTATATCTTTTTAAACAGTCCTGGAAACAGGTCATTAAAACTTCCTCATTAATATTTCTCTTGTATAAGCACAACAATTGACTCTGCTCATGGTTTATATAATAATAGTTTAATTAAAGGTGACACATCAATTCGACTTTTCTCTGATCTTTCATCACTTATTTCACTAAACAACTGAGCCTACCTTGTATCGACAAAAACCTGCTAACTCATTTAGAAGTGAAACTGTGTTATTTAGTTCTGATTAAAAAATCGAATACACTAATAACTAATAATTTTTTATTGGGCCCAGTCAAAATTTTATCTAACAATCAAAGTTAATTCTTTTGATGATCTTAACAAGTCTCTTATTAAGTCGACTGAGCATATTATTTAGACTTATTAAGTCGACTGAGCATGTTATTTAGACTTATTAAGTCGACTGAGCATGTTATTTAGACTATTCACATCCTACAGAAATGGACACAAATAAACCTGATTCGCGACGGGCTAAATCAACTGTATGACTTTTTTTTTTTTTTTTTTTTAAAAAGATGATTGTATACACAGGAAACATATTTTTTTTGGGGGGAAAGGGTGTTCTTCCATATACTTATTCAGTGGGAATATACCTGTAACAAACATGAGAGTTGCTATTGGGGTATCCATGCTTGTGTAACGCCAGGCCAGAAACAACCTATGCCACTCTACTACTACTACTACTATTTGACTGCGTGAACTGGGACTACGCGTCATATCCCAGTAAAGTCCAACACAAAGCAACATCCAAATAATAAATATAAAATTTTTTCACTGGTTTTATTCAAAACTTAAAGAAGATACCATAATTAGAAGGAACAAAGCAGCATTAGCAAAAGAACAGTGTAGATTGGACATGAGAAAGTATTCAGTCTCACAGAGGATGATACCTGAATGGAACAAATTATCTACTTGTCCAGAGTGGTTATATATTATGAAGGGTTATGTCCGTGAGGGGCTATGTCCGTACCCCATGTAAATGCCAGCGGTGTCAACATGTCTAAAAACTGAATTGACGTCCCATAGATGAAAAATCATTAGACTCTTGACAGACCAATGGCTTCCTTGTCCAACTGCCATCTGTTTCTTGGTATGACAACTGCATTAAACAGAATGTGTTCAGTTAAATGCTAGACAAAGAACAAGGCTGCTAACCCCATCTTCAGCATCAGCTGGTCGTCTATGTGGCTTCACAACAGTGAAGACATGTCTACTGTCATGTTCAATGTGTCACAAATATGAAGACTACGCCAAAACACACCAGGTGTTCTAGTGAAGTGTTCATTTATAGTGAGCTGTTGTAGCAGTGTGTAGTCAGTTATCTAGAATGTCTCTCTGAATCCAGAGGACTAGGGTTAAAATCTTTTTGCGGCCATTGGGAAATACCCTTCACTCCTTTCAGTCCACTCAGCTGTATAAATGAGTACCTGGCTATAGACAGTCCACTCGGCTGTATAAATGAGTACCTGGCTATAGACAGTCCACTTAGCTGTATAAATGAATACCTGGCTATAGACAGTCCACTCGGCTGTATAAATGAATACCTGGCTATAGACAGTCCACTCGGCTGTATAAATGAGTACCTGGCTATAGAGTCCACTCGGCTGTATAAATGAGTACCTGGCTATAGACAGTCCACTCGGCTGTATAAATGAGTACCTGGCTATAGACAGTCCACTCGGCTGTATAAATGAGTACCTGGCTATAGACAGTCCACTCGGCTGTATAAATGAGTACCTGGCTATAGACAGTCCACTCGGCTGTATAAATGAGTACCTGGCTATAGACAGTCCACTCAGCTGTATAAATGAATACCTGGCTATAGACAGTGGTGGATTTAAGTTGTGCAGCTATTGTGCAGTAATTGTTTCCCCAAGAATGTGAGATCATGTTGGAATGAACAGGTCTTCCAGTGGATGAAGTAAACACACTTTGAGCAGTCCACACTATACAAGAACTTACCTTTTTATATGAACAACAGTTCACAAATCTTTCTTGAGTGTACTTGCTTAATGAGAGCTTTGCCAGTGCTACAGGAAGTTAGAGGTCTTGCAATCATATTAACACAAGCCAATATCCTGTTATCTTCATCGATGAAAACAAGCTGTTGACAACATTTGGTATTTCTGTAGCACCCAGAAGCAGACGTGAACAATAATTATTGAATACATAATAGCTGCAAGGCATTTGGTAGATGGACACAACATTCGTGTGGTAGGCAAAGGGTACATTTACTTGCCAACACGTGATTGCATTGTGTGGTCGCCCTGAGTGTTCCAGCAGTAAACCTACATTAGGTGAATTAAACTGCCCCAAATTTTCTACTGTGACTCTATATTTCCCCATTCCGTAATATCTCCGTCAGTTTTGCATGTTTGGGGCTGAAATTTGGTAGGCTTGCCGGAGGCCCTTGGGGAAAATTTAAGAAAACCCTTAGAACAATATATGAGTTTGTAGTCATACAATTGTTGGAAACATATGATTCCAGAATTGAGAGACTTTAGTTACGAAAGTCGCTTATTACAATGTGGTTTGACAACACTAGAGACCAGGAGACTAAGAGGAGACCAAATAGAAGTATTTAAAATAGTGAACGGTTATGAGGATGTTGATAGGAATATGTTCTTCAAACTTAAAGAAGGCAGTAGAACCAGAGGACACAAAGCAGCATTAGTTAAGGAGCAGTGTAGGTTGGACATGAGAAAGTACTCTTTCTCACAGAGGGTAATAAATGAATGGAACAAGCTGCCAAATGATTGTGTTAATGCTAGTAGTGTGAATATGATTAAAAATAAAATTGACAGATATTTGATAAGGGCGGGCTACACATAGATGAGACAATTTTTGGACTCTCGATAAGCCAATGGCTTCCTTGTCCACTTTGCCATCTGGAACTTGTTGTTTGTGATGGCAATCTTGTTAAATCTTGTTCAATATGCAAGTTTTCTATGATTGTTCCAAGCTACATGTTCAATGTCAACGTAAGTTCCTTCATTCAGTACAAATGCTTCGTGAAACTGGCAATTGGCAGAGTTGTCATTGCCCTACCAAAACTTGACTGGGTAGTGAGTGCAACGAGTCATAAGCTCTGCTCTTGCAGTGGCTCCTTTTCTCCTATGCAATTTGACTAGTTTACAGTTAAATGACAAAAAATATAACGAAAAACTGTAATTTCACTTAGTGACACAACAGCGAAGAAACCTGACTTAACACATATCCAAGTGACTCCATTTCACCCAACCATTTTGATGGAAAATTATGTCCCCAGAGTCTTATTTTACTTAGGGAAAGGTCAGTTTTTTGATGAGCAAAGATTGCTTTGTGACGTCCCCTGACTCCAAGCTATAGGGCAGAGGACTTCGGAAAATGCCAAACTAAATCTCTGCATGAAAACGTGTCATATCAACCGAAATGACACATCTGTGTCTCTGTGTAAGGACAGGGCATCAAGTCACCCACAGTTTAAAAACACAACTGACAGATATCTGTAGGGATGGCCATAGGTAACAGGTGAGGCAAATGATTAACAACTGTTGAATCTCTATAAGCCAAGGCTTCCTTGTCCACTTGCCATCTGGAGTTTGTGGCATTGGATACCAGTGTTATTTACTCTTGTTTAAAAAAACAAATGCCACATGTGTCTCCTGCTACTTATGTGGCTAAAGATGACAGTACTAATGTCACCAACATCTGTGGTGACATGTGTGACTGACTAGTCAAGTGACCATAGACTGCACATTTGTATAAGGTGACACAAGGTACTCTATACCTGGCGCGCTCTTCTCTCACATTCTCCCCATCTCCCTCCCTCTCCCAATTTCCCCCCTTTCCCTGTCTCTCCCCCTCTCCGTTCCCCCTTCTTCCCCCCATATCTCCCCCTTCTTCCCCCCATCTCTCGGTTATCATCAGTGAAAACTAACAATTGAATCAAGAAGCCCTATGCACAATAATGGTTACAGGCAACAATTATGTCTTATTCATAATATAATCACAATCAAAATGAGAAAGTTGTTACTGTACCAGGTGTGGAGCCTGGTAGCGCACAGACATGTTCTTGAAAGTTGTTACTGTACCAGGTGTGGAGCCTGGTAGCACACAGACATGTTCTTGCAATGCTGCCAATGAGCTGCAACAGGGCAGTGTCTGTCGAAGTCCACAAAGTATATGAAGAGCTCAATGCCAAGAGAACCTCTGAGATCACATAACTTATAGACTGCATTCAACAAAGATATCCTTTCCTTGAATATTTGACATTTTACTGTCGCCGTACATAACAGGTAATAAATGCTGCCAGGTGTCAATAAAACGTGCCAGGACGAGAAATGATGTGGTGTTGATTTCTTACTAAGCAGTTCTGCCAGGAATTCCTGGCATAGTTACGGTAGCATGGTGCAAGGAAGTTTACTCTAATGTTGGTTATTTCTGCTTAGAATTGGTAATAACCTCCATCCTCATGAACAAATGATGGTATTGTTATCACTCCAGATGGATCCACCCTAACAAACGGGGAACTGAACTTTGTCCCAGTTTCTGCAATAACCAATAAAATTTCTCTCAGTTATATCGCGGCAAATAATGCTTAAGAGAATAGGCAGCTAGTTAGTTTTTAAATTGTTAACACGCAGAATATCTATCATTTATTGTATACTGGTTGTGGGAATTATTGGCATACTTATAGAATATGCCATTTGAAAAAAAACTGAAGAAACTTTTGTGACAGAGATCCATATTCTAAATCTCTTATTTCATTGACTGAGTACAAACAGATTGTTCGAAAAGTTGTTTTGAGTGAAAACTTATGATTATCGAATTACGAAAACATGTTTCGCAAAAACCATATATTATCCAATTAATGACCAATATCACATACAGTTCATCCACCCAGGTATGTGACCTTCACTTAAGTGGCACTCGTGCTCAATGCTGTGTCTCACTGATGTATTCAAATAGCATAGGTAAGATCTAGCGAGATTTTAAGGGTAGCGAATGGCTCAGAGTTCCAACAAAGTTCTGCCACAGCGAGTAGATCACAATATTGTGGCCAAACTTTGAAAAGTTACACATCAAGTTACACATTGTAGTTAATGTAGTTTACTTGACAGAAAATTAACATCTACCTGCTTTACCCTTGGCAGTGTTATCACCCAACTATTTTGATGGAAAATTATTTTATTTAGTGAATTAAATGGTTAAGAGTGAGTTAGGTTAGATAGTTATTTTATTTAGTGTATTAAATGGTTAAGAGTGTGTTAGGTTAGGTAGTTATTTTATTTAGTGAATTAAATGGTTAAGAGTGAGTTAGGTTACGTAGTTATTTTATTTAGTGTATTAAATGGTTAAGAGTGTGTTAGGTTAGGTAGTTATTTTATTTAGTGTATTAAATGGTTAAGTGTGTTAGGTTAGGTAGTTATTTTATTTAGTGAATTAAATGGTTAAGAGTGAGTTAGGTTAGGTAGGTATTTTATTTAGTGTATTAAATGGTTAAGAGTGTGTTAGGTTAGGTAGTTATTTTATTTAGTGAATTAAATGGTTAAGAGTGTGTTAGGTTAGGGAGTTATTTTATTTAGTGTTTTAAATGGTTAAGAGTGTGTTAGGTTAGGTAGTTATTTTATTTAGTGTATTAAATGGTTAAGAGTGTGTTAGGTTAGGTAGTTATTTTATTTAGTGAATTAAATGGTTAAGAGTGAGTTAGGTTAGGTAGTTATTTTATTTAGTGAATTAAATGGTTAAGAGTGTGTTAGGTTAGGTAGTTATTTTATTTAGTGAATTAAATGGTTAAGAGTGTGTTAGGTTAGGTAGTTATTTTATTTGCATTCATTTCATCATTAGCAATGGGGAAATCAAGCCTCTATGGAAATAGATGACAACTCTTTACATCCTTGCTATCTTCAGGCATAATGTAACAGTTATATTGTAACACATTGGTCAAGAGGACAAAGAAAGCTGAAATTGTTGCCAAGAACTTTAGTTATTGGACCAAACCAACAGTCTGAAACAATGTAGTAGACGTTGCTTCTGGATTAGAAAATTACAGCTCCAATAGTACAAAGTTTCACTGAAACATGATAAATGTATCATAGTTGCTATGTTATTATGATATTGTCTTTTGTTGATTTTCATAGCGGTTTGAATCAAATACTAATTTTCCAAGACCAACTTCAAAATACCATGTCAAAAGACCTATTTGATGCATTAGCTTCACTGAGGGTTTGCCTATAAGCATTTCCATAACCTTTACCTCAGTCATCTGGTTTTTGCAAAACTTTCAGTAATGGCTTTGCACACATGTTCATAGAATTGTCAACAGTTCATGAAAGTAACATATTTTCAACTGGAAAAATATTTTTGTCAAATAAAAATTGGCAAAGGTGTGATACGTATCCTTCTATTCATATCCTTGCCAATAGGTGGCAATATCGACACTAACTTGATGTCCACAATAATCTTTTCTCTCCTTTAATGCACTGCAATGTCATAAGTCATTAGTATCTCCTTAGCCCCATGTCATGACAATGTCCAATTAGACCCTCCTGTCACGCCATCTAGTGTCCACTCTGTGACAAGTTTGACTCGGCCTTGCTGATTAAGATCTCAAATGATGCTGTTGATTGCACTGTTTAATTAAAACTATCTAGAAACGATTAATAATTCACCGTTTAATTTTGCCTGTGTCTCCCAGTGTTGCTACACATGCAAGGGGACAGGCGCAATCAACCAATATCAAACACAAGAGCATAAAGCAAATTAGATTCTATTGATTCGCTGTTTGTGTGAGGCAGATGAAAGCGGCGTGATGCACCTTGAGACAACTGGTTTCTAGCCTCCTTGCAATACACGGTCATTATAAAATTATATCCGATCAGACTACAATGTGCCTCAAATAGGCTGTTCTAGGCAGGAGTAAGCAACATGAGATGGATCTACGACAAGATTTCCCTTGATATTCCACATAAAAGATTATAACCAGAAATCAAAAACAATAATCTAGAAAGTATGTTAGAAACTGCACCATATACGCATGCTAAGGAGCTTTGTAGATAAAAAAATCCAATCAAAAATTGGATGTGGGTGGGTCAAGGGCCCATTCAGAATAAAAATGGGAAAGTAAAATATTATTAGAGAATTCATCAGGTCAAAATGTTACCATAATGTGCATAATCAGCATTCTATTCGCCACATACCAGTCCCAGTGAATGAATTAAATGTTAACTGGATGTTGGTTTGTATTCTGCGAAATGATTTGCACAAGAGTTGTAACTGTCTGAGAATATATCCATGAAATAAATGCCAAAATGTTGTTTGTTTCTAAAGATTTGGAGTTTCCCAGTTGGAATTTTGTAATAATGGGCTTTCTTTCTGTTTGACATTGGCAATGCACGCACAGTGTCTCTAGCGAGTTAATACAATATTATTATTAACCGATGCAGATTATTTTTTAAGTGTTCATTTCGTTAGAGGCATCTTGTCCTGGGGACATGTCTAGGTCTGTTGGAGGCATCTTGCCTTGTGGACCGTGGTCTTGTAGGGTTTGTTGGGGGCAAGTTGTCTTGAGGACATGTGAATGGCCTATTGGAGACATCTTGTCCTGGGGACATGTTTAGGTCTGTTAGAGGCATCCTGTCTCATGGATATTGTCAAATGAAACATATTTGTGTAGGACACGGATACTCCCGAAGAAGATGGCATCCATAAGAATCCTGTCCAGGGAATATTGTTATTGGGATAAACAGGCTGGGTTCTTGTCTAGAGGAATACCAAGTTATTACATCACGTAAAAAAAAGTAAATGGTACGTTCATATTTAGCGAGGTATCCAGTCCATACTGCCATAGGACCATTCAAGTCACTATACACTGCTACAGGCGTGACACCTAGTGAATGGTGTAAGCTCTACTTTCACACAAGTGCTGCCATCTGGTGGGTGCATAACATAACACACAGAAAAATAGCATCACCTAGTGATTAACAAGAGCTGCACTATTGAAAATTTCTGTAATCTATGTACACATCCAGGATAATTTAAATTAAACTTGTTATTTCCATTATCAATTATCTGGATGACAACCAGTAGGACACCTAGGATGTCTATTTACTACAATTCCTGGAGGTTTAATGGTATTGTAAATGTTAGATGTATCTGATTTTTACGAAACCCATAACATCACATCATCGACAATCCTTGTGGTTTCCACGTCCGGTGTTACTACAAACTCGTGGTTTTCAGAAATTCTCCAATTAACCCTTTCAGACCCAAGTACGTATATATACGTATCGTATTTAACAGTCGTTGCGACCCATGTATGTAAATATACGTACTCCAAGTTCCATTTATAAATACGGTCCAATATGCCACTTAGTAGGCTTTGTTGTGACGTTATCAAAAAGAGGCACGCATGCGCAGTATCGTACTGTCGGCCATCTTTTCTCAATGTTTTCAATTGGGATAGGAAAAGTGAATTTTCCGCATTGTTTGTCATAATTTTTCGAGGTTGCCGGAAAAGAAATGGCTGGGTCAAGTGGCGCTAGTGAAGCGTCTTTCGATGTGTCGTTTGAGACAGACATTGGCGAAGAATTCAGCGGGTTTTACGCGAGAGATGTCGAGTTAGTGGAGGAACTAATCCAGGCAACTTTGAAAACAGCGACATTGACAGCAGTTCCGACGATAACACTGTAATACTTGACCCGGACGATTTAGACGCTGTGTCTGTTTCGTGTGCTTTATTTGAACTTTACGCATAAAATGTCGAGTTAGTGGAGGAACAAATCCGAGATTGTCCAGGCGGTTTCGATTGAGAAAGCGATGACGAAGTTAATGTCTCCGATTTCGAAAACATCGACATCGCATAACGTTGTGATACTTGACCCAGACGATTCAGACGCTGTGCCTGTTTTGTGTGTTTTATTTGAACATTCAATTTTCATACTTTTTGCTGATTGTTGTAGCAACTGCAGACTGGTACAGACTAGTATTCAGTGATATATAGACATTGCTGCTACTCTTACAAGTGGACATTTATATCAGTGAACCATTTTTATTTTGGACATTAGTTTTTTTTAATTTCCGTACATTTTGTTGTTGCTTTCTATGGCAATTGTCATGCACCTGTCTGTGTTTTCATGAAAAAATTGTAGTTGGATGGATAGCTCATTCATTCAGCTTTCAGAAAATGTATACTTTTATAGGTCTGTCTCTTACCATTGTGCTGTTGTTAGGCAATCCCCTATGCATGGTAACAGAAAACTGAATCATTGAAATAACTTTAGTTCCTGGGGCAAATTTTGCTGGCGATCATGTGGGTTTGAAAGGGTTAAATTAAAAAAACTTCTCACATTTCAATTAAATTAAAACATTTTGGTAAAGCTAATTAATTAAATTAAGCTAGCCTTTCTGGTAATATTAATTAAATTAACTTAATAAATGAGTGAATTCAATAACAAATTATACATATATATATATATATATATATATATATATATATATATATATAACAAACGCTCTACCACTGAGCGATTCTATTACACTTAATTACGCTATTGTTTGGGTGTTTATTCATGTCAGCTTTGACCTACAGATGGCACAACCCAGCCTCAAGAAAGCGACGACGCCACCCAGTTGCTAGAAACGCAACAGTACGTAGATCCACGGAAACCGCGAGAAAAGCACAAGGATTGCTGATGATATCATGTTATGGGCTTCATAGATTTTACTACAATTACTCACTCAGTGAACACAGTTTCTCTCCAACCTCAATAATTAGTCTACCTCAAAGTATCATTTTCTCCACACATTTGATACCTTCAAGAACAGTCTCTGTCAATATATAAAAGGTAACTGTACAGTTGAGGGAACAGTATATTTTTAGTAACAATTGACAGGAAAGTCAAGTTTCTTTTCTAAAAAATTTAACTGTAAAGGAAAAATAACACATCACAGTTTTAGCACGTTGAGGCCAACTGCAAAATCAATAACACATGCCTTCTAGAATTGTTAACAATGGACAATACATGAACACAAAATTATTGTATGACACAGTGCTGTAAATCTGTTGTGATGTGTCACTCTATGACAACTCACAGGGGAAATGACGCAACTTAGACCATTTTGCAACTATGAATGTACACAAATAAACACACTCTGTTTTTGATGTTACAATGCAGCAATAAAGTAAAACAGTATATATTACATTTCTGTCCACCTGTTGGTGCACATATATAAAATACTGTGTTTGTCACAGCAGCTGCTGCTATTTGACAGCGGCGAACATTTCAAGTGACAGGGAGCCGTAACATCACTAGTATGTTAGCCAGACGATGCACATGAAACTGCTTATTGCAGCTCAGATGATTTGTCGGTTAATTTACTTTGAAATTAGATTACTATTATTTATATTAGCTTGCCGCATTATTTATTTGTGTGGCTGTGTTTTTATGATTTGTGGCTTTATCGATTAAACGTTCAATGCTGCGTTGTTTTAGTGAAACCATGTGTTTTTCTTTATTGCTATGCCATTGTCGATGTACTTCTGTAATATTTTGTTATTATTTATTTTATTGTTTAAGTTTTTCACGGAGAAACAGATATTATAGAGATTAAGAAGAATGTAGTAAACAAAGATGAGTTATGTACACAATGCGCCTCCATGGCTCAAGTTAAAACTCTGAACAACACACAAAAGCAAATACAGGCCTCCCACAACCGCTAGTACAGTGTTACCAAGAGATATTCCATGCATCAGCTAATTTTCTAATTAATGAATCTGATTGGTAGATGCATTAATCAACATCTTGATGTTGTATAGTGCTTTTCCCTCGTCAATATGGTGTTCCTATTTTGGTTATTACTAACCAGTGCAACAGGGCTCAGTGGCGCCTCATAGTGACTTGTGCAGAACTGTTCCACAAATGCACCAGAGTGCGCCACTGTACACACAACTAATAAAAAACAGCCCAGCTGTGATCTATGATCTCATGATGATCAATAATAATGTGACATATGGCAATGACAGAATGTCATAAAAACAAACATGGTACAATGAAATCTAGCACAGATTGCATTGAGCAAGTAAAAAAAATGTGTCCTTTGTCTCAGGGAAGGCAACAACATCCCAAGGTGTTTCTTGATTATCTAGATCTATGCAGAATGAGTTGATCAAATATGCACAACATATTATGTGAAGTACCAGCAAACTGCACTACTTGAATACTTTCATCCTTGTGACGGTAGAAAGACCATAGTATCTCCATGTAGCAGACTCAGAGGATTCTTTACAAACATTTTGATCTTATTTCTTTCGGGTGTTCTTTCGGGTGTTCTGGTAGTGACTATCAAGATAAATTCTTTCGGGTGTTCTGGTAGTGACTATCAAGATAAATTCTTTCGGGTGTTCTGGTAGTGACTATCAAGATAAATTCTTTCGGGTGTTCTGGTAGTGACTATCAAGATAAATTCTAACAATGATGTTCCCATTGTGCTTTGCATATTTTAAAGGACTTTCACATACGCAATTTAAATGTTGCCCCTACAAAATCCCACCTAATCCTGGCATTGATTTTCATGGGAAATTGATTTTTATGAGTTCACCGGACTCCACCGGGTGCCACATTGTGAACTGACTACCAATCAGAATTGAGCCGTTCGGTCAAATCATGGATTAGTTTCTTAGTGTTTTAATTATTTAGCACTGAAATGTATTACTTGCAGAACGTTGGATATGCAACCCGAAGCAGATTGAAGATGGCAGCTTACATGCACATTGATGGACTGTTTCAAATTAGCCAGTTTAACATTGTAATTCTCGTCTTCTAAAGAATGGAGTCACATTTACCCCTACCAAGAGATGTACAAGGAGTCTGGAGGATAAAAAAAGGAGTCAGACTCCCGGAAAAATTTAAGCCTGCATGCATATACATGTTAGATGTACGGTGTGGATTGATCAGGCAATGTGTAACTATGCAACTGACATTAGTTTTACGGTAAACTGGTTGTCAAAAAAAAAAACAGGTTTTGCATGTGTATGATATTCCACTCCACCCATGAGCTAAACCTTAAAACACACTGGTGCTCTGCGAAGTGGTAATTCGTGTGATGTAGTGATTCATGTAATATGTAGTGTCTCACCAACTGAGGCCTCTGACAATGGACTGAGGGAGGTTGACGACTCTAATTACAGGTGTGGCACTTACCTGTAAATAGAAACATAGCAACAGTTAGTAACTACCCACAACATTCATAAAAACGTTCTGTATTTGTAAACACTGACATGAGTAACAGGAAGGCAATATAGACTAATAGTGACTAAAGCATGATAAATAAAATATTAATGTCTGCACAATGCCTTTTATGTCTAACACACTTTTCATTTTAAAAGGTGCTTACAGTATTGTCATTTATCATAGCAACTCTGTCAACATCTTTATGATTTGTAATACTTTTGCTACCATCGTAACATCTTAATTACTGATTGATAAATTACTTATTGATAAAGAATCTAGAATGGCAAGGAAAGAGCTTTATTTCATTTTTAATGTATGCCTGCCATGCATGTTCCAGGGCCCAGGGCATTGACATATCACCACATCTTAGTTCCACCGCTTAACACAGATCATTTAACCGGCTCACCAGTACAGCATGGAAAACTTCCAACTCATTAAACGGGATATCATTCACGAATTTCTGTTGCCATGACAACGAGAGAGGGACATTTAATTGCATCCTGTGAAACTTCCAAAGGGGAGACAAGAAGAGCAGACGTAACGGAGGGGAAAGGGAGGGGGAGATGGATGTGTGCAGGAGGGAGGGCTGGAATGATTAATTGTTGCCAGCACAGTGTTTTCTCGGCAGCATTGTCTACAGAGAAAACACTGCAGCTGTATCGATTGTCTTCAATAGGCTCGACGTCAACGCCACACGCTGCCTCTCCCCCCCCCCCCAACACACACACCCGACAGGCAGAAGAGGAAAACCCTGAAATAATTTGACTAGAAGATAAGGGCCCGAAAGAAGCGAGGGGGCGTCGGTCAAAGGTCGATGCGGGGGAGAGTGTAGGAGGGGGCAACCCTCTCCTGCTAGGGGGTCTGGGGAATTTTTTTTTAATAAGATGCTAAGACACTTTGGAACCAAAACAAAATGTTCAAAATCAGGATTCTCACAAGGAGCAAAATTAAAATTCTGACTTTCTAAAACAAAATACACTTCAGATTGGGAGGAGTGGAGGGGGTCAACCTACAGGGTTATCTAACAACTACACTGCAAACTGCTTGATCCATCTGGTTTGGTCATGGTTTTTAACATGCTTAACAAGTGTCATCAACATTTTGACAGTTGGGTTCCACTATACGTGTAAGTTCTACATTTTAATAGAATCTAAATTCTTAAGTCTTCTTATGTAGATTCTAGCTTTAATTGAAAATATTTTGCAGATCCCTTATTTTAATTAGCCTGTCCCCACTAAAGTAATACTCTGATTTAGTGTGAATGATAGTTAACCTCATCCTCTCACCCTCCCCCCCCCATTCAAAACACAAGATATAAAATGAGCACATATTAGATTTAATGCATATTATCGCCCACTAAACACTCGTGAAAAAGCTAAAAATTTGACTTCTAGCGTTACCCTCTGAATTTGATATGTCATCATGAATTTAGAGAAAAAACTGAGGAAGAGTCGACGTAGGCCCTAATTAGAATTTTCGGCTCCCAATTGGATACGTGGATAGTGAAAAATAACCTATTTTAAAAATTTATTTCTGACCAAATTATAATAGATGGGGCAAGAAAATATTCATGAAACTGATAAAATTATTATATTTTATTAGCCATTTGTGTGGTTGTAAGAGTGGATGGCTTTTAATGGGGCATAAACAAACCAGATTTTTAAATGAAGTGATTTATACCGTTTTCATTTGGCAGCCATTGGCAAGATGTGCAAATGCAAGTCTTGTTTCTTTTAAATGATCCCATTGGTGGAGAGGGCCAACACACTGCATATTCTTCCAATCACAGTGATCATATTGAAAATAGTTGGAGAAATGTTTGTTGACGTCAATGGAAAGTAACGCGTGGGTAGTAACATGTAGGTAGAGATGTCCAGCAAAAACGCGAACCACAAACGAAAAATAGGAACACTATGCCCCCAGATTTTTAAATCTCATCCCTTCACACCACCAGCACCACACCCCCAACACACACCCACCCAACACACACATCACAACCCCCCCCCAACACACACACCACCAGCACCCCAACACACACCACCAGCACCACACCCCCCAACACACACACGCACGCACGCACGCACGCACGCACGCACGCACGCACGCACGCACGCACGCACGCACGCACGCACGCACGCACGCACGCACGCACGCACACACACACACACACCATCAATCATACTGCATCACTCATCAGCTAACTGACGACTGAGTAAGTAGTGATCTACACAAAGTAAAGCCTGTCCACTGATAATGACCAACCCAGGAGAAGAACCACCCAGTGAAAAGTAATAATGGTCTATCAAAGGAAAAATTACTCAGTAGAAACTGGTAACTGGCACTGGTAACTAAAAATGTCCCATCTAGTGTAAACTAATAATAGTCTATTAATTGGTAATGATTCAAAGTTCTCCAGTCAAAACTAATAATGATGCTGAAGAAAAAACTTAATAATGGTACAGAAAATTAATAATAGACCATCTCTTAGAAGGTATATCTCGACAGTGATGGAAGGATGACTGCAGAGGACTTAAATTAATAATAGACCATCTCTTAGAAGGTATATCTCGACAGTGATGGAAGGATGACTGCAGAGGACTTAAATTAATAACAGACCATCTCTTAGAAGGTATATCTCGACAGTGATGGAAGGATGACTGCAGAGGACTTAAATTAATAATAGACCATCTCTTAGAAGGTATATCTCGACAGTGATGGAAGGATGACTGCAGAGGACTTAAATTAATAATAGACCATCTCTTAGAAGGTATATCTCCACAGTGATGGAAGGATGACTGCAGAGGACTTAAATTAAACATAAATTTTTTTCTGCGTTTAACACATTATTCAAATATTGAGACAACTGAAAGGGAAAATGCCATCATTCAAGATGGCTGACAACCCAGATCTGAAATGTGTCTCAGAGTGAAACAGAAAGGACAGGGTAGTAGAATGTCAGCAACATAAGTTATCAGAAGGCGCTACTGGAATGCAGGAAGAGTCCCCCTTATATGGGAGAGAAGGCAAAGCTTTCCCATATCTGGGAGAGAAGGCAAAGCTCTCCCCTATCTGGGGATGAAGGCAAAGCTGTTCCATATCTGGGACAGAAGGTAAAGCTCTCCATATCTGGGACAGAAGTTAGAGCTCTCCATATCTGGGACAGAACGTTATCCCATATCTGGTAGAGACATGCAACTCTAGGTAGAGTGACACTGTGATCCAAGACTTTCATTAATCTGTGTAATTTGTGTGAAATGTCAATGAGCTGAGGATCACCTGAAGAGATTAGAGTCAAGTGGAGGCAGCTGTGATTCAATCAGAATAGACGAGAGCTGCGACAAGAAGAAGACATTAAGCACAGCACCTATATCGGCGTGCTACCATGCTCTATTAATGTCATCATCTCACACTCTTTGTACAACTGAATAAAAGCCATTTCCAAAATTGTTTTACTTTCATGGCGCTTCATCAAAAGCCGACACAGGCGACGTAATGTTGATCATGCCACTGGTGTAACTGCCTTTTTCATGCACATTCAGACATTCATTTATATGGTTCCAAGCAGGATTACCCCAGCCACTATATCAGCTTTTTTATTCTAATAGAATGCTTCCTGACCTTGTGAAATAAACCAAATGCTTGGTATCCAACATTAAAGCTTTGGATACAAACATATTTAGAATAATACAAACTTTATGGTCAGTGGTAGCCGTAAACCAAAGAGCAGATGAAGGGCCAATCAAGTGAACAATATTCAAAAGAAGATGGAAATATTTGGGCCATGTCCTTAGAATGCCGACAACAAGAATACCAAAGTAGATGTAGAACCAATCAAGTCGACAATATTGAAAAGAAGATGGAAATATTTGGGCCATGTTCTTAGAATGCCGACAACAAGAACACCAAAGCAGATGTAGAGCCAATCAAGTCGACAATATTAAAAAGAAGATGGAAATATTTGGGCCATGTCCTTAGAATGCTGACAAGAACACCAAAGCAGATGTAGAGCCAATCAAGTTGACAATATTGAAAAGAAGATGGAAATATTTGGGCCATGTCCTTAGAATGCCGACAACAAGAATACCAAAGTAGATGTAGAACCAATCAAGTTGACAATATTGAAAAGAAGATGGAAATATTTGGGCGATGTCCTTAGAATGCCGACAACAAGAACACCAAAGCAGATGTAGAGCCAATCAAGTCAACGATATTGACAAGAAGATAGAGACAACAAGAACACCAAAGCAGGCGTGGTATGGGAAACCATCTGGAAAAAGAGGACGCTCAAAAGGAATGTACCAATGAACCATCGCAAGAGAGACACAAATGCAGAAAATAAAGACACAAGACGTAGAAGGAATGGCTGCAGATAGAAATGGATGGCGTTGATTGCTCTCTGTCTTGTGTGTCTGACACAGGGAGTTAGTAAGTAAGCAGCCATAAATCATCAAACAAACATGATATTTTAGATCAGTTGGAAAATATCTAATCCTAACCCTCCCCCCAACACACACAGACATTGGCACGAGCATGGAGAGCCTAGAACCCCCACGAGAGGATAAACGGACCACAATACCACTAAGTCCTACCACTAAGTCCTACCATTAAGTCGGACACACTATGAATACATAAAACATTTATAACAATAATGTGGCTCATGATTATTTTGATGCAGGACCTGAACACTATCTAGATGCCAGTTAAGCTGAGCCCTGAGGCTAGTCTTCAGTACATTGCTGCCATGAGTCAATGGTGTTGATTAGTGCAGTGGCTCAGTGGTTTGGTCCCTTGTGGCTAGGAGATGGGGGGTTCCAACTGTTTTGTCAAATTCTATGGTTATCAACTACCATGGAGAGGTAGAGAAATATGTTAATTGGTACATCCATTTGAGTTATAATTGTGTCTATTAGTTCAACATATTCAGTTGAATGTTAGGTCTAAAAAAGTATTGATGTCCACAGGGGATTTTGTTCGTATTTATATTAAAGTGAGGGGGTTTGCCCTGAGGGGTTATGTCCGGAGGGGGGCTATGTCCCGAGGGGTTTTTGTGGATTCACAGAGTTGTAGTCTCTGTGTCTACTGGTAAACCCACTAAACATGGTGTGAAAATACTCTTACAAAGACTATGCATTGTGAACAACGCAACTGCTACAGAACTGGGCAGTAAACCATTGCATATGAACTCACTATTGCTGCGGTACCATTGTTGGCGATTGTCACTGTCATCCAGTAAATCATACATTATTGATAGCTGGCAATGTTGCAACGTATCGCCTCGTTAAGGTAGCTGGTGGTGGCTATTATATGCTTGTCTTGAATCAAGTAGTTTCAGTAAGTTTTTATGATAAATTAACAATTTCATCACAGATTGTAGTTAGAATACTATATAATATTATATTATATTTTAAATTTATTTGGTTATGCTACAAGATTGAAAAACAAATTTTATTGTGAAAAAATAGACACAAAATATGAAATTATGTCATTTTGAGAATACAGAAATGTTGATAGATACTCGTATCATGCTTGAAATGTGACGATTTTTCACTGGCGTTTTATGTATTGTTGACAAAACTTAATGGCCATTTCTAATATTGACATGTACCCTTAATTTGCCGCCACAATGGCCCTCAAATCTGTATTTGTAATGTGTTACCATCGATCGTTTTGATTAGCCTGTTACTGGCGGGGTCACCAGTTCAGGGTCATAGGCTGCTTCTGTTATAAATTCAAAGGCACAATAAACTACTTTAGCACTGTTATTTGTTAGTTTAAGGACATGATTTAGTTAGATATGATTTAGGTAGATATAAAACTGATGTGTGCAGGAATCACAGTGACCAGACGGTATGTTCCATATTCACAGTGAACGAATATAGCTGGTTCGAAGCTCAACGCACACGCAGTCGTTACTATGGAAACATCGTCAGTGTTTCTAAGGGGGATTTCTAAAAGGACTGTTTTTTAAAGGATGCATTGGCGAAATATGATGTTAGTGCCAGCTGGGGATTATTTCTGGTGTCGACGTTCAGTTTAATATTTCCTCTCTTGTTACGAAGAAAAAAATCAAAAAATCAATTGACACGCTAGCCACCCCAGCAACTTTATTGCTCACCCAGGATGTAGACCGGACTGGGCAGACAAATGTGTCTCACAAAATGGATGCCATTAACGAAAGTGAAACATGCTAAGTTGAATAGATCAACATTTATCTGTTGCATTCTTGCGTAAAGGTTCTTTTATATATATTTATATATATATATATAAATATATGTATAATATATATAATTTATATCTATTACAGTTTCTTTATATATATATATATATAATATATATATATATATAAATATATGTATAATATATATTATATATAATTTATATCTATATATATAATATATATATATATAATATATACATATATATAAATTATTTATAAGGAAATTTTTTTTATAACTTTACCCCGGCCAAGATTCAGAAATGCAGATGCAGGAGATTTATGCATAAATTGGACATAGGGTTGGTATCGGGTAATTGCAGGTAAATCAGTGCATTTCACATTATTTTTTTGCCACTCATGAAAATTGCCAGACCAGCTTTAGTTCCAAATACACTGCGCATGTATTGTTAAATGTACTGTTAAATGGTTGAACTTCAGCCTTTTCTTTTTCTTCAAAATTTTTAATCCTGGGTAATGGAGGCATTTGTCAATTTGTAAAATACATCTTTTTGTTGATAATGTGCTCTAATTGTGTCACTTGTAAATAAAAGTTATGTACAGTGGAAATATATCAATGGGCATTATTTGAATGGATATTCAACAGATTGCACATCAATCAATGTGAACTTGGTTTATAGTGGGCGGCAATATTTAGGGAACCTGAAGGTTCCACACTTGATTGAATAACCCTTAATGTTGTCAAAGGATCATTGTTTATCTACAAGACTTTTTTCAATGTAAATCCGGGAGATCTGTACTCCTTTTGTCCAGTGGGGCTTTTGTCGGGGGGGGGGGGGCATCCATCCCTGGCAAACATGTTCACATGAATGTAAACTCTACTTCTCTGGGAAGCATTATTAAACATACTGCAACCAATTATTGACAACTGTTCCCACAACTGTGTGAAGCCAGCTACTCATTTATACAAAATTGCCCAGCCTTTAAACGGAAGACAGAATTTATTCCTTGTGCCCTCCATTTAGAGTCCATCACTCAACACTGTGTTAGCACATGCTGAATGGAAATTGTCAGCCTCTACATACATTTCCAAAGCAACCTTTTTTAAGGTTTCTTGACCTTTTACTGTATCAAATCACTCACGCCAACAAAGCTGAAGGACCCCGGCCTGGAAATAAAGATAAATGGAAGATCTTTCCAGGACGACGGTCATATCTGACTTTACTGTGAATTACGGTGACAAAATATTGTGAATTTGAAAGTCGAAGGAAACAGTTTTTTGTGGAAGCATGGAAAACACAGAAGTTGTTATGTGTGAAGGCATGTTGTGCCCACTGGCTGGGTGGCTGCAGCAGATATGACCTAACCATTTAATCCTGCCAACAGACTGTAAACATAGCCATGGTCATCTTTCAAGTTGTGTACAGTGGTAGTGGTATTCCGATTAATTGATTTCATCGATGGTGGATTGGTTCATGCTTTCTCCAATCGAGGAATCGATCACAATCTTGTGTGATCGATCATTTTTTATTATGTTCATTTGGAAATTCATTCCCTGTCGTTCCGTGACTTTACCTCCGAGATCGTTGCATGTTGAGTAAAAAAATTTACAGGAAGAGAGAATATTTCTGATTGGCTATCCCACCCCCTTCTCCCAGTTACCCATGAGTGGCGCCACTGCCCCGACGCGGCGCTGCCAATGGGTTAGGTCTGGTGAGTGAAAGTAAGCCCTAGCATGTCTAGTAGTCTATGTACATACGTCGACATGGCGAAACCGCAATTAAAAAAACATGCTTAGAATTATATATTGATAAACTTAATATATGATTGATCACTAATCGAATTCGGTTAGATAAACCAATGATCAGACATGAACATTTTTACCAATTCCCAACACTGTTGCCTTCCATTTGAAAACAGAATTAGAAGATTGAAGGAATTAGAGTCTCTTGTGGAAACAGTTAGCATGTGTGTAGGCAGCACTAACTGTCTAGGTGGATGCGGCAGATATCTACTGGATATGACCAAATCATTGAATCCTACAAACTTACTCTAAGGAACCATGCACCAATGTGCTGGACATGGTCAAGGTCATCCTTCTAACTGTGCACTGCAACAATAACTCTGAGGAAACATGCCTTCCATTTAAAAAACAGAATTCATAAATTTTTCAGTGAGTTCAAATAATCTTCACGCAGATATTGTTTTCAGTTGCCTTGTGATGAACAATATTTGGGATTAGGCAATTGATTTCTCCCAGCGTCAGTCTTTGTAGCATTCCCTTGACTCAATGGAAACTGTAATTGGCAAAGTGTGAAACGTCTTCCATCATCGTATCCACTTTGTAACCTGTTTTATCAGATCACAGTAGAGCACTTATTCAACAGACCCACTCATATGGCCCTTTCAACTGCCACAATTTACAAAACAACTATTAACTAATTAACAAGTTATTCTGCCTTGTAATTTGCTTGGTTGATAGATATTTTTTATTTTGCCATTTTGGAACTAAAAGTTAGTATACTGAACTTCCCACTACATTCACAGCTATTTTGTACGATAGGTGAATATATTTAAAACAACATAGCATTTCATTCTTGTACAGCTACAGATCAAGTCTAACCTAAACATAACCCTTTGAATAGTTTTAAATTCTAAAAACATCAACAGCTTCACAGGTTAGATTTCAAATAATATTACACTATTTCAAGGATAACTTTATTCAGATACTATTCCCAATGCGATGTTATTCTCTTGTTTGCGATATCCTGATAATTGTGAAAAGTACATAGAAGGATAACAAGGTGTCCTATACATGAGACCCTCATATACATGCTGTGGAATGTTAAAAAGTACATAGAAGGATAACAAGGTGTCCTATACATGAGACCCTCATATACATGCTGTGGAATGTTAAAGTACATAGAAGGATAACAAGGTGTCCTATACATGAGACCCTCATATACATGCTGTGGAATGTTAAAAAGTACATAGAAGGATAACAAGGTGTCCTATACATGAGACCCTCATATACATGCTGTGGAATGTTAAAAAGTACATAGAAGGATAACAAGGTGTCCTATACATGAGACCCTCATATACATGCTGTGGAATGTTAAAAAGTACATAGAAGGATAACAAGGTGTCCTATACATGAGACCCTCATATACATGCTGTGGAATGTTAAAAAGTACATAGAAGGATAACAAGGTGTCCTATACATGAGACCCTCATATACATGCTGTGGAATGTTAAAAAGGAGCCAACTGTCATCCACTCTCATGATGTTAACTATGTTGCACATATGATCCTAAGATGTCATCCACTAAGATGTCATCCACTAAGATGTCATCCACTAAGATGTCATCCACTAAGATGTCATCCTCAGCCTCTAGCTGACACAGCAACATGACTCCAAAATCCAGATGGGATCAGAAGTAAATCGGATTTTTTAGCCAACCGTTTATTGATAATATACTTCAACCAATACTTGTTTTGATACAGGCATGTCCAGATCAATAAAAACATATCATTTAAAGTAAATCTGAAAGCAAAATAACATGTCAACAATATGCAAAATCTCTCGGCAAAACAACGATAAATTCTATGAGATCCCAATGGCTTCAGTCGACTAAACAGTAACATGAAACAGCTCCGCAACCGAACAACACAGAACACTTAATAGTGTTTCAAATAAGAGAACAGTCAATATGAGATGATGCATGAGCACAACTGCTATATATCACCCAGACTCCGACTCAGCAACAGACCCACCTTATGGAGAACAGCACACTCCACCATTCCAGCATGTGCCATCACTGAACCTAGATTCGTTATGCCAATGATGCCTCATCAGTCCTTCACTATCCCCTAGACACAGTCCCCCTTCCCATCAACCCCTCTCGTGCCGAGGCGTAATTACTCCCTCTGCTATTATCCGCACAATTGCACACTCATTATATGTAGTGGATGCTGTGCACATACAAGTCCACGGTTATGCTGGTGTTATTTAGACCAGTGCCACATCAGGTCAATTAAAGTAATGTTTATTCTACAAGCCTTGGGAGGACAGAGTCATTACCATAGCTTCAAAACGCTGGATGTAATAAAGATGTATTTATGGCGATACCATCATACATATATACATTCCATATCCAAATACCATTAACTAGACCTGCAATACACAATCGCCAGGATTTTATCTGAGAGTCTATTTCTGTCTTGTCCAAGAACAGTTTATGATATCCACTTTATGGAAGTATTACCAGGAAACTTGTCCAGGAATCAGACTACTAGTGACAGCGACTGATGTCAGCAGCAGTGCAAAACAAACAACACATTGACACTCGTTCTTTGACATTGTTCACCTAATATTTTTTTAGAATTGTCAAAGACATTCTAACTAGGTTTAAGCAAGCCCATTTGGCATTTCCCCTGGTGGCAGAAAATCGGGGTCCACAACTGACCGCCTTATATCTGAATCCGCATAATAACAAGGCGCACAATAACGAGGTGCGACTGTATGGTTGGTTTGTACAACAGTAGATGAACAGTTGAAGATGACAGAAATATCACTTTTCTTGCGTTTTATTGTAATGAAAAAACTCTTCAATAACTGAGGAAAAATGAGTCCAGGTTAGAATTTAAAAATGTAAAATAAATCTTTGAACTACGCCAAAATTGGAAAATTTCTTCTACCGGTAGGTTTTCTGGTGTTCCCGACAACAAGGCAACTCTTTACAATACAATGTTTTACAATACCACAACCAAAAGTAGGACAAAATGGTGGCCATCTTGAATATATGAGGCGATCTTTAATAGTGGTATAGTTAGAACATTCAAATTGCAACGGATTTTCGCCGGTCCGATAGGAATCCCTGTTTAATATTAACTACATATTTTATACTAAAGTTATACTAAAATGAAGCTTTGACTCTGCGCCTCATGATGACATCATTCAACTCATCAATATTCATGAGGCTCACCCATGAAATCCCCTTCAAGCAGCCACGAGGTCGCTACAATCGGGTTGACAGCATGCTGTCAGCACAGGTGACTCAGGTTGATGCGCAAAAGAGGTCATATTGAAAAAAAAATTTTTTTTCTTTCTGGGCATATAAAAAATTAAATACAACGTCGATGAGAACAAACTAATCTTCACTGACTTTTTTAAGATTTTAAAAATTATAAAATTTAAAGCCTACAGGACGAATTGAAAATTATTAATTTCTAAGTCATTATCAATAGCTCCACATGTAATCCAGCGTCATCAACTGATAAACAGTATTCTTACCTCATTTTTCCTATGCCTGTGCATCTGTGGCATTGACCCCACCTCCGCCCCATAGTGAAACCCCTCCTGACTCCATGCAGGAGAGCCGTGACAGGGTCAAGGAGAGAGATGATGCACTGTGTTATAAAACTTGTACACATGTTAAGTTTCAGAAATGTCAATCCAGGAGATTTATACGTAAATCGGAGGGTCTCGGAAAATCGGGGATTTATACGTAAATTGGAGGGTCTCAGAAAATCGGGGATTTATACGTAAATCGGGTAGTCTCGGAAAATCAGAACCGGTATTGACCATTTTCTGTTGACTGAGAAAAACATACTTGAGTCAGCCGGAAATAAAACCCAATTAGGCCGAGTTCGGAAAATAACATAAAAAAATTTGTTTTGGTTTCACTGAAAATCCAGAAGATTGGTTCTCCTTTCCAGGAGATCAGGAGATTTGGTGGATTTCCAGGAGTCTCCTGGCGAATGCAGGAGACTTAACCTGTATGCTTGTATGCAGTGGTGGCTGTTGTCCTGTTCATTAAAGCTGTTTCCTCAAATGGTTCAGCCCACTGCGAATATGGTTTGTTTATATCCAGATGTGTAGTCCATGACTCGTAATGTGCGCAGTCTATTTAATAAAGAAATGCTTACTTTTGTTCAAATCATCGAAAGAATGGACTTCAGTCGAACGTTAGATTTAGTATGGATCAAAATAGTGGATATCCAAAATGGTTACCACCGTGTGAGTCAATGCCGATCATGGGCGTGACTTCAATCTTCTCGTCGAACACATGACAAATTTATGAAATTTTACCTAGGGTAAAAATCATGATCAGCATTTTGATTTTCAATTCACAAGCATTACGTAACGTAATAGTTTGTCTGATGATTTCACCAAAACTATGTAAAAAAATTGCACAGATGAGCTAGCATGTTGCTGTGTATACTAGGTAGGTTTGGTTTTTCACAAAATTAATTTGAAATGAGACTAAAAAAAAAATCAAATTGAGGAGGCATCTTTAAACTTTGATTATATATTATATATAAATATATATCATGTCGTCGTTACCTTGATATCACATTTGGATCCATGACCAGCGCAGTCACATTAGCCATTACAGGGAAGTACTGTTTGTTCGATGGTTTCACCAGTCATTTATCATTTATTTCCCGGCGTTTGAGTTCTATTTTTGCAAATGGAGTGTTCAGGCTTTTGTAGCGCCAACTGGCTGGACAGTCCTTCCTTCGCATCACTCAACTCCCGAAGCCCATCAACAACCAGCACCCAAAATGGAAGAACCGTTACTTGCGCCATTTCAGCCACCCTCAGCAGGGCTGTTCCGATGGGCTGGATGGGCCATACAAGCGTGTCTTCCCCACCAACACTCATGCCTGGCTGTCATATGTATGTGCCTCCGTTCACTAGGTGAGATTCGCTCGGCTGCCAGAACAGCTTCCTGAATGTGAACTCACATCGCTCTACAAGGCGACATGCGGTGCCTTCTTCGATGAGGTCAGCCTTCCTGATAAGGCTAACGATGAAGTCGTACACCCTCGGCGTGGCCTACGCACATGTCACCCACCCACTGTGCTGGATATGTAGTTCAACCGTACCTTAGAATTGATGTATCATTATATAATTATGCATTTTAAGTTGTTGTAGTTCTTGGATGTGAGCTACATTTAAACAATCCAAGCATCACAGTGGAAATTGTTTCATTGACGGGACACACGATAAATCTGTGCTGTGGACAATAATTGTTTGTGCAGACAGTAACTTTACTGGTAGGGTCTGAACTGGATTTCTTTCCATTGAATAGTTGATAACATATTGTTTATGTTGCCGCAAGAAACTCTTCTGCTGGTAGTGAAAGTAACCACATAAGTACGTGTGGTGTAGCATTAAAAGAAAACCAGGACTATTGAACTGTGACTCGGGTGGTAAGGGTGAGATTTAGCAAGTCATGGAAGGTAGCCAGTCGGACTACCAACCTTGCAAAGTGACATAGCCCAAGAGCTTCTTAAGTAGCCCACTTGCTAATCAATTCTTTGATGATAGAAAGTAACTAATTTGAAGATAGAATATATGAACAACATCAACAACAAATAAAAACATCAAAAACAAACAGTTTTGAAACATTTATTTTCAAGGCAGGATCAATACAGTGTAATACATAATACTGAATAAAATACAGTATACAATTGTACATGTGACAGATTGTTTTGTTTTCATAACATGATACACCAACAGTCTACATGAAAAGTCTCCAAGCACCACAGAACATCAGGTCCTGTGAATTTTATTAACATTCCATTTATTTTTGCTGCGTCTAAAATATTGCAGCTCTTTAAATATTTCAAGTCGCCATGCAGGCCAGTGTAATAAAAAATTGAAGTCGCCCGAAGCCATTTTTGGTGCAACCGGGGACTGCTAAATCTCATCCCTGGGGTAGTGTTAGAAATAGAACATCACCTCCCAATTCTGCTGGAAGTGAAAGTAACTACAGATGCATGTGTGGTAAGAGTAAAACTGAACTGAAATAGAACTGAAATGAGTGGTTCATCACAATTTGTTTTATTGTAACATGATGTTGAGATTACTGCTGGGACTCATTCGGGGGTGAACATGTTAAAGGGAGGGGGAATGAGGCATTGATCCCTGCCCTGTAGTGACACCCTTCCCGACTCCACGCAGCATTGTGGTGACAGGGTCAAGCAAAAAGAGAGGAGGCAGGCGCTGTGTTGTAAAACTTGAAGTGTTGGATGTTTTGCCCTGTTTATTAAACTAACTTTGGTTTATATATATCTATATATATATATATATATATATATATATATATATATATATATATATATATATATATATATATCATGTCGTCGTTACCATGATATAACACATTCATTCAATCATTCCAAGTGTAAAAAAGCATATATTCTGTTAAAACATTGTTTTTGTGCACTTTTGCGATCCAAATAGTGCCACAGTGAGTGATAATACAAGCTGGTGATGCTCACTGCAGAAGACACTAATGCAACATGACACTGTTTGGACCAAACAAATTTGCAAAAACACCATATTTGTTTATGAATATGTTTTTTGCACATGAAATTATGTTTCATGCTAAGAAATGCCGAAAAAATAATTTTTATTTCAAAAACAAAAATATCAGGTCGGTGGATCCGAAAACCAACTAATAAATAATTAATCCTGAATCACATAAAACAACATGGTTTCAGTATGTTGAAACCAGTTGAGGATGTGCAAAGCCTTCTAGTAAGGATGGACAGCAGTGAAGAAGATGGGTCTGAGGGTAAATAGTCAGGAATACATGGCATGTATCACTCTGTGTTATGATTTCACTTAGGAACTGTCAAAAAACATTGTTAGCTCATTTATAATACATAATATGAATGATTGTGTGAACATATTTACATCAACTTACAATGAGCATGGTTGACTGAATTACTTTAATTTTGTACTTGAGTAAAAGTAAAACTAATTCACCTAAAAATTACTTGAGTAAAAGTACTTTGAAAAAGTACTTGAGTAAAAAGTAAAACTACTTTTCAAGAGTACTTGAAGTAAAAGTAGAAGTAAAAATAAAACACTTAGAAATAACAACAAAATCATGAGTAATATTATATAAATTATACTTGGTCTGTCACCCTTGAACATGGTGCTCACTTGGATGCTTGGAAAATTACATTATCATTAATGAGAGCTCACAACATCAAATCATTTCAGTTAAATACAGAACTTAATTAATGATGAGGCACAATCTGTTTTTTTGTCAACCTGTTCCACTGGGGTATGGGAGGAGCTAGATTGTACAACAGGATATGTAATGTACACGCAGGTGTGATTGTATCTGAATACATAGAGGGTCAGTCCAGTAGTAGTAGTAACTGTAGAAACTGATCAGAGGTAATACCTAGCACTGTCCATAGTATTTGATGCCTAGCTGGTGAAGCCATCTGGCTTGTGAACCCCCACCTTCTCATGTCTTCCCAGATATGTCTTATCAGCTCACACAAACACAGAAACAACAGTTTTTAGCAGCTACCTGTGTTGGCTACCTGGTACCAGCTGGGGCTAGAATTGATCAGAAGACAGACCAGTGCAACAGAGGAATGCTGTTGCTAATTGCAATTAAAAGTGTGGCCTGTCAGGGCCCCTGTCCCTGTCCCTGATATTATGGGTCAGCTTGAATAAGCCATTGCTGAGAAAAGATGCTGCCAAATGGCAGAGTATCAATTCTGTACTCTTTAGTTCTGTAGAGTAATCATTATTATGAATTTATTAAACATCTCAATATGAATTTTATTCATGAAAATTAAATGCTATTTAATGCTGACGTAAGCCGGTAAAGCCACTGCTGACATTGGGCTAAAATCGGTGGTGTTCTCGTTCCATGATGCACGTTCGCTCATGAATATCAGAAATGTGTCAGTGTATACATTGTCGAAATTGCAAATTTTAATATTTATAATATGTATTGGAAACTTACTGATTAATAGTTTATATGGTGCAATGGAGACATTTGCAACATGGGTTGAGATGGCGTTCTAGCGTTGTGTGCTCGAAGTTACATTTCATTTCAATGGCCTTGACCTGACCTATGCCAATATTTGGCAGACTTCGTTCACTGACCTATATATATATATATATATATATATATATATATATATATATATATATATATATATAAAACAATGGTTGCATCGATTTCCCAGAGGTTTGTTTGTATGCAAATATGATCATGAACTGGCATGTAATTGGATGATATTAATAGCATTTAGCCTGGCGACTATGCACAGTTTATGAAATGTCGTTGACGGTGGAGCGCCACCAGCAGCACCAGTTCAGCCAAAAATTAAACGAAAATATATTGCGTAAGTAAATAAAAGTAACAAAGTAAAAAGTCACGTTACTTCAGATAAAACTACTTCATTACAAGTAAAAGTATTTACTAAAAATTCTACTTCTATATATATGCCAATTACTTGAAATAACTACTCAATTATTGTAACGAAGTAATTTTCCTTCGTTACATGCCAACCTGCCAACCTTGCAGTAGGACTCGACTTGTTATTATGCTGAGAAAGTAATTTGTACCATCAATATTATCAGGCACTGCAGGCATTTTATCGTAACGAGACAGCCAAGTCCCTAATGTGAGACATGACAACTGAAACAGCTATCACTGTCCATGTCATGCAACCAGCCCACTTGGCTGGCTAATCTCTACACAATACAGTCTGCTTGCCTGTGATAAATAACAGGCTATCTTCCAGTTGTTTCATGCATCAGAAGCAGTAATCAGATGTTTATTTTGTTTCTGATGTGCATCAAACAGAACATCTGAAGACTCTATAGCTATGAATGTTTAGCGACTAGATCTGATGGAGTAGGATAGGTTGATCCTGAACCTTTTGGATTTTTACGTTTACAAATTGTTTTAACCAAAATCAGTGAGTGTTGATGGCAACCTTGTAATATAATTTTATGCAATTTAAAATTTTAGATACTTATTTTTTGGTTAAATGATATTTGTAACCATGTAGAACTATGTAAAATTGCAGCATGAATTTATAATTAATCAGCAAAATATATAATTATATATACATGTATGTCACAGTCAATCTGCGTAATCAGTCATTTCGCATAATGACTGTCATGTTTAGGCATTACGCGAAATGACTGTTTCACTCAGGCATTTCGCAAAATGACTGAAAATTCCAGTCATTACGCGAAATTACTGGAAATAAGGCACTGTTATTACACAGTTTGACTGCTGACCATTTTAGTCATACTGTGTAATAACAATTTGTGTACTTTTGTCATTATATATTGTTCTAATGTTAACTGTGTATTAATGTCAGCTTTCATAATTCTTCCGACATTCACATTACTCAAGTAGATAAACAAAGTGAATAAATATTTGCTATATATTTGCAAACAGCAACATTTTGCTAATAATTTATCCCTCTCTGGGTACAAGATTCTAACCCTCCCAAGATTCTAACCCTCCACCTTACACTTTGATTGACAGCTATCTCACTAGTGTTCTCTGATTCGATGGACAGGTAATGGATGACCCAACCATTCTCCAACTGGTAATGCTAACTGCCTGACAATGGTGACAGTCTCAATTGGCTATTGTGCATTGCCTCTCCTTATAAAAAGAACACAATCAGTAGGTTTTAATCACTTGCCTCTTGGCATAGCTATCACAGTGGCACAGGATAATTACGAAGTACAATTTAAGGAAGAACTTTACAAAAGTTTCAAATATGTCAAAAACATATAATTCCCAAAGTGGAATATTTCAATACTATAAAACAACTCAAGCTTGCAGCAACTGCTGAATCTTCAGTCACGCTACAAATACTACATACTCAGAAAGAACCAATTTTTATTTGTGGTTTCTTATGCTGAACATTGTTTCTTGATTTTAAGTGTGATAAATTTACCAGACATTTCAAAATTTGAGGGGTTGATAAAAGTCCATTTAATCAATACAAATATTCCAACCTATAATAAATGAGGTATGGGTGGAAAGATAAAGTTAAATAATCTTCCAAATGTGCCATCGCTAACATGTAATTGTGCAGTAATGACATCTTACCAGAATTTTGTCATATAAATTACTCCACAGCCCCACATGCAATTTTGGTGGCTTGCATAACATGATGTTGTTTCATTTTGATTTGGTAATGGTGAAATGTTATACCTTCATTCATTGATCTACACATTGAAGCCACATAGGTAATTCCCTTTAAGGGTTTTCTCAGTAAGAAGCTTCAAGTTAATATCCACAACAGTTGTATTAGATACCAATTCAAGCCTTAATCCTTTCTCTGTTAAATTCTTCCTCTCTTTATGTAAGCCAGGAAGTTCACAATGAAAGGGTCTTTCTTCAGTTAGTCATAAATTGCAAGAGTGAGCACAAATGAAATCTGTCAATACTGTCTCACAAAAGTCAAGAAGTCCTTTCATGATTTGTCACATTAAGCCGTGAGCCGTGCAAACAAATTAATTTAAAAGTGAAGTTAAACCAATTGCTAAGTTTACAATAAAAGACACATTGATTAACATCACGATTATGAGTATATTACAAATACAACATATTACAATATATATATTTTTTATTTATTCTCACCATTTTGGCTTAGGTAGTTTTTAATTAAAATTGGATAATAGTTTAAATATGCTCTTATGTTTCGCAGATATCAAATTTGTCAATGCAGTGACATTGAGAAGTTGACATAGAAACGGAGTATACAGTGATGCACACTGAAAACAGAAGTGATTGGATAAAATGTCCTGAATCTCTTAAATCAATAGATTTAACAAGATTTGCCATCCAAGCCAAAGGCCCAGATGGCAAGTGGACAAGGAAGCCATTGGCTTATTGAGAGTCCAACAATGTTCATCTACTTATAGCCCGCCCTCCTGAGATATATGTCAACCTTGTTTTTAAACATATTCACGCTGCTAGCAGTTACACAATCTGTAGACAATTTGTTCCATTCATTTATTGTCCTCTGTGAGAACGAGTGCTTCCTGATGTCCAATCTACATTGATCCTTTACTAATTTTACCTCATGTCCTCTAGTTCTGCTATCCTTCTTGAGTGAGAAAAACATATTTCTATCAATATTTTCATACCCATTCAATATCTTAAAAACTTCAATCTGATCTCCTCTTAACCTCCTTGTCTCTAGAGTTGTTAAACCACATTCTTTCAGGCGTTCTTCATAACTAAGGTCTCTCAGTTCTGGAATCATTTTAGTTGCTCTCCTTTGTATGCGTTCAAGCGTATCTATATCCTTCTTACGATATGGTCTCCATGCTTGTATACAGTATTCTAAATGAGGTCTAACTATTGCTTTATAAAGAGGTATAATTAACTTTTTTCCCTTGTATGTTATGTTTCTTCTAATCAATCCAAGAATTTGATTACCCTTTGAAGCTGCAATACCACACTGCTCTGAAACTTTCATATCAGCGCTTATTGTAACTCCTAAGTCCTTTTCTTTTACAGTAGTACCCAGAACAGTATCTCCCATTTTATAGTTTACATTCAAGTTCCTATGTCCTGTATGTAGGCATTTACATTTCCCAAAATTGAACAACATCTGCCATTTCTCAGACCATTTCACTAATCTGTCTAGATCGTTTTGTAAATGTTGTTTATCACCATCAGTATTAACCTTTCTAAACAGTTTTGTGTCATCCGCAAATTTCAGTACGTGACTTGTTATACTGTCGTCCAAGTCATTGATATAAATTAAGAATAATATAGGTCCTAATACTGATCCTTGAGGTACCCCACTCAAAACCGATTTCCAATTTGAAACTTCTCCATCTACTACAACTCGTTGTCTTCTGTCAGTCAGCCATTGTTCTATCCAGTCAGTTATGCTATCCCCGATACCATGGGCTTTTAATTTAAGTAGTAATCTTTGATGTGGCACTTTGTCAAAAGCTTTCTGAAAATCTAAGTAGATAATATCTACTGGCGATCCCACGTCTATCCACTTAGTGATTTCTTCCAAAAAACATAACATATTTGTTAAGCATAACCTCGCTTTAAGGAATCCATGTTGAGATGAATTTAATAATTTATGCTTAACGAGGCATTCTACCATATGGTCTTTAATTAACCTTTCTAATAATTTACAAATCACTGACGTTAAACTCACTGGTCTGTAATTCTCTGACTTATTTCTCGAACCCTTTTTAAATAATGGTATGATGTTTGCTTCTTTCCATTCAAACGGAACAACTCCCTCTTTTAATGACAAGTTGAATACTCTTGCAAGTGGTATACTGATTTGTTCTACTGTTTCCATTAGTAATTTTGGAGGAATCCCATCCACTCCCGGTGATTTGTTATCCTTCATTGCCTTTATTTTCTTAGCTACCAATTCTGGAGTTACAACTAACGGACCTAAATAGTCAGATTTAGCCCCCTGAAATTTAGCATCAGCAACTGGTAATGAACTAATATCTTCTTTGGTAAACACTGAACTGAAGTAACCATTTAGATCTTCCGCCATTAAAAACCCGTGATATTATATTTCCAGCACTGTCTTCTAGAGGTCCAACCTTGTCTTGTACGTTTTGTTTACTCCTGACATATGCATAAAAACTCTTGCTGTCATTTTTTATGTTACATGCTAGTTTTTGCTCATAGCTTCTTTTAGATTGTCTGATTTCTTTTGACAAGTGTTTCTTTCTACACCGTTTTCCTTGTTTTTGGAAGGGAACAAATTTATCGATGATACTCTCAATTTCATATTTTAGAATATTCCAACATTCAATTGCGGTCTTATTCATCAGCATGTTATTCCAATCTAGCTTTGCTAAGTATTTTCTCATATCTTTGTAGTTACCTTTGTGGAAGTTTCTCTTGTACGTTTTCTTATTTTTACTTTCTGATTTTACATTGATGTCAAAATGTATTTGATTATGGTCACTATTACCCAATGGTTCAAATATTTTTACATTGTCCACTAATTCTTTTTGTGATGACAAAACTATATCTAATACATTTTCTCCCCTGGTTGGTTCTAGTACGTGCTGAGTAAGAAAGCTATCCTGGATTAAAAATAGAAATTGTTGGTCCTCAATCCCTGTGCTCTCTAGAGAATTCCATTGTATGTGTCCATGGTTAAAATCTCCCATTATGATACATTCCCCTTTACTAACTTCCTTTATAGCGTTTTTTATTTTTGTGTTGTCCTCTTTGTTTATGTTCGGACTTCGGTAAACTAATCCAATAGTTAATTTTGAATTTCCTGAAACAATTTTGCACCAAACAGCTTCATCGCAATCTGCTTCCCTTTCTAGTTTTATTTCATAAGCCTGAATAGATTCTTTAACATATAAAATAACTCCCCCGCCCCTTCTTCCTATTCGATCTTTCCTAAACATTACATATCCTGTCAGTCCTAATTCAGCATCTGTTATATCTATGTTGGCCCATGATTCAGTTATACCAATTATGTGAGGGTCAATATCTTCTACCATAATGTTTAATTCGTTTTTCTTATTTACTATGCTCCTTGCATTTAAACATATGCATCTATAACGTTTTTCAGAGATGTTTTTCGGATGATTTGATATTGGTTTAACATGCTAGTGGCCTCTTGTTCTGCTTGAGACACCTCTAGGTAACCCCCCTGCACTTCTAGTTTAAAGAATGTTTACTTCCAAAAATATTTGTCATTGTACCCAAGTCACTATCTACTGCTGCTGAAAGTTTGTCCGCAAATACTGCCGCCCCCTTTCCACTTAAATGAAGCCCATCCTTCATGTACATATCAGCCCTCCCAACAAAACTTCCCCATAAATCCACAAACCCAACTTCCTCTTCCCTACATAACTTCTGGACTAACATGTTAATAGGACACAATGTCCTGACTCCACAAAAACAATAGGACATTCTAATTTTCCAACATTCAATTTAAGATACACAATAGAAGACAAATCGTAATTGATACTGCGCAGTGTTTGCTCTGGGTATAATGGCACAAAGCGCACCTAGGAATAAGAACATTAATTTGATAAGTGGTTTCGACCACGTGGAGTAACTTCAATTCCTGGTGTTCTACATGATCCAAAGTGAACCCGAACAATAATCTTTGGCAATATAAAAAATATTTTTGAGTGTGAGAAACAGATAGCTGCTAGGTGGCAATTTCTTAAAATATCTGGCTAGGTAGATGAAAAAACAGCAAGTTTGCCCATATTACTTGTCATTAACCAGGGGAAACACTGTTTCAGTCATTACGCAAAATGACTGCACCTCTTTTCCAGTCATTTCATGTAATGACTGAAATTATCAGTCATATCGTGAAATGCCCGAGTGAAACAGTCATTTCACGTAATCCCTAAACATGTCAGTCATTACGCGAAATGACTGATTACGCAGATTGACTGTAACATATATATATATATATATATATATATATATATATATATATAATATACTTGTTATATTCGATTCAATGGTTTAATGTTGTGACTTGCATCTGCATTTTATGTTCCAATTTCGCTTTTGTTTTCCTTCTTTGAAATATCAATTGCAGACTACTTAAAGTTGCAGTTTAATAGTTTTGCATAGTTCTGAAGAAATTCATAAACAACCAGGTGACTGGAATCTATTAATAACTTAATCGTTTTTCATGGTCTGTTTTGCCTTTGTTCATAGTGGCATTTCGACAGATTTCAGTTGCCATCTTGCAGTAGTCAGTCTGACGAAGATTAGATAGATTTTAAACAATTATAATCTATCAGTGGATTAGACTGGATGTAGTGTTGGCATAAATTGAACCTTGCAAAGCGTTGTGTTCACAAAGAGCAGAGATGGGCTTAAAGTGCAAACACCTTTCAAGACTTGGTTCTACAGTAATATATAAAAAGGTACGTTCTTATATAGCACAGAATCCATTCCTTGGGATTGCTCAAAGCGCTTTACACTTCACCCCCTGGCAGACCTGTTCATTCCAATGGCAGCTCGACTTTTCTAGGAAGCATTCAGCCTGTAGCCATCTACACAGCTGCGTGAACTGAGGCAACGTTGGGTGAACAAATATACTCAGGCTTCAAAACAGCAGCAAGAGGATTCGAATGTGGGTCGTCTCGATTGAGAGTCAGAGATGTTCTAACCACAGTGCCACTATGTGTGATACTACAAGACTTCATGTCTACTGCTGTATATGTTGTACACATTTCCTTGCCAACTTCTTTGTACTGTGACCACCCCGGGATGCCTCCACCAATCTTTGTACTGTGACCACCCTGGGATGCCTCCATCAATCTTTGTACTGTGACCACCCTGGGATGCCTCCACCAATCTTTGTACTGTGACCACCCTGGGATGCCTCCACCAATCTTTGTACTGTGACCACCCTGGGATGCCTACACCAATCTTTGTACTGTGACCACCCTGGGATGCCTCCACCAATCTTTGTACTGTGACCACCCTGGGATGCCTCCACCAATCCCCCGCCACATTTGGTTAAATAATTAATTAATCTTGAAAAATCAATATTCTCTCATGGTACCACACCTACTGCTTAGATTTCTTTGCTCAGAAAACAATTCCCATTGCAGATTTTAATTGAGGGATGTGTCTGTAGTAAATATTATGATTCAATTTGTAACAATAATTTCTCTAGAAACTATGGAGTGTAAATTGTATGCACAACAGACTAATTTATTAAAACAAACATCTATGATAATCCCATCCATTGTCTTTTGGTCCCAGCTATGCTTTTACACATTATTCTCCAAACAGTCGTTGTATTGATCGCTTCATGCTCCAATAACTTCTTGATTTCCCACAAGAAATCTACATAAAATAACCCGATGTCCTGCATACATGCCGCCACTGGATAATGGCATCCAACATTATCTCTTCTGCACAAAGAACACACCATTGTAGACATCGAAAACAGACATTTAAGTCGATTGTGTTTCTGTACCAACAGGCTAAAACAAAAGCTATGGAGCCACGTGCCAAATGTTGAGCCAAAGAAAATCTAATCACCGTTAAAATAACATTGCGCTCAGCAATTCGATGTCTCTGTTTCTAATCCACTCTGTAGCCGCATTAGGTATTCAGGTGACAATCAACTGGCAAAGGACAATACTGTTAGCACTCCTCAAACAATCATTAACTTCCTTCCTGCCACGCAGCGTATAACATGGGCAGCATACGTACACAGCCACTGCTGACAGAGGTCTCTAGTTGACTGGTCACTGCTGACAGAGGTCTCTAGTTGACTGGTCACTGCTGACAGATGTCTCTAGTTGACTGGTCACTGCTGACAGAGGTTTCAAGTTGACTGGTCACTGCTGACAGGTCTCCAGATGACTGGTCACTACTGACAGAGGTCTCTAGTTGACTGGTCACTGCTGACAGAGGTCTCTAGTTGACTGGTCACTGCTGACATGTCTCTAGTCGACTGGTCACTGCTGACAGAGGTTTCAAGTTGACTGGTCACTGCTGACAGGTCTCCAGATGACTGGTCACTACTGACAGAGGTCTCTAGTTGACTGGTCACTGCTGACAGAGGTCTCTAGTTGACTGGTCACTGCTGACAGATGTCTCTAGTCGACTGGTCACTGCTGACAGAGGTTTCAAGTTGACTGGTCACTGCTGACAGGTCTCCAGATGACTGGTCACTACTGACAGAGGTCTCTAGTTGACTGGTCACTGCTGACAGAGGTCTCTAGTTGACTGGTCACTGCTGACAGGTTTCAAGTTGACTGGTCACTGCTGACAGGTCTCCAGATGACTGGTCACTACTGACAGAGGTCTCTAGTTGACTGGACACTGCTGACAGGTCTATAGATGACTGGTTACTGCTGACAGGTCTTTAGATGACTGGTCACTGCTGACAGAGGGCTCTAGTTGACGGGACTCTGTTGACAGAGGTTTCTAGATGACTGGTCACTGCTGATGGAGCTATATAGTTGACTGTCCACTGCTGACGGAGGTCTCTAGTTGACTGGTCACAGCTGACAGAGGTCTCTAGTTGACTGGTCACTGCTGACAGGTCTCTAGTTGACTGGCCACTGCTGACAGAGGTCTCTAGACGACTGGTCACTGCTGACAGGTCTCTAGTTGACTGGTCACTGCTGACAGGTCTCTAGATGACTGGTCACTGCTGACAGGTCTCTAGATGACTGGTCACTGCTGACAGGTCTCCAGATGACTGGCCACTGCTGACGGAGGGCTCTAGTTGACTGGACACTGCTGACAAAGGTAACTAGTTGAATGATCACTGCTGACCTGTCTTGAATGAACTAGACATTGCTGACAAGACCTGACTAGTCACTGATACTGATGTCGCTGTGGCCAATTAGCTCAGACGTCATTTGTCATTTCACTGTCACATATGAGTTTCCCAACTCTCATCACTTACACAGCTGCTACAAACACCCAGCCTGTCAGTTTTTGCAAAGTTTACACAGCACGACAAATTTTCTGCATTTGTTCACCACAGACTTTCTGCTTTGATATTTAGTTGCTTGACATTCTGGTTTCCATGGCAACCATGGTTATTTTTTGTAATTTTGCCGACAACTGTGAAACACAAGCCAGCTTTATTGAACGGCAGCCACACAAGCGTTGACCTTCTTGACCACATGTGAAAATTTATTGATCCAACAAATAAAGTGAGACAACTCAGCGCATTAACAAATATAAACATAAAATAATTCACACTTTGACCAATCACACTTCATTCTGTTGAAATACTAATTTTGTCAGTATAAAGCAAAAGCTCTTTGTCTGCTGTATGTTCAAGTACATTGCCAAGTGTGCTACATGCTTGTAGGATGACTTCACGTTACATTTCCTGATTGCTCTGGCAGGTTCCAATTTGCCGGCTGTTATAGACCGGAGAACCGAGGACCTGTCATGGACAGCGGGGACACTTCCTACCCACAGAGTTGCAATCGTCAACTCGTTACTGATAATTAACCCCACCCATCAATTGGCCAGCAGTAAGCAATACTTCTACAGTTGCCTGGTTGACGTTTGCCTGGCAGTGACAGCGGCAGTAGTGGCAGTCAGCATGCGGTTGGCATGACAATGTCGTGTGACACGAGACAAGTGTCAGCTTGTCCAACTCAATAATGGCCGACTGTCATCTCCAGAGAGCGCACATCAGCTCATAGAGGCAATCAGAAATTTGTCATCTGGCAGCCGTCCCAGAAGTGATTAAACACTCAGATAGTGGAAACAATCACATTTATAAAATGCCACAGCCGTACCCAGCATTATGTTTGTGCTCCTGAAGCGATAACTCAGCAGTTACACGTCTCTTGAAAGAATATTCTCAACTGGCAGAGATGTTTTCAAATGTTACAAGGCATATTATCACAACTGCAAACAAAACTGTTTCATAACTGTGACTACTGTACTATGACATCTGTATTGTGACATCTGTACTATGACATCTGTATTGTGACATCTGCACTTCGACATCTGTACTGTGGCACTGTCATTCATGGCATAATTTTAAATAATCGACCCCCATCCCTGTATATGACAACACAGCAGTGAAATATGATATATATTCATGCCATGCACTTGTGATATTCCAATACATCAATTGCAACGTCCTCATATTTCCGTTGTGAGGTGGACTTGTCATCTATTGATCCCCGGCCATTGTCCGTTTACTGCAGAAGGCATAGGATAAGACACAGCCTCAGCAATGCTTGTTTAGTCTCCTGCTGGGACGACCAGGAGCACAGTATTCTTGAAACATTTACAAGATTTTCAACAACAATATTTATGCAGAACAACACAACCATCTATGTAAACTGGGTACCTAGAAAGCTGATCAAACGTATGACCTTGCAGCAGTACAGGGGCTTGAACAGACTTGCCCAACATGATGGTATATGATATCAGTCGAGGGAAAGTTAATTATTTTGCAGTAATTAGTTGTAATGAATATGTCATGATATGACAAATGTTGTTTTGAGCTTGGTTGCATGGACCTGATCAGGACAAATGTTGTTCTGAGCTTGGTTGCATGGAACTGATCAGGACAAATGTTGTTCTGAGCTTGGTTGCATTGAACTGACAGGACAAATGTTGTTTTGAGCTTGGTTGCATGGACCTGATCAGGACAAATGTTGTTCTGAGCTTGGTTACACGGACCTGATCAGGACAAATGATATTTTGAGTTTGCCTATAGGGAATTGGACACATCATCAGGATAAATAAGACACAGTCCATTGGACTCAACAGCTAGGGTATGTTTATTTGAGAATAGGTCATAAAATGCATTAAAATACAGCTCTACAACTAACTGTGCATGCTGGCCTTTCTCCAACTTACAAAACAGTCTATTAGCGTAATTGTCTGAGGCCATTATGTTTTGGTAAATAATTTCTTCAAGCATGGATTCTCAATATCTTTTTTGTCAATCATGGAACAATAGGAACTGAAGTGTCTGACCTGACAGTTACTTGTAGTCTTTAAACTACACAACAGTGCACTGCCAAACTGTAAAATGAGTTCGCCAGAAATAGGCCCCCATGGACTACATCCAGAAATGACCTTTCATACATGGACTACATCCAGACATGATCCTATCATACACCACTGTAGCTCTATGTAACTCCACATACAGCACACTGGAGCCTTCTACACCATGCTGGAACAGTGAAAACAGAAGGTGCTCTTAACACAAACAAATGCCACACGATATCTCCTGGGTTAATGAACACATTAGCATACCCATATGGAGTATGTGACCAACTTGCCTCCAGCACTTGGCTCTGGGGGCTGCATAATCAAGTTGACCACTGAGACAATCACTCTGCACCTGAATATGCATGGAACCTTCTGCTCTGGTAACATCAGTTGGCTCTAGCATCAGTGCCTGCTTCAGCGGTCTGTGGCTTTTATGTTTCCTGTTTTATGTTTCAGTATACATGTCAATAAAGCCAAGCAAATAGCTTTCTGACACCTAGCTAGTTTCCCAGGAATGTTACTGACAAAAGTCAAGGACATTCTAAGAGTTTATTGTAGTGCCACATGTGTAATTTTTTATGGATTTATCATATTCAATATGAACTTTTAGGAATTTTATACGAATATGGCCAAATCCCGTATTTATAAGGATTAGTTTCAAATTGACAGGAAACTTGCTAGCCAGATTTCTGATGAAACCAAGTGGATTTCGTTTGATGTAGGCATGTTTCTTAGCCTGATAGATGGCGACACACAATTGGAATCTGACCACTATTGCCAATAAAACCAATGAAAAGCTATATACAGATTTATACAGAATTTTGAGTGAAAAATATGGTTTCAACCAAAATACAACACCATCTCCATTGTAGTTATGTATAAAATGTTATATATTAAGGGTTTCAGGGCTAAAAGAGATAAATCTGTTTTTTGTTTTTGAGAAAAACTTACTTCTGTGTCTCATCCTCATACTGAAGATGGAAACTTGTAAGTGATATTGGAATAAAGTGAATGGTAGCAAGGGATGAAATATTTATTGCAGATTTCAATTCTGAAATTTCATCCAATTAGAAGTTTCCCAGAATTGGTGTTTATCGTGGTTTGCCCCGAAACCCTTCATATGCAAATAAAATGTGACAGTTTCTCCAAACTATCATATTGTACTTATGGGTATATGCAAGATTTTATGCAATGATGCTACATTTAATTCCTACAATGTCTTCAGCAATAGGCTTCATTAGATCAAGATTGAATATCTTGCTGCAGGCTAGCAGAAAATCATTAGCAGTTCTAATATATTGCCGCTTAACATTAACTTTGTCATTAACATGAATATTTTAACCATGTATGCAGTGTCACCTTATCTTACAGTTTGAAAACATATTCTGCACCGTTTTTATTTTGTATTTAATATTTCTAATAACTTTTGTGTACCATGGCAATTTCAGATGAGATGAATGGCCATGTAAATTTTTAACATATGGCAATTTTGAAGATATTTTTGGCCATGGCAATTTTTATATCTTTGAGAAGAGGCTACAAACATAGGTAAAAATTCAATCTGTAAGTCTATACATTGTGTTATACCTGAAACAATGAGGCAACCACTTTATTCTTCATGCAACATTTGAATCAAACATGTGTCACTGTTTTACTAGCCATCTAAAAACAAGCAACTATATAGTAGAAAAAAGGATGAAAACACTTGTATTAAATCCATACCATTGCAACAAATTAAAAACAGCTGCAAATGTAATTAAAGGTAAATACAACTTCAAAGACTGCCAGGTGTTGGCTTAACACTTCAAGGGCAGGTTTTGTTGTATAAAATCAGGAATAAAGACGTTTCTTTATATCTAGTTCATGTAGCCTAGCTGCACTGGTTATCAGGTTTGAAACAAATCATGATTTAAAAAAAAAAAATTTAATCGGATTTTTTTAATTTAAATCGGATTTATTTGATTTTTGTGATTAATTTTGTTTTTGTTTTTTTTAATCTGTTATATAGATAATTTATATAGATGTTTAAATTTGTAAACTCTTTCAAACATGTTCTATTCAAATCGATTTGGGTTCTTGTCTTAACAGAGGTTAAATGATTTTTGCTTCTATAAAGACATTAGACAATGTCCACAAGGCCTCACCCCCTGTAGTTGCATAATCTGTCTTGGAAAGGAAACCATGCTGTGTGTCTGTGGCTGTAGCAGTGGTAATTATTGTTTGCCTATAGGGTGGATTAGCACCTGTCCAGGGCTCTGTGTACTCTAAGGGTCTCTTTTGACAAAGTGCCACATCAAAGATTACTACTTAAATTAAAAGCCCATGGTATCCGGGATAGCATAACTGACTGGATAGAACAATGGCTGACTGACAGAAGACAACGAGTTGTAGTAGATGGAGAAGTTTCAAATTGGAAATCGGTTTTGAGTGGGGTACCTCAAGGATCAGTATTAGGACCTATATTATTCTTAATTTATATCAATGACTTGGACGACAGTATAACAAGTCACGTACTGAAATTTGCGGATGACACAAAACTGTTTAGAAAGGTTAATACTGATGGTGATAAACAACATTTACAAAACGATCTAGACAGATTAGTGAAATGGTCTGAGAAATGGCAGATGTTGTTCAATTTAGGGAAATGTAAATGCCTACATACAGGACATAGGAACTTGAATGTAAACTATAAAATGGGAGATACTGTTCTGGGTACTACTGTAAAAGAAAAGGACTTAGGAGTTACAATAAGCGCTGATATGAAAGTTTCAGAGCAGTGTGGTATTGCAGCTTCAAAGGGTAATCAAATTCTTGGATTGATTAGAAGAAACATAACATACAAGGGAAAAAAGTTAATTATACCTCTTTATAAAGCAATAGTTAGACCTCATTTAGAATACTGTATACAAGCATGGAGACCATATCGTAAGAAGGATATAGATACGCTTGAACGCATACAAAGGAGAGCAACTAAAATGATTCCAGAACTGAGAGACCTTAGTTATGAAGAACGCCTGAAAGAATGTGGTTTAACAACTCTAGAGACAAGGAGGTTAAGAGGAGATCAGATTGAAGTTTTTAAGATATTGAATGGGTATGAAAATATTGATAGAAATATGTTTTTCTCACTCAAGAAGGATAGCAGAACTAGAGGACATGAGGTAAAATTAGTAAAGGATCAATGTAGATTGGACATCAGGAAGCACTCGTTCTCACTGAGGACAATAAATGAATGGAACAAATTGTCTACAGATTGTGTAACTGCTAGCAGCATGAATATGTTTAAAAACAAGGTTGACACATATCTCAGGAGGGCGGGTTATAAGTAGATGAACATTGTTGGACTCTTGATAAGCCAATGGCTTCCTTGTCCACTTGCCATCTGGGCCTTTGGCTTGGATGGCAAATCTTGTTAAATCTTGTCTCTAACCAGAATACAAACTGGTACAGTATTAAACAACTGAGTCAACATACTGAATTGGTAACAACTAGCACAAGCTATAAGTGGACTTTAACTCAGGGCTTCTGTGTTGAAAAGATACTTCCTCTGGAAGACAAGTTTGTGTGGCTTCACCGCATTCAGAAAGGGAATAGCTCAAACATACACAATGTCATAAAATATTTGACTATCAGGCTATCTGGTGACAACACAGCTACACAAGTGTGCGCACTTTGTGTTTTTATTAAAAAACATACAAAACTGTGTTGATCTCGATGCTTGCAAACAATTATTTGTGTTAAATTCATATAAATCAGCGATTAAAAAAACCGGAAGTAAAAAAAAAAAATCATAAATCAATGATTTTTTTGGAGTGATTTAAATCATGATTTAAATCAATGATTTAAATCAAACAACCCTGCTGGTTATACAAATTATGATTAGGTGTTCATATTGCCATATTGCTATTCTTTGTCTTGATGAACTGAATGTTGAATAATTATCTTGAAAATGATCACACAAATTGGCATTTAAAAATTCAAATCCAAATGGTAAATTGAGTTACAATTCAAGCTCAATTGACCAGTGTTCTACATAAATTCTTCTGTCAATAAAAATCAATTCGTTCCGCTTTACAATTGACCTTATATGCTGATTCCAGCAACGTTCCAGCCCTTCAGGATGAATGCAGTTATTCTTATCTCCAAATTTCTTCAGGTCATGTGACAGCTGGCATCCATTTCTATAAGCCAATAATGTGTACTAAAAACCACATAGTGCTCATGTCAACTGACACACTCATTCCCTTTCTATTCAAGTCACAGAGCTTATTCCTTGGGGGGGGGGCAGTGTTTCAGCTTGTGCTTAGTGTATTTTACTTAGGAAGCCATACCAGGACTATTCAATGCTACACACTGTAGGGAAATGCACTGCCAGGAAATGCACTGCCAGGAAATGAACCACCGGGAAATGCACAGCTAGTGTTATGCACTACAAGAATGTTGTCCCTGAGTACACCGATACAACAGAACATAATAACACTTGAAACAAATCTCACCAGAAATCATTAACCATCAACTAGATATTTGCCTAGCTTTTTATTACATTTTTTAAGTATTCATTAAAATTTGATAAAACAAATTGTACTGGCATACATCCATGTGTGCAAGATCTATTTTTGGGTTTATATTTTCTTCTGTGGTTTGTGGAGACTGATCGTTGATGTGGTGTGGTGGTGGGTTGGAGTGGATACTCTGCTTCCTTCGCTCTCGCTGGACTTGGAGATGAGAGAGCCATTTCACGTTGTGCCTACATGTCTTGTGTAGGCATTGACATAGAAACTTGCAGATCTCTACTACAACCATTCTTGAAGTGGAGCATTGTGTAATGCATATTTCTTGGTGTTGACTATTTCTCCACTCTCTTCAGCTACACATCCATCCTGCATCCTCAGGTCGTGTCGCTGGGACACCACTTCAGCCTCAGATGCTTTCTGTACAATGTTTCTCCACCCACACGGGCCCTCGTCACATCCAGGCTCTCTGCCAAGCTCAGCCCCGTTCACTCCTTGACCTTTCTGACCCCGCTCTTCTTCTGTCTGCCTCCTCTGTGTCCTCCACTCACTGTGCTTGCAGAATTGTTTCGGAGACGTTTCTCGATCTCATGACATGACCAAAACACTGCGTCTTCTCACCACAGTAAGACGTTTTTCATGCTGACCAATGTGTTCATCTCCTCTAGCCAATAGTAGTGTTACTAGTACACTTGGCATATATCCTCCACCATGTACGAATGTATACCACTTGTCTTTTGTCCCACTTGCTGTCTTTGTCAACATGTTTCTGGAAACCAGATGGCTGAGATGCACCTGCCAAACTTCAAAACCAATTTTTAGGAAATCATTACCATTCTGACCAGCGACAACGGGTCCACTACCAATTACATTTAAGTTCCCGTATGTCGGCCTCATAAATTCCAGTGAGCAATCCCATTGGTTAACACAGCAACCGAAAAATCAGCCTTTCAAAAAGCCAATCTGTCAAAGGTACTGTTGTAGTCAGAAGACCCTGGTGGCGAGGGTGAATGCGCTGTCTATGACATGTCATAATGCTTAGATGAAACTTATATTATGCCCTGACATAGTCCAACACTCCCTGCTGTACTACAACATGCTAATGCACAAGCCTAATATTTAAGGTAGCTTGTATGCTTGTCTTAAATTTAGTAGTTTCAGTAGTTTTTAAGATAACTTAACCATCAATCTTCACAGATTGTAGTTGAAATACTACATAATATTCCAGAATAATTATATTTGGAGTTTTTCATTTATTTGGTTATGTTACAAGATTTTAAAAACATTTTTGTAAATGTGAAAAAAATAGCCACAAAACGCGAAATTATAATGTTTGGAGAAAATCCCCAAAGAAATAAATGACATACAGTAAGTATGACAGTGACCCACTGGAGATTTTGGTTAACATAAACGAATTACGTCTGCTGCACCACCGTGAATGAATTAATTAAACAAAAGTTGAATGACAGCCTAAAGTGGCAGTGTATTTTTAACACAAACCCTTCACCAATCGTAATTTCAAACCTTGTTGCCGACCTGAAAGAAGCATTCATATGCCAAATTGCAGCCTTAGTAAGTGATGTAGTTTTACATATTGTTGACAAAACATAATGGCCATTGCTAATATTAACATGTCCCCTTAATTTGCCGCCACAATGGCCCTTGAATCTGTATTTATAACGTGTTGTCATCTATATTAGATTACGCCAGCCATCTGACCAACACGTGGCATGTTTACGATCGTTTTGATTAGCCCGTTATCAGCGGGGTCACCAGTTCACACTTACATGCCATTTCCGATATAGTTTCAAAGGCACAATAAACTACATTATCGCTGATATTTGCTGGTTTAAGGACATGATTTAGTTAGGTAGACCAGTAACCAGACAATATGTTCCATGTTCACGGTGAACGAACAAAGCTGGTTCGAAGATCGGCGCACATGCAGTCGTTACTATGGAAACATCGTCAGCATTTCTAAGACGTCAGGGATTTCCAAAAGGACTGTTTTTTAAAAGGATGGAATGGTGAATTATGACATTAGTGCCCTGTGATTATTTCTGATGTTGACATTCAGTTCAATATTTCCTAGCATGTTGAGGAAATAAATCAACTGACACGGTAGCCATCCCAGCTACCTTAATAGAGGTTAAATCATCAACTTGGTATCGGTAGTGGTAATTTTCCCATCTGTAAAAGGGCATAGCTGCCATTTTGAAATAGCAGTTTCATTCCTCTTCTTGTCGGTCATTGTAAGAAAAAAAAGATATGTTTTATTACCAAGTAGCAAGTACAAGGAATTCGTAGTGTTATGGCGTTAGCACAAACATACACGCATGCACCCAATAACACATAAGGGCATACTTCAATATTGTACACGAACACATGCACGCATGCACACGCACATATGCACACACACATATGAACATACACACACATTCACACACAAACACACTCACATGCACACTCGCATCAAATATATAGTGTATACTGATGTTGTAATTTGGTTAAACGTACAATTAAATCTACTACACCAATAAATAACTACGTTTGTGCCTAGATTAGTTCTCACTTCCCTCTCTCATGGCACTGGCAAGGATAACATTCAGCGCGTTTTCTGCGAACAGACAAACATCACGCAGCAGCATCCATGCACTGTCTATACATAGCAGGCGTCCGACATCAATAATGCACGCCCGACAAACATGTCACTCAAGGCTTGCCCACTCAATTATTTAACAGAACAAACCAGAAACTAATAGTCAAATAATTAATTCTTAAACATTCAGTGCATACGTCAACTGAAGAGGAGGCCAGGGAGTGACGGGGAGTGACGGGTGGGGCTCCTTCAGCTCAATCACCCATTCCAGGGAAGTAGAAATATCCGACCTGGGAGAAGTATATTAGGACCTATTTCCGTAGCTTCTGGCTTCTGTGCGTTGTTATCTAAGATAAGAATGACATGAAGTGCTTCTTGGGTTAAATCATCTGTGACAAATAACACAAATCAAATCACAAAGTGAGGAGGTCAACCCATGCAGGGGCATATTTAGGGGGGACTGAGCAATGGCTCCTTCTTTGGGTCAATTGTTTAGTTTTTTGTTTGTTTGCATGATAGCATGGTAAAATAATGGCTGACTAAAAAGGTACGTTCTTATATAGCACAGCATACAGTCACTGGGACTGTTCAAAGCACTTTACATTTCACCCCCTGGCAGACTTGTTCATTCTAACGCCATCTTGACTTCTTTGGGAAGCATTCTGCCATGCTGCAATTACTGCGCGAAAACTATTCATTCCGATATCCATCTATGTATGTAGCCAGGTACTCATTTATACAGCTGAGTGAACTGCAATGCGGGATGGACGAAATTGCCAAAGCTTCGAAGCGGCAACACATGGATTTGAACCTGGGTTCTCTAGATTGAGAGCCCGACGTTCTAACCATTACGCTACTGTGCCCCACTAAGCTTGCCCCCTTCCTTGCGAGATATGCCACTGAACCCATGTCAGATTGTGGAAGTAATCCAAGCATGCTAGTTCTTGTTAGTCAAATTACCAAGATTGGAAAAATTTTAAATTACATCATCAGATCAACTTAAATTTCACTTATGTGAAAGATAAATGCATAGCATGACACCAGCAAACTGTCCAAATAATTTAAGTGATTTTATTCAACTGTACATAATGACTAAAAATTTAGTACCTCACTAATACATCTTATTGCATTTTCTCAGATATATCTCATTTATGAGTTGTGGGGTAGGAACGGAGGAAGACGTCTCTTTAGCAACCAACGTTCAGCACCAACTGTTGTTAACCTGTATTACTGTGGTGTAACCCACTGACATTTCACTCTCAGTCTGATTGTTCCAAAACAGCTGCATATACAATGGGCCTGCACCGTGCCTTTTGGAAGCAATATCCATGTCTGGCGGCTTTTCTGAAGTATTTCTATGGTCAAGACTACCAAGCACCAGATCACAGTAAACAAGAGTGTTCAGGATATTAGTCAAGCACAGCAGCTTGATGGTTATAATAAAAATGCACGTGATGTGCTTTCAAAGAACTCACAATATTTTTAGCCACATTGTCACACCTCAGAGTTAAATATGTATGCTACAGTAGTTTGATTTCTACATCCCTATTTGAATAGCAAATAATTTTAATAAAATCACAATGTTTGGGGTATCCACCAGTAGTTGATGGGGACATAAACCACTGGTCATGCTCACTAGATGGTGTATCAGCTGTTTAGCTGTCATGTTGAATTTTTAACTTTGGGGTACATAAAACATTTTCTGCAATCCTTAATTATATGTCCAACCGTAACATGTTAGCTAAAGACAGTTAAACACCATGGCTCAATAACTGATCACCGCTGTCACTTATCAGTAGGCACGTCAAACGAATCTGCCTGTTGCCGTTTTGTATCTGCACTAATGATAAATAGGTCACATTTAATGTAATTTTTACCATTAAAAAACGATAGCAATTGCGAATGTGTATATATTATTTAAACGCTAATGAACTAGTCTTTCATCCAATGTCATCTTTTAAAGAATTACTTGAGTAGTTTTTGCACACGGTCGCTTTGAAAAAGAGAAGAATTTGTTTCTGTAAACGCGTGCTGCCACTGCCATGTTTATGTTAATGGGGTACATCACATTTTGACCTCATTAAGCCTGTAAAAGTGCGCATATTTTTAACGAGATAGACGAAATTCTAGTATTCCAATATTTTTTATTTAATTCTAGCTCTATGACATAACATTTGATAGTGACGAAGTTTGGTGATATTTGACTAATTGTAGATCATGGAAAAATACATTTGGTAATTGGAAATATGACAACATATTAAATGACCATTGTTCTGCTATATTGTAATGACTGTATGCATGTGTCTGCTAGCGCATTTTAGCGCCAGCAATTTTAAAATGACCTAGCACCCGCGGGCCTATTTACCTGCATTATCACTCACCAGGAAGTGATTTCTAAAATACCTTTTGTTATGCATTCCTTGTCTTTTAGTGTGGAATACACTTTACTAAGACTGCCATTTGCAACATGTGGTCAGTAATAATTTTATTCATATTTCATGGACAGTATTTTATAAAAAGAAATACAGCAGGCCCTACTTCAGGAAAAAGCTCAAGTAACAATGACAGTTAAGTACACAACAATTTATACTTAAACTTACAATCACGTTATGTTATGTGTTTTGCTTTGTAGATAGTTTCACCACACAGACACCACAGCCAACATACAACTACACACTTGGATTATCATACCTCACATGTGTACCACAACCAAAATATGTTTGTACAGACATTTCAAATTTGTGAAGACATTTCGTGTAGATATTTCATATATATTTCACTTATACAGTAGATATATGTTCAATGTTCAAGTTGATCATTTATGTGTCAGTGTCACAAATATCACCATTGGATATCACCAATGGAATGGTTTTAGAGAAACTCAGGTTAGAAGGTGAATTAGAAACAGTGGCCTGGCTTGAAAGTCAGCAGTGCCGGACTGGAGTAGCAAGCCCAACAGGAAGAGCATTTCAGTTTCGACTGCAGCAATGCCAGAGAAAAAAAACAGTACTTAATAAAGTGCTCTTAGACAAATACCTGGAAGATGCTAGTTGCAGTTAAATATAAAAACAAGGACATGTATACAAAATAAATTATCTATTCAGTTATGCATTTTGGAATTTTTATAGTGGCAGTCTTAAAATATGAAATTATCCCCACATAATTGTGCTAGAGTAATTTTTTTTACATTTCTGAACTTCACAGAGTGGTCTTTACAGTGATAATACACTTGGCGGATCTCTAATAAATAAAAAAATCCATTCTTAAATGTATGCATTTTGTAAATTGCCGTAAAATTGGCAGATACTTTTCTTGATGGTGGCAAACTTTAAATCTTCCCATAGAATTAAGCTAGAGTCAGAATGTTTGCATTTCTGCACTTTCTAGAGTGTTCTATACAATGACACTAACTTGCAACATATTTAATTAAAAAAATGTGTTAAAATTATGCATTTTGAAAATTGGCTTGAAATCGGCAGAAACTTTTCTTGATGGTGGCAACCTTTAAATATTAATACCTTCCCATATAATTAAGTTAGAGTCAAAATGTTTGCATTTCTGAACTTCTGAAAGAGTGGCCGTTACAATGATACTACACATGTGGGGTAAAAAAGAAAGAAAAAATCTCTGACATGCTTATTATCAGTTTTACAATCATCGATCATGTCACGATTTCGATGACAATGTTGGCAATCATTTATTTTCTGACCTAACCATGAAAGCGGCCACGTAGAGTTGCCAAACCTGTTCTCGTTATTATTAATTAACAACTTATAAGATGTGGTATTCCGCCATGGGAAATATACGGCAATACAAACGATACCCCTGGGGCCAGGCTCATGAATAAACGAGTTGTGACGTATTTCGGCGCCAATGCAGTTGTCATAGTTATTATCTACTGGTAGACAATCACAGCTGAGCGTTATTACCGTTACTGTAGCGTAGGGGCCCATGAACAGTTCCTCCCCGACAGTGCCCGTGTACCCACCTCGCGTCCTGTGAGTGTCTGCCCACGTGAACAACTTGCCCCGCGCTCGGCTTCCATCGTGAGCGGCCGGTGGGCGCCATTCAGCAGCACGGCTGTTGTCTGCGTGCCCATGCAGCAACGTGTCGTCTGCGCGTCCCTGCTCGCGGTCTGCACCTCGATGGTGTAGCTGTCGGGCGACGACAGGGTCGAACCCTGGTCGGGGTTGGCGCACGAGTTGGCGCCGAGCACTTCGGCCATGCCAACTTGCAGCGAGCAATATGAAACGTCGATATTGGCTGCCTGGCGCTTCGATGTTGCCTTTTGCGACAACTTTCCCACGATGTCTGTGGCGCCATCAAGCGGAATTTGTCATGTGATCCAGAATGTTGTGTCTGTGCGAGCGTATGTGTGCGGGGTGTGTGCGTGTGCACGTGTGTATCCATCCATCCGCAGCAATTTTCAAATTTCATCTTTACTTCATATACAATACATTCGGAGATGAAACAAATCCCTAAGACATACGTTTTAGTGGTGACTCCTACTTTCACTATTCAAATGTCTTGATAACGGTGCCTTTTCACCAGTGTATTGTATTCAGGCCTACAATAGAACCTGCAGTAGAACTAAGATAAGTGGACACACAATACACGCATGTTGTTGCGGACAGTCGCGACAAAGCATGACACTGTCACTATAACGCTTGTAGACTAACTTTATTTGTTGCATCTGCGCAAAACTACTTTTTATCAAAGCATTACGTGTGGAATACAGTAGAGAATTATAACATAGTCACCCTTAGCAACAAATCTATAGAGTTATATAAAAATTCCACAAATATATATATATATATATATATATATATATATATATATATATATATATATATATATATATATATATATATATATATATATATATATATATATATTATATGTGTGGAAATCTATAGAATTATATAGAGTATTGTAGAATTTTAAAAAGATATTATAAGCGATTACTGTATTGTGAATGCAACCTGCTCGTTGTACTAGAATGCCGGCTGTCGCTCGTGACAGGCAAAAATAACGGCCACGTGACTAGTTTATGTGTTCGTTAACCGCTCATTGCAGGTATATAATTGTTAGTAACGTTCTGTGACTGGGGTTTCAGTTGCCCAAGACGGATGGTCGCCCAATATAGTGGTCGCCCAAGACAGAGGCACCTGGTATTTTTATAATAATGATTGGGAGGAGAACACCCACTGTCTTCACAGGCAGTGTTTCAACCACACAACCACATCAAAGACATGGTTGACCGCCATTGGCTTTGCAAGCAGACAGCGTCAATTCCACGCCGCCTTGTATCAGCAGACGTAGTAAACGGCCGAGATTGATGAGATGCCCCGGTTTAGTGTGTGCTCATTGTTTCTGTTTGCCGCAAATGTCAAAATTGGCAATTACTCTGCGAAACAAAAGGAACTTCGTGGAGGGACTTGCACAAGAGGCAGAAAAGGCAGCAGCTAGCAGGAACATGAAGCAACTTTACGATACAACAAGGAAGTTAGCTGGAAAGTTTAAGAAATCACAGCGGCCAATCAGAGACAAAAATGGGAGCGTCCTGATGGGGGCAAACAAACAGCTTAACAGATGGGCAGAGCATTTTGAAGAGCTGCTCAACAGACCAGCACCACAGAATCAACCAGACATCCAACCAGCTGAGACAGATCTCCCGATAGACTGTAATAAACCCACTACAGAAGAGATAAAAAAGGCAATCGCACATATGAAAAATGGGAAAGTAGCAGGCCCTGATGGTATCCCTGCAGAAGCACTAAAGGCAGATGTAAATACTTCAGTAGAAATGCTGTACAGTCTTTTTGAGGAGATCTGGGAAAAAAAAGAAATTCCAGCAGAATGGAAGGAAGGTTACCTTATCAAGATTCCCAAGAAAGAAGACCTGAGCCGCTGCGATAACTACAGAGGAATCACGTTGTTGTCAGTACCTGGGAAGATTCTAAACAGAATAATCCTAGAGAGAATGAAAGGCAAAGTGGACCAAACTTTGCGTGAAAGCAAGCAGGCTTCAGGCAGGACAGATCGTGTACTGACCAGATTGCAACACTGCTAATCATAATGGAACAATCCATCGAATGGAACTCATCCCTATATATCAACTTTGTTGATTACGAGAAAGCCTTTGACAGTGTGGACAGGGAGACACTCTGGAAAGTGCTAAGACACTATGGGGTGCCCAAGAAACTAGTCAACATGATCAAAAACTCCTATGAGGGAATATCATGCAGAGTCATTCATGAAGGTCAACTTACAAAGAACTTTGAGGTTAGGACGGTGGTGAGACAGGGAAGCTTACTGTCACCATTCCTCTTCAATCTAATCATAGACTGGGTCATGAAAACAGCAACCAAGGAGAAACGAAATGGAATCCAGTGGACGATGCTGACCCAACTTGATGACCTGGACTTTGCGGATGACCTTGCACTCCTGTCTCACAGCCATAGGCAGATGCAGGACAAAACTACAGAACTGGCATTGATTTCACGCAGGTTGGGTTGAAAATCAACAAAAGGAAAACAAAGATCCTGAGAACAAATGCTACTTGCGAAACACCAATCATGCTTGAGGGAGAGACACTGGAAGAGGTCAAAGATTTCAGATATCTAGGCAGCATAGTGGATACGCATGGAGGGATAGAGGCTGACGTAAAGAAAAGGATCAGCAAAGCAAGGGTAGCTTTCCACCTGTTGAGAAATGTGTGGAAGTCAAAGGTAATTGGAGAAACCACAAAAATACGCTTGTTTAACACAAATGTAAAGTCCGTGTTGCTGTACGGAGCGGAAACGTGGCGAATAAACAAGACCACACTGATAAGGATCCAGACATTTGTCAACCATTGCCTGAGAAGAATTCTCCGAATACACTGGATGGACAGGGTGAGCAATAAAGACCTCTGGGATAGAACACACCAAGCCCAAATAGAGATAGAGATCCTTAAGAGGAGATGGGGATGGCTCGGCCACACCTTGAGAAAGCCAAGAACAAACATAACCAGACAGGTCCTGACGTGGAACCCCCAAGGCAAGAGAAAGAGGGGGAGACCAAAAAACACCTGGCGGCGTGACCTCGAGGCAGACATCAAGCAAACAGGGAATGGCTGGCAATAACTGGAGAGGATTGCCCAAGACAGGAGGCGCTGGAGAAATGTTGTGGAGGAGTTAAGGGCCTAAGTAAAGTAAGTAAGTAACTCTGCGAAACATTTCACACGCCGATTACCCAGAAATAAAAGTAAAGAAACTTTAAATTTTAAAGGGTGTCCCGTACAAATTGTTGAAATATCTGACATAGTATAGCAGCTACATCACCAGCAAAATTAGCAAAATACTGTATTCTGATCATAATCAGTCATAACATAACGCTTAATTACTATTCAAATATACAACTTGTTGGAATATGACAAATTGATCTGTTCATGTTAGGGAGAGTTGCCGGGATTGGTCCAGTTCCTCGATCGGACCAGTGCTGTATATTCCATGTCGCTGTATACCGTGGCATCCTCTATCGATTTTGTCATTCATCAGTGGCATTTCGGATGACACTGTAAGTTTCGACGAAATAGCAGTACTTTTTAAATATTTATCACCGAAAGTATGTTTTCTATGTCCCCGACATAATAATCAGGCCGTGATCAGTTATCAGTGTGTGTCCATCAAAAGTATAGGAGCCCAACATATGTGGCGATAATAAGTTGAGGTCGTCTGCTTGTGATGACAATGCAATGTTTTTAACACGTGAAATTCCACGATTGGACCACTGCAGTTGCCACAATTGGACCAGTGACTCACATAAGGGTATGCCATCATAACATGTGTGTAATTATTCCAACACAGTTTATTGATTACCAGAAAGTAATATTAGAGAAGGGAGCGATTATAATAATGCAAATAAAGGAAGTTGCTAAGTGGTCCAATTGAGGGAACTTGTAACAGAACACATTTGGTCACAGGCAAATTTACAATGGTTCGGACTAACAAAGACTTTGTTTTAGGGTTTACATAATTTTAGTGTCAATGGTCATCTATAAACGGAAGAGGATGAAAATAGAACTGACAAATGTTGGCCCTCCGGGGGCAAAGGCTGGATGTCCAATGAGGAGGCAAAGGCTAGATAACCAATGAGGGGTTTGTTACTTGGCTGTGATATTTTGTTAAACCAACGAAGGAGGAGACTGTTGTGCTCATACTCGATAGCCACATGACCCACACAAAGTATTTGGTTGGAACTGATATGGCTCGGGAAACTGGAGTGGTCATGGTTTCACTTCCGCCACACACGACTCACAGCCTTTGGATGGGGCCTTTTTTGGACCGTTTGGATATGATGCATTGAGGATGTGGATGAGAGGATGTGGGTGAGAGAACATGTAGGCAGACCAGTGACAACATGGCAAGTCGCCGAAATTGCAGTTCATCAACGATATCGAAGGCTGCAGAACTAGTCAATGGTGTACCATTTTGTACGATGGTAAAATCTACCTAGGCATAATGCGACGAGTCATGGATGTGACGAAAGAAACTGTGTCGGTGCAGTGCATGTAAATTGTGGGAAAGAACAGGTTCAGATGGCCTCTGAAGGATGACACAGCAGTATACAAATTGCAGTTGACACTATGCAGGCATATTGCGACGAGTAATGGATGTGATGAAATACTCTATGGTGCCAGCGCATGCAATTGTGAGACAGTACATGTTGTGGTTGGCTCTAAAGGGTGTCGATCATTTCCGCTAGCCATTGAATGAAGACTATGAACATTAGGCCCAATTAACATTTCATATGACTATTGATTAATTTTAAGTTTCTAATGAACACCGACTCTGAATATCCCACTGCAATTGTTGTATGTGGGTGCATCACAGAAGCCGATCACGGCTATTAATGTAACGTTTGGTGTGTGCGCAGCGCATTTGGATGAATATAAAATAAAATACTTTATAAAACATAGTTAAAAGAATAAAAACATGGAGAAGTTGCTAGCCGTTTAATGTAACCCTCTGCCTCCCAACTGCAGACGAAAAGGCATTGAGTGTTGGCAGGTTGATGATGTCATCTGTGAGGGTGTTCCATTCGATGACCGTCTTTACAAAGAATGAGCCTCTATATTGGTCAGTCTTGGAAGGGGGTACTTTGAAGCAGCGGCTGTTGTTGTTTGCTTGTCCTTGTATAATGTTGTGAGTTTCGTACCCCTCGTAGGTGGTGGGTGGGATCCTACGTCTGTTTCTGTTGGCTGCTGTGAGGAAGGCGTCCGCAGGTAGTTTGTCCTTTTGCTTTCTAGTACAGCATTGTCAGCCTAAATTGCCTGCGTCGTTCTTCCAAGGGTGGGAGGTCGAGAAAGTCAAGCATCCTGCCAATACATCCAAGCTCTCGAGATCTGTAGTCGCTAGTGATGAAGCGTGCAGCCTGAATGCAGTTCCGGAGATTCCGGCGTAGGAAGCCCAGCGTTGATCTAGCTTTCTTGCCCAGGCCGGTGATGTGTGTTGACCACTTCAGGTCGGCAAAGATCTGGATGCCGATGTAAGAGTTTTGCTCTACATGTTTGAGAATGGTGCCCCCAAGTCTATAGTAGAAGTGTGATCTGGGTTTGGTGGAGAGGACGTAGCACTTCTGCGTGTTGAAGCGCATCCCCCACCGGGCTGCCCATTCCTCGAGGCTCTTGAGGTAGGACTGCAGGGTGAGGCGATCTTGAAACGAGCGGACCTCCCGATAGAGCAGGCAGTCATCCGCGAAGAGTCGTACTGTGGACTTCACGGTGTCCTGCAGATCATTGATGAGGCACAGGAAAAGTAATGGGCTCAACACTATATTTTACTCACGTATTAATTCAAAGTTTGGTGTATATAATTTGTTTGTTTGTCCAGTCGAAGAAGACATGGGACATAGTGTAGGGTGAATGGACCTACAACGATTATGAACACTGGTATCTATATATAACCATTTTACTTTTGGTCCAATCGAAGACATTGGGTGGTCCAATCGAGGAAACTGTGGCCACGATTGGACCGTTTTTGTAATTTTTTGTAAAAATTCATCAATTATTTTCTTGTGATTAATAGCTTGTTGTTGAAAATAAAATATAAACTCTATGTTATTATATTGTTTACATCAATTCCACTTGTTTTCGCGTCTATTTTCAAGTTTATCGTTAGAGGTCCCAATCCCGGCAACTCTCCCCTATATAAATGGGCCATATACTTAGTTGGTGAAAATGTCATTACTAGCACAGTATTACTGCTTTCCACTACATGGAAACCAGGCGGTGTGTTGGGTCCTTGATCCGTTCCATGTAACCATGTCTTTGACCGCTCTACGAAAAAAATATTAATCCGCCAAATGACGTAATGAAACGAATTGTACGCGGTCCACTGTCGTGGGAGGACGGATAGTGTGACACCGACAAATGTCTCCTTGTTCATTCACTTCGGTTGGGGCTTGGCTTCCGAGAGTTAGACTTTGAGTCTTTGTCAAAACAAAGCAGGGTTATGCTTATGGAAAGGTGAATTGAAACGGGTTTGATGTCCAAGAGAAACCAACGGGGATGAAAGTTTACACAGCCAAGCAAGAGGCTAGCCTTATTTGGAGCACATTTTTATACTACTTGATGACAATATGCAGATGGCGTGACACATATGTACCTGTTATATTCAATACTAATTACCTTACCAGTACCGTTTTGAGTTGCACTACTCCGTGTTTTCGCTGTGCTTCCGCCCCACTGCACAAAGATGTGTGTTTTGAAAGCATTGTTTTTAAATGTCACCTGTTGGTCCACGACCAACAGGAAACACGACATATTGTCGACGAGTTTCGGATTCGATCGTCTGTGTAGGGCTTGTCACTGGTGAAAAGCTTACGACGTATTTTACTCCCAGGCGAAATGAGTGATATTATTCACATTTAGACAAGCCTAACAAAAAACTGGGGAAACCCTTTACCAATTTCACGCCAGACTACAACAATTGGCAAAGAACTGTAATGTTCAAAACAAAAACCTTGAAATTAAGTCGCAGATTGTTCAGAAGTGTTTAGGGCCTACTGCCAAAAATGCGTGATAAAGGACTGAGTGAAGGCAACGAAACACTGGAACAGTTTCTTACTCTTGGGGGTACTCTTGAAGCTACAATACTATGAGTAGTCCAAGATTATGGGTAGCGTAGCTTCTGTAGTGGAGAATTCTGTCAATGCAGTATTTCACGATGAACACCGTCATCGTCTTTGCAAGGGCGACGACGTGGCACAAATATTTTCCATCGTGGTCGCCAGGTGGCTGGTGAACAGCTCCACCAGATGGTGCCACCGTACAAGGCGAATACAAGCTTGTGTCCAGGTTGTTGGACGACAGCCAAACGATAGGATGATGTGTAAAGCCTGGTGCAAAACATGCCACAAGTGCAACAAACCAAACCATTTTGGTAGAGTGTGTAGATCTACTGAACTTATGGCAAAAGCACATTTGGTGGAAAAGGACACATCGCAACCTATGAATATACTCTATGTGTTTGTACCACACAACAAGTACCAACTCGGTAATACCATGTTTGTACTGTGAGCATGGCAGGAACAGGTGTAACCAAGGAAATCGACACAGGAGCCTCGGTTTCGTTGATTTCAGAGGAGTGGACCAGGATAAAAGGGTTGGCTCCACAACTAACCTTGAACACAAATAAAACATCACAATTGTGCACCTATACAGGCAGCACTATTCAGCCGTTAGGTCAGGTTCGACTGGGGATAGACCGCAACGATCAGCATCATAATTTGAATGCACTTGTTGTGCCTGGATCGGGACCAAATCTGCTAGGACGTGACTGGTTGTCGGTGTTAAAACTGAATTGGGCCGCAATCACAGGCATAAATTGAACACCTGTTAGTAAAACAAGACCGCTGAGCCCTTATCAGTTGACACAATACAGGGGGCAGACCACAGTAGAGAATTGCATTGGTGGCCATGTTAACGTTTTGTCTGATTATAAGAAAACCTGACCATCAAAAATTCTTAAACTTTTTCACAGCAACTGCCAACATCTCACTGACATGCTCACCAGCTTTTATCAAAATCACATACCTCCAGCTCTTTTAAAACGCCCCCACGGGCGATGCCCGTCAATATTTACCAAAATAGCCATGTATTCATGCGCCCAAGTGGCCCATAGCAGAAAAATTCCCATAAATCCCTCTGCCAGTTAAACTCTAAAAACAATGCACTGTTTCACAGCCAATAGCTTCTACAAACAAACCTGTGAATATTCCTGCTCAAAGGCACTCATGTCACATAATATTAATTTATTAAGTTTCCATTTTACAATTTCATACGCCCTACATTCGTGTGAAACAATAAACAGGAAGGTCAAGTGTGGTCTTAGCCCTACAGTGATGCAGGTATGGGCCAGTGATATCCATACTGTCGCACGGGAAGAACCCACTGGAGGCACAGTGTTTATACTGTACAGCACCCAGTCTTCGTCATATATCATACCAACATCTACTAAATAACTTCAGTTATTGAGTGTAATAAATGTACAATGGGTTAAAATACATGTCTCACTAATGTGACTGTTAAATAACTATAATGTAGGCTGCGGGTGGTAAGCTTATGCCTAAATTAAGAATATACCAGATAAGTGTAAGATAAAATTGCATTACAACTTACTAACTAAACTGATAAACTAAACTTACTACTAAAATGATACAAAACCAAGTTTCTCAGTCATTGCACAATTTACACTCCTGATCTAACTTGAGTACCACAAAATGGACAAGTGAGCCTGTACAAATACAAACAGAACAAGTAAGCTAATTGCATAGCATCAAGTGTAAGATAAGATGATACATAAACATCTATTAAGTACCTTAGTTCCAACACATTGGTGCTGTTCACAATATTTTCTGTAAAATACATGTTATCTTATTCAGTACTAATATTAATGTTTATCCATAAATTCCCTAGCATACATGTAGGTATTAATGAAAAACCAGTACTCTACATGTATAAACCCCTAATAGCATTAACTCAACAGTCAACAATGTTGTCTATTTCATGTGTGTATTGCCAAAGGCATTACCCGACTAGCATAGCTGCCATTGCACTGTTGTTTACAAACAAGTCTTGGACACTGCTCAACGCACAGGTCTCTGGGGTCTGTGCTAGGGAATAGTCAAAATCAAACCTCTCACAGCCACAATTAATCAAGAACTTCAAAGGGAGAGAGGGCACCAACCTGATCCTGGCTACAGTTACCTAATGCCTTATTACATGCACAATCTATACACGCACCTTGTATATCAAATATCATAACATATTACCTATAACAGCAGCACCACTAAATATGATCGAAACTGAACTTTCTGAAGTGTTCCAGACCTGCCTACACCAAAAATGTCCGGTCAGTAATCCTGATATGCCCTCACACAAATTTTCAGGAATATAGACCTGCTGTCAGTAATAGTTCAAAACCGTGTCAAATAACAGTAATACTTTAATACTGTGTCCAAATTGTCGTCAGATTATGCAATAAACAGCAAATAACAAATACCACTCAGAGAGTTACATATAACACTTTACTATGGAGAAAAGCACAAGATCATCCGGGTGTCAATGTGTGGTAGTGTCCAAATTATAAGTTCAGAATCGACATTTGCAAGTTGTAACAAAGAACACGTTGAACTTTACATTGTACACTGTAGCATCTAGTTTTGTCAACACAAGACACGTCTGATTAGAGTGCTTCAGGCCTGGTCTCCTTAGAGAGAGACCTGTGATAGGCACTTTTTAAGTCACGTAGAGTTTGACTACTGTACTCTCTGTCTATACAGCTGACTCGGTTCGACTTGACAACAAGTAGAGCTTCAAGGGTATCATCTCCCAAGGAATTTCTCACGTCCGTTTTGTTCTTCCGGACACAAGAAAATACTCTCTCACAGTGAGCACTGCTATGTGGGATCGTAAGAATGCCCAGCATAACATGCGAGACATCACGGAATGGCAGCTCTCCACTGTGGTCAATTTTGTGTCCAATGTTCTTCCAGGTATGGTCCATTCTTGCAGCCATACAGTCAGCTATGTCTGCGGACTGGTAGAGGGAGAATTCTTCCAGCAGCGAGTCCTTCGTAGATCCTGCAGGGATTAGAATTGGATGTGTCCAAAAAGAAAAGAAAGTCAGCTGACTGTTTGTTCACCTGAAGTCTAGCATCGGCCACTTCTGCATGCTTGAGCAACTCCTGTTGTAGTGGTAGCTTTGCAACAAGGTAATCACAGACTACAACAAAGTACCTTTTGACATTGACGAAAAACTCCTCCAGTCTGCTGTCTCGAAGGGCTCGCTTCTCTTTCTCTGCAATGAAGGCCCGGGCATCTTCACCAATGATGAGGTCTGCATGTGATTTTACGTGATATGGAAGCTTGTATTGGACATCTTCCATACTCGACTTGCCTTTGAGGGCGACAGGCTTGACAAATCGCACAAATATGTAAAGTAGCAATTTCTGCAAACTTCTGCGCATTGAATGCACTTTAGGTTCATCTGACTGCAAGCTGAACAAAACTGCATTGAACACCTTATTGGTGTAGTGCAAGAAAATGCAGTATAGATGGTTTGTCGGGGATTTCATGAACAATACAATCCTGTCCATTCGCTCATGCTGGGCAGATGTTCCTTTGTCCTTGACAGACTTCTGCTCTTCCTTAAAGAAAGACTTCAATGCATCCCAATTCTTGAGCAATCGTTCAAGGCATCTGCCAATGCTCAGCCATCGGGTGCAGACATGTTTGAGCATCTTCTGTTGCTGAACGTCATAGAGGTCTTGAAAGTCAGCTAATCGATGCATCCTTGTGGAACTCTTCTTGAAGTAATAGAAGATGTCGACCAGGATTTCTGATACAGCTACTGGCAGACTATCAGCCCCCTTCTCAGCAGCAATGTGTATTAGATGAAGTGTGCAACCTGCAAGAAAGATGTTGGGGTGCTTTGCTTTGCAAAATGCAAAAACTCCTTTCTTTGACCCGGTCATAACATTGGCATTGTCACAACCCAAGGCAAGGCAGTTTTCCCATGGCACACCATTGCTTGCAAATTCGTCGTCCAGCAGATGAAAGATATTCTCGCCAGTTGCAGACCCTTTACAAACAGGAATTGCAAGAACATCAGACTGCACATCAGATGTAAAAGCATCAACAGTTCTCACAACAATTGGGAACTGTTTGTTGCCACTGCCATCATCGTTACTTCCATCTGTAGATACAGTGAAGGGCATCATGCGCATGTTTGTTAGAAGATCCTGTCTGGCTGCGTGAGAGAGTTCTTTAACTAAGGCAGTGGCCTTGCTTCGGCCACACTGGAACTTCTGTGCTATCTCAGAATCTGGAAACATCACCTTCATAGCACGACTGAAGGTGTCTGCCGCACTCATTGGAATGTTCATTTCAGCCAGCATCCCAGACATTATGGTTTCTGCTTTAGTCACTTTCATCGTCTTTTCATCTTTCTCATTCCGTCTCGCAAAGAAGTTGCTGATCGGCTTTGATGTCTTATGTAATGCAACATAGTCAGTGTGCCTCTTTGATGCGATATGCCTCCTGCAATAGATCAGATGCATCTATAAAGTTTTTTCTTTCTTTTAACTTGTGACAGTATTATTTTTATTCATTGGAAATATATTAATCAACCACAAAATGGCATTTGGATTTTTGCTGCATTATGCCTCAAAACTAAACCGTGCAAAGACAGTAAGAGGTCATGACAATAAATTGTAGAGGTGGCCCAACAAGTTAAAACGTTACTTAGGGTTAGGGCGGGTTTTGGTTATATAATACTGTTCTAGGACTAGGAGACAAAAAAGGTACAACACTAAAACCTAATCTAAGTATATAAGGCGAGTTATACATGAATAATTATCCCATGAAATAACCTTTAACTATAATAAACAAATAACATTGAGAAACAAACAGATATGCACTGCATTTGTATGAAACATGTACTGCAATATTTCGAATTATGACTTAAGTTGTGTGCACATGGCAGTGGCCATGGGTTATGGCTAAATAATCTGTGTAAGACCGAAAGTCTAACAAGTGCATCGTGTGGAACTTGGAAGTCACGGCAAAACATGATACGTGTCATTGTCATTGACTCATTTGACATTGCCATTGTGATGTCATGCATAGCTATGGGCTAGGCTGTGTAGATCATCAAACTCATGTCGTAAATCATCATAATAATTTAAACGTAATCAGTTAATTACTCCTCAAATTACAACATAATTGTCAGGGATGATAATCAACGTAGAACCACTTCGATGACAAAATAGGCTAACATTAGTCCGTACTAATGTCGCATCCGTAACTGTGTTTTATAAGCCAAGACCATGTCATTACGATACACTAACGCTACTTGTCTAGTCTATTCGACTCTAGTATATATAAACCTACCCCAGTAAAGTTTCGTATAAACTCGCTACTAAATACATGACTAAGTGAGTTAGTCTTAGACTTTGTTGGACATTCACTACAACACACTAGACTAGTCAGTACCTGCAATCACGGGCAACTGAATCAACTTGGGCCATTATAACTAATATATACTAAAGGGTATGCAACATGGAATGACACCACTCGCCTTTCAACACATGTCTGTATTTCTTAACGAAAATATATATTTTAACGACTGCGCGCAGAAAAGTACATACGACGAAATGTCATCACGTGAGAACGCAGACGAAAGTGAGGTGCACCACACGTTACGGAAATAGTCGACCCAACAAAGAGACAGCAGCGTCTCTGTCTGACAGCTTCTACGTGCGGTTATATTTTTGATCTATCAATGAAGACGTCGGAAGACATAACCTTTTGGTAATTCATATATAACCGCACGTAGAAGCTGTCAGACAGAGACGCCGTTGGCTTTTTGTTGCGTCGACTACTTCCGTAACAAAGTGTGTCTGCGTTGTCACGTGATGACATTTCGTCGTATGTACTTTTCTGCGCGCAGTCGTTAAAATATATCTTTTCGTTAAGAAATACAGACATATGTGTAATCAAAAGTAGGTATAGTGAAAGTTTATTCATTTGGACATGTGTGTATGATCGTAGTAATCGGATTATGCATTGCAAAGCTCAGATACGGATGTTGAAAGGCGAGTGGTGTCATTCCATGTTGCATACCCTTTAGTATATATTAGTTATAAAGGCCCAAGTTGATTCAGTTGCCCGTGCCTGCAATCATCACGGCCGCCATGCGATATCGAAAAGTCGATTTCGCAAATCTGGCAGTGCGCAAATTTGACCCCCTTCTTTGAGCTTGGTTGCAGTAGGGGCCATGCCTGTGTGTATTCGGTCTTAAACTTTTGAAGCACACGTTTTTTCTTGGCTGGTGGTACCGATTCAATCTCCGCCATTTTTGTATATCTCTCTCCGTTCGTGTCGCGTTCGCGTCTTTCCGTTTGAGCGTGGAAATGCGAATTTATTGTAACGTTGTTTCCTATTGGTTAAATTACGAACAGCAACAGCGAATGAAAAATCATGTCACAACACGCTGCAGTATATATGCTGCCACCTGTTGTCTACAGTGGAAGCTAAATTCGAAAAAAACAGGAATTATTAGTGATCGTCGTGACCAATTAAAATTCCGTAATATTTTTATCCCTCGCCGTAATACCGTAATTTGAGGTGTATTTCCGTAAACATTCCAGACAATCCGGAATGGTAGGTAGGTCTGGTGTTCTATACATGTATTAGCTAATGATTGCAAGTGGTCAAAATCTCATTAAGCCTTGTTGGACATTCTTCCCTAAGGTCCAAAGACCACTCTTTCCCCATCTTTAAACACTTTAGTAATCAAAGTCAGCATTAAGTAATTATAACTGATAAAGTAAATACCCTGAAATAAAAAGATGGACATTTCTCTATCACACAGTATGATACAAGAGAGGTGGGACCACTGCCACACATCGCTCATTAAACATTTTAGTATAACATATGTCGTACTAGGTCTCTCTATGGTAACATGACTATTAAATAAATTGTTGTTAAGGGATTCATCACACTGTTATGCTTCTAAATTGATGGCACTAGTGCATGTTCATGCTGACAGTCGGCTAAACTATTTTTGTACAAATGAGGATTCTTACCTGTGAAAACAGATGTTAGATCCTGTCCTCTGTCGATTCGTACGGCTGTAAGCCACATAGGAAATAACCATATTCGCTGTCCCACAGTTATCTCCTGCAAGCCTCCAAATGTCTTGAAGAGTTTAACACTAATGCACCTTGCTCACTCAACTGCCCACATACACTCGTCCTGTTGACTATTCGGAATGGGCGGCACCGATTGTACCTGTGCTCAAATCTACAGGACCTTTCAGAATCTACAGGACCTTTCAGAATCTACAGGACCTTTCAGAATCTACAGGACCTTTCAGAATCTGCGGATATTACAAGGTGACCATCAACCAAGCTGTCAAAATGGACAAGTACCCGATACCCAACATAAACGATTTGTTCATGAAATTAACGGGTGGTCAACTGTACACAAAACGTGACTTAAGCCACGCTTGTGATCAATTTGTACTCGACAGAGTCACGCAAGCTCACCACCATCAACACCTCGAAGGGTTTCTTCGAGTGTGAACGTTTGCCGTATGGTGTCAGCTCATCCATGGGTATATTCCAGAGGATTATGGAGCAGTTGCTTCAAAACATCCCAATGACAGTAGCCTACCTGGATGATGTCCTGGAGACTTGAAGAACATGAGATGAGCACAATCGCAATCTCCAAATGGTGTTATTTCGACTCCAAGAAGCAGGGCTACGCCCGGAAAGGGAGAAATGTACTTTTCGGCAGAAGTCATGTCAGTGCATGAGACACGAAATTGACATAGAAGGCATCCATCCGACAAACGATAAGGATCTCGCCATTGAGAATGCCCCTGAACCGCAGACTGCCCAGGAGCCACAGCTTCTTAGACTTAGGGCTCGTCCACTACTATCACAACTGTCTGCGAAACCTGACCACCATTTCGGGACTTTCAAAAGTATCCGTTGTAGACACGTGTCCGCTGAGGCAGGTTTCGATGTACATACAAAAAAAACTAACGATGAGCCTGGCAAAAAAATCAAGATTTGCTATTATATATTCACACAAATTCCGAACCAAGTTTGTAACGAATTTACAGCATACGTTGTCCGCCAGGGGGCTCCACTTGTAGTACGTTTGTTTTGTACTGTTTTCGGTGTTCATTAATGCTCGTACGAAAAAAACGTACAATTTGTGTTTATTATTGACATAAAGGACGTAGTATCAATTGACAGTATAGCTTGTGTTGATTTATGTTACGACTACGATGCGCAGACCGATACGCAGTTAGCTTGATTTCATGGTAGCCGCCTGTCTTAAAAAAACTCATTTTAAAACTAAAACATATGAAAGCGAAATCAGTTGTAGCTCGTTACACTTCCTGCCTTGGTCGACGTTTTTCTGGGAACCAGACGCATCCAAACTTCAAAGAGGGTTCCCGTAAAATACTCATCATTATCCGTCCGACCAGCGATGACCGAGCCACTAGCAATTAAAGTTGAGTTCCCGTACGCGAACCTCCAAAATCCCAGGGACGGTCGCTATTGGTTAACTGGGCACGGACCACAGTCACTTTTCCCATAGACGACCATTATAACGTTCTTGCGCCTACATTGAAAATTTATCCTACAATTTTTTTTTTAATTCACAGAAAATGACAGACCCACTAAGACACCTGGTGTGTGAAATTCGTGAAAATGACATACCTCCTTTTCGCATAAATTGCTTCAATGCATGACACCTCTGCATTTCTGCCATGAAATTCCCCGGTTTCCAAAATATGAGTACACCCTGCCTGATGGCCACTGTGTCCTTACGCAACTGGTATACCAACTGACAAATGGCATCATTTCAAAGCTTAGATGCTACTGTGCACAAAAACATCACTTCCACTCACTCATCCACACAATTTCTGCTCTCACAAATAAACCCTAACTGCACAATTAATTTTTTTCATTGGGATTCTTTATCTATATAATGGCGGACGGATTCTGACTGTGGTCCGTGCCCAACTCGGCAACTGAAACTTCCACGTTTCAACAGGGTTATCCACCAGGGGTACTGGTGTAGTCCCAACCCCTGGCGGCGAGAGAATTTATCCAGCACTATCTCTTGCCAGTCCTCTTGATTTGGAGTCCAATGTTCCAACCACTATGATACTCTGCCCCACATGTTTTGTTTACATCTACCCAAAGTGGCCGACTACACGAAGTGTTTGTGTATAAACAGTATAATCAAAAGCTACACGCAATAAGCATAGTAAAAAGCCGAAGTGCCGCAGGGCCTTATGTACGGGCCTTATGTACTTTGAAGTAGGGAACTGACACATTAGATAGCTTCATAAATGCCAAGTTTTCGCGCTGATCATTTCACGGCTTTATTCCATAATTCTGGTTAAGCCCATCTGATCCCACTGTTCACAGTTCTTTGTCGGTCAGATTCTCAGTCGGAATAACTACTAGTGGCCGTTTTTGATATCAACTTTATTCCACAAATGGCCGTAGTAAACATTGTTAATAACCGAAGAAACTTTAATAGCTCTAGAAATAAGAGACTTTGAGATAAAGCTGTTATAGGGGATGAGATTCACTTTTTATATGAATGTACTAATCTAGATGACTTGAGAATTTCATACGTCTTCATGTATTAGAATGAATCCTATTGTACCTAATTTTGTACATATGCATACAATACATACATACAAATGACAGTCTGGCAAAGTTCATTTTGCATGGTTTAAAACTATATGTTCAATGTTCCACTTAGTGTACGCTATTCAAGAAACTGTGTCTTGTTCATAATCAGTATAGATTTAACAATATTTGTCATCCAAGCCAAAGGCCCAGATGGCAAGCCATCCAAGCCAAAGGCCCAGATGGCAAGTGGACAAGGAAGCCATTGGCTAATCGAGAGTCCAACAATGTTCATCTACTTGTAACCCGCCCTCCTGAGATATGTGTCAACCTGGTTAGAATACTGGTTTTATTTATTTATTTTAATTACTATCCAACTGGTAAATTTATCTACCAAAGAAATAGGACTGAGCAAGACAGCACCACTATAAATTCATGTTTACCAGCAAAGCGTCCACTGACTGAAGGTTGTACAAAACAGCCAGCAAAGCCTAATTGCATTCCTATTAGCTGACCGAGTGTAAATAACAATCAAGTGAAGCCACTTCTCCAGCACTGTGATGTTTCAACGAGTGTCACACACGACTGACTTCTCAGTGATGGTATTTGTGCAGCGTCAAACCACGTAGATGGACTCGACTCGTGTGGCAGCACAGGTGAGGCAGGTGTCCAGGAATGTAGAACAAACTCACACAGTCTATGTAAAAACGTTCACGTATCTCGTTGGTAAAACAACTTTGCAAGAAAAAAATGTATAATAGAATACTGCAGTGTAACCATGCTGTTCCATGCCTTGATAACTATAGGTAGTAGGCCCTATATATAGGTGGTAGGCCCAATATATAGGTAGTAGTTGGCAACTGCTAGTTGTAGACGAGTCAGAAATTCGCTTATTTAAGGATGCACTGCCGTTCAATGCGTGCATGTGGTGTGCCTGCTCATTTTTACAGCATTTACTGGATGGCAATCCTGACTGTCAAAACAGACCCTGAATGCAATAAAGTTTTATTTGTTATGCACTTAGACAATGTCAATCAATTCATTATCTATTTGACTAGCATATATTAATCTCAAATACTACGGGTTAAACAATACTACTAATAATATTAGCCATATACTGTCCAAAATCTACTTATATCTACATTCCTGATATAAAGATGTGTTGATATCCCACCTGGCTAACATTTCTATTTGATACATTCGACCACGCTTTTTAATACTATACTTTCTCCAGCTGTACCACGCCTACAACGCTAAAAAGCAATCATGACCTGCATATTCACACGTCTTCACCCATATGTCGCTTAATTACATCGACAATTCACATAATTAATCAGTACACATGATGTTTGGTAGACACAAATCTGTTAGTACAGAACCAAAAGTCAGCCGAAATCACAGCAATGCTCCAACAACAACAGGACATCAACGTTACTGACGCATTAGTTAATATACACGGCAATTCATTAATAAGTGAGGGGTGGCAGGGTCTCAACCTCACAGCTCCCACCTGTTTTGAAGGCCAACCTCCCATTTCATAATTGTTTTTTTAGACCAACCTCCCAATTCCAGCCACACCACCCTCATAAGTAACAATGACAACAGTCTGCTCTCATGCACGTCGCTGCTTCAGACTCTGCAGGTACAGACCCAGTGACTTCTGCACAGCGTCTCTTCGTACAAATGTCACAAAGTTCTCTATGTCTTCCTCCTGACGGACTGCCAACTTCTCGATGGCGGCTTGTCTCAGGGCGCTCTTCGACAGCTGCCGAGCCACAGCTGCAACTCACAGAGAGGAAACAAGGGTTACAGATAATACGGACAGTGGTCATACTTGTTATTGTCATTGGGACATGTAGTGTAATTGCTTTAAACATTTTATTGCTATGCTCTTACATCTGCCTATTTACCACTTTACTTGTTTCCAAAACCTAGTCAGTGTTTTGTGAGATGCCATAAATTACTTCCGTTGTGAGTGCTATGTTTTCTGTTATCACGTGAAGGTACATCCTTATATAGAGTAGTATCCAGTCCTTCGGACTGTTCAAAGTGCTTTACACTTCACATTCCAATGACATCTTGACTTTTCTGGGAAGAAATACATTACATATAGCTCACTCACATACAACATTATTACAGGACAATAATGTTGTTTGTTTGTTTTAATGTTATGCTATATGCGTGAACCCATTAAATATAGATTACTTTATGTTGAAGTTTTGTAAGATACTAAACTAATTTGCAATTTTTCTGCTGCTGTCAATTTGTACTAGAATGAGGAGGCAATTAAATATTTAGAGACACTCTTCCCAATGACACAAAACCATGAATTGGAAGCCAGCTTATTTTTAAATTTTCATACATATCCTATTAAAGATGTAATCCATAATTATAGTCCTACCCACTGTCTAAAGTATGAACAAATCACAATTGTGGTCTGTCCCATATGCTAGACCATCTCAAATATGGTTTGGTCTCCCATGTGTTGCCATGACAATTCAGTTGTACAACTTTGTAAAACTTGGAATTTGGCACATACAGCAGCACTCATCTCTCTGTAGATGGCAGCACTGACAGGCCACAATTGGCTATGTTCCTGGTATAGCGTGTAGGTTTCGTATAGTTTCCGAACCAGCAACAATATTCCAAAGGTTTGATTACCCACGACTCGAGTCCAATGCATGTACACACATTCAGACATGGGGCAAACATACAAATCTATTCATTATTACAAATGTGATCAAATAAATGTCTGGTCATTATTAGGGAAATATACATGCATGCTCCCTCACAATTCGTGATACTAATATAATTTTTTTAATGTGGAAAAGATGTGTTTTTTTTCATAAGAATACTATTATGTCGTTTATTGGCATATAGACTGACCGTTGACTTTGAGCCAGCGAGACATTTCCTCTTTAGCCGCCTCGACCACCTGGTCTTCTGCACACAGACGGTCAACGAGCCCCACCTTGAGAGCTTCATCTGCCCCATACAGCTTACCCAGCTGTAGGGCATACTCCGTCTCACGGTGACCAATAGTGTTCAACATTGTCTCTCTGAACCTGGTCAATACAGTAACATCTCATCACGTCTCACGTCTACTCAGTAGCGTTTTTGCATCTATCATTTATTAATGCAAATTAACTGCACATGAAAAATCATCAAATATAATTTACCTTTAAAGAAAAATCTGTAATTAATATTAATGATCTTTCAAGTGCCGTCCCGGTGTGCACAATATTTCAGATTCTCAAGACAAGGAAAGGCTAATATAAATTTAAGAATCCTACACAATATAAGACAAAAATACAAAACAAGTTTGTGTCTACTTTATACAATTTATCTAGTTTTGTGTTACAGTACCTTCCAAAAAAATTAAACTTATAAAACTGCTTGAGACATTAGATGATTTATTGAACATGAATTACTGAGAACAACTAGGATGGCTATTAAGAACATCTTAGTTCAATATATCGTCAGGTATTAGAGTAAGTGCCAGTAGAGATACTGCCCATAAACTCAACTTGTGAAGCCAAAACTACCTACCAGAATGGTGCAACGATGCCCTGTAAAAGAAAGGCAACTTGGATTAACACATACATATACCCAGCTTAGCTGCAGAGTCAGATGCAGTCAGAAGTTTTATACAGTATTCCCTGATATACTGATATATATTGTATCTGGCAGACTACAACTATATTTCAATAAAAAGTTCTTCCACATATACTTGCCTGCTACATGGCTGTTATTAACTGGTGAGCTGTTGTGGGGTTTGGAGAAAAGATAAAACTTATTGGATCAAATATATTTTCAAGGACCGACACACAAACACAGCCATGTACACACACACACGCACGCTCACATAACTGGATAAAGTCACTTACAAGCAATGTTTCATTCAGACCAATGGTGTATTTCCCTGTTGCCATGATACGGTAGTCACATGACATTGCCATGAGACAACCACCCGCAGGACTGTGGCCCTGTCAACAGATTGTGACAGTGTCAGTGTGTGTGTGTGACAACACAAGCACATTGACACAGCAAGATAGACTGAACTAGGCTGTCATTTTTCGAATGGAACCTTCTAATATTACAGAAGTGCACTTCCTGGATGCACAGATGGTAACACAGACAAGCACTCTGTGATTTGGCATTGACTGGAAATATTCTCCAGGTCCAGTCATGTCATAGACAGTAGACACGTGTATAACCTAGTCAGCTGCTAGTTGTATGCACAGGGGAAAGGAAGCATGCCTGCACCCCTAATGTAAAATGTAATGCTTGTGATCAATGTGATGTCACTGCAACTCCCGAAACTGGTAGATTTCGAAATTGGTCATAAAAATATTTATATTTTTATTCTAATTTCTGAAAGCAGTTGTTTTACATAGGTGAATGCATATATGTAATCAATTTTATTATCTGCTATCATACAATAGATAGACTATTTAGAGATTATTTACAACATATACAACACCTGTTGGCCAGGAATGATACCATGGTTGTGGGACAACAAAAAACACTGTGCTAATGCGCATGCGTCACGAATATCGTCTCCATGTCATTGGTTACTTGTACATGTAGTAGTTGAAAACTGTCAGTTACCAGACTACAACAGTTACCCCATTGAGAAGAAAGTATAATATTTAGTATTGATTACCAACGTGCAGCTATGCCAAATTATTTACAAGTTACAGTGATGGTTGTCATGGTAGCCAGGTATGTGGTACTGTGGTGGTTGCTGTGGCAGCCAGGTGTGTGGTAATTTGTACCTACTTTGATGGTTGCTATGGCAGCCAGGTATGTGGTACTGTGGTGGTTGCTGTGGCAGCCAGGTGTGTGGTAATTTGTACCTACTTTGATGGTTGCTATGGCAGTCAGGTGTGTCATACTGTGAGGGTCGTTATGGCAACCAGGTGTTTGGTATTGTGATGGTCACTTTGGCAACCAGGTGTGTGGTACTGTGATGGTTGGTATGGCAGCCAGGTATTGTGGTACTGTAGTGGTCGCTATGGCAACCAGGTGTGTAGTACTGTGATGGTTGCTATGGCAGCTAGGTGTGTGGTACTATGATAGTTGTTTTGACGGCCAGGTGTGCGATACTGTGGTGGTTGTTATGGTAGCCCAGTGTGTGGAACTGTGACAGTTGCTATGACAGCCAGGTATGTGGTACTTTGATGATTGCAATGACGGCCAGGTGTGTGGTACTGTGGTAGTTGCTATGGTAGCCAGGTGTGTGGAACTTTGGCAGTTAATATGACAGCCAGGTGTGTGAAACTGTGACGGTTGCTATGACAGCCAGGTGTGTGGTACTGTGCACTCACTGTAATGGCTGCTATTGTGACTAGCCTTGATCCATACAGACTCATCCACATGTTTTGCAGACTCCTCCAGAACTGCTCCAGTCTCTCTGGCTGTGGCTGATACATCTCAAGAATGTCGAGACCCGCGCAGAATATCTTTGGCAACTGCTGCAAAGCACAAACGGTAGAATTTTAAAAGTTGCAGTCCAGGTCTCGGATTATGTTTCAAGCCTATTCTTGAAAACTTTCAAGTTTATAACAATAATGTAAAGCGGAACGTTGCAATGCCAAAGCAATTGATGAAGATTCGACACATGATTATGTATCCAACATGTCAGCTACCATGCAGGGCCAAGTAGCATAAATACACATCAAGCAAGCAGATTTCTGCATAACTATGTGCTTCAGCCATTCAAGTTTGACAAAGTCCAAGGATTAAATATTGGAGAAGTGTAAAACAAAAGTAAGTACACAGGCCCTTCAACATTCTTTTTCAAAACAACACATCGAAATAGATTACTCATCACGCCCGAACGAACCCCCATTTTTGAGAGAATTTCGTTTAAATGTACAATGTTTAAGAAATCATCTCAGAAATCGCCAGCTCATTGCGTACGATCGAACCCCCTTATTAAAACACAGAGGATGGGCCTGCTCATGAATTTTACATTTAATTATCATTTACAAAACTATCAAAGTTTGATTTATATATCTGTATTCGCTAACAGTATACTAATCAAAAGTCTTGTGCCAATAATAACTAATGTGAACACAGCTGATTTTTTAATTCCATAATTTTAAACACTGTATTTATTTTAGTAATTTTTATTAAATACGTGTAATATGTTTCTCTGACGTAAAATGATTTAAGGCAGAGCAAGTAAATGGATGATTAGCAGACTTTCGAGGGAACGTAGAACATACAGATGTCAGTACTAGTCCTCTGCATGACTTCTCACTCTCCACTTTCTCAAGAGCAATGTTGAGATCAGTCAACATCTCAAGATTGAGTCCATTCACTGGTTTGCGGTGCATCTTCAAAGTGGCGATGCCTGAAATACGATAAGCCAGCTTTTTAATAATTCAAAATAAAACTATTTATAATTTATTTCAACCTACAAGTTAGAACCAAACCATGATAGTAGAACGTATGTCTTTTAGCACAGTCATATAAGTTTGGTCTTCTAAGGAAAATATAACATAGTCTCACCTGTTTGTGAATCAAGTGAAAGACTGATGTTATCTGTTGTAGTTTCCGTACTTATGTGGCGTCCCTGTCCTTGCTGAACAAACGTCTTCCCTTGTAACGCAACAACAGTTCTGAACTGGTGGCATGACCGACCAAGTCCCAGTATAATCCTTACTGCCATTGTGCCTGCTTAAATAAACAAACAAAATAACCAATTTACATTCCTACTTGAAATACTAATGCTGTGTTGTTTCTATGGTTAGAATAAGCGTAGTTCATAATTTACACCACTAAATCATGTTTTAACAAGATCTAGCAAGCCAATAAAGATGACTTCATTTACATAGTTAATTGTTACCTGACATAGTTAATTATTATGGTTATAATAACATATTCCTTGAGCTGCACATTCAATGTAATTAAATATTACACTTTCATGTACAAATATGGAACAGTTGCTAACAATACATGTCTATCTAATTTTAATTAATATATATATATATATATGTATATATATATATATATATATATATATATATAATATATAATTATAATATATATATTCTTAATTTGATACATTGATAGAAGACTTACATTTTGCAGTGGTTCTTTTCAAATTCAACTGTAGGCCATACCTTTAACTGTGCATAAACAAAGTGGGTTCCATAGTTGGACACTGCCACTGTGTCAACAACTCAACAACCATTCTAATTCAATTTCACTGTCTGTTGTGTTAACTAGATTGTTCTAGAACAAATTTCTAGGAAAATATGGGAAAAGGATGCTCTGTTTACACAATCACAATTATATTGAAAGATGGTTCAGAGCATCCAGAAAGGAGTTTTGACAAGAAGCTTTGCAGAAGTAACAAGATGCCACTTGTAAACAAGGTATATAATTAACTATGTCTAATTTTACAAGATTGCCATCCAAGGCAAAGGCCCAGATGGCAAGTGGACATGGAAGCCATTGGCTTATCGAGAGTCCAACATTTCATGTATGTGTAACCCGCCTTCCTGAGATGTGTCAACCTTGTTTTTAAACATATTGATGCTGCTACCAGTTACACAACCTGTAGTTAATTTGTTCCATTCATTTATTGTCCTCTGTTAGAACAAGTGTTTCCTGATATCCAATCTACACTGGTCCTTTACTAATTATTACTAATGTACCATGGGCTTTTAATTTAAGTAGTAATCTTTGATGTGGCACTTTGTCGAAAGCTCTCTGAAAATCTAAGTAGATAATATCTACTGGTGACCCCTCATCTATCAACTTAGTGATTTCTTCCAAAATTATAACATATTTGTTAAACATGACCTCGCTTTTCGGAATCCAAGTTAAACACACTTGTCTGTAATTCTCTGACTTATTTCTCGAACCCTTTTTAAATAATGGTATGATGTTTACTTCTTTCCACTCAAAAGGAATCACTCCCTCTTTTAATGACAATTTGAACACTCTTGCAAATGGTATACTAATTTGCTCTACTGTTTCCATTAGTAGTTTCAGTAGAACTCCATCCACTCCAGGTGATTTATTATATTTCATTGCCTTTATTTTCTTAGCTACCATTTCTGGAGTTACAATTAACTGCCCTAATTAAAGTCCAATTTAGCCTCCTAAAATTTACCATCTGGAACTGGTAATGAACTAATATCCTCTCTGGTAAACACTGAACTGGAGCATAGATTTAGGTCTTTCGCCATTAAAAAACCTTGTGATATTATATTTCCAGCACTGTCTTCTAGTGGTCCATCCTTGTCCCGTACGTTTTGTTAACTCCTGACATATGCATGTCATTTTATGTTACATGCTAATTTTGGCTCATAGCTTCTTTTAGATTGTCTAATATCAGTTGCAGCTGCATTTAGTGCCTCTTTGTAAGTTGTGTAGTTTTCATCCTTTCTGGTGTGCCTATAAACCCTCCACATAGTTTACTTATACGCTATTTTTCGAATAGCTTCTTCTGACTTGACAAGTGTTTCTTTCCTTTCCTTATTTTTTCAAAGGAGCAAATTCATCAATAATACACTCAATTTCACATTTTAGAATGATCATCTATAAACCATCTTTGAGAGTCCATCCCACTCCCCACTACATACTATAGTAGCAGTTAACGTTGATCCGATCAAACCATGTATTCTACTGGAAACCATCTAAGATTTTCATAGAAATAGGTTTATTATTTGGAATCAACATCATATGTGACAAGAGCGTTGAAGTCCAGTTTCAAGACTGTCCTGGGCACACGAATGTGGCAGTGGTAATGAAAACAGTTCGTTTATTTTGGTTTGACTAGCTTAGTACCAATATAAGGGAAGGATGGGCAGTTTATACCTCGTAAGGAAACATGTGTGAGATTGGAGTTAAATGCCATAGATTTAATAAGATTTTAACACAATTGCTGTCCAAGGCAAAGGCCCAGAAGGCAAGTGGACAAGAAAGCCATTGGCTTATCAAGGGTCCAACATTTTTAATCTATGTGTAATCCGCCCTCCTGAGATATGTGTCAACCTTGTTTTTAAACATATTCACGCTTGCTAGCAGTTACGCAATCTGTAGATAATTTGTTCCATTCATCAATTGTCCTCTGTGACAAAGAGTACTTCCAGATACCCAATCTACACTGATTCTTTTCTAATGTTACCTCATGTCCTCTAGATCTATTATCTTTCTTGAGTGAGAAAAAATATTTCTATCAATATTTTCATACCCATTCAATATTTTAAAAACCTCAATTTGATCTCCTCTTAACTGCCTTGTCTCTCTTGTTACCACATTCTTTCGGTCGTTCTTTATAATTAATGCCTCTTAGTTCTGGAATCATTACAATATGGTCTCCAAGCGTGTATACAGTACTCTAAATGAGGCCTAACTATTGCTTTATACAGAGGTATAATTAGCTTTTTTTCCTTGTATGTTATATTTCCCCTAATCAACCCAAGAATTTTATTATTCTTTGAAGCTGCAATACCACTGTTTCTTTCTAGACCATTTTCCTTGTTTTTCAAGGGAACAAATTGATCAATAATACTCTCAATCTCATATTTTAGAATGTTCCAACATTCAACTGCTGTCTTGTTCCTCAGCATGTTACTCCAATCTAGCTTTGCAAAGTATTTTTTCATACCTTCATACTTACCTTTGTGGAAGTTTCTCCTGAATTTTTATATTTTTACTCTCTGGTTTAATTTTGATGTCAAAATGTATTAGATTATGATCACTGTTACTCAATGGTTCATGTATTTTGACAATTTCCACTAATTTATTTTGTGAAGACAAAACTATATCTAATACATTCTCTCCCCTGGTTGGTTTTAGCATGTGTTGTGCAAGCCTGGGGTATATTGCAATTCAATATATTACAATTACTTAGTTTCCTTTCTATTACTAATACTATCACATGCTGAAGGTAATGTAATATATTACTATTATATTTCAAGCTATTACTATTACATTTTCCATTGGAACTATTTTCTTCTGATTAAACATTTTACATACGTAATCACTTACACAGATTCAAATTAACTGATGGGTGTATAATTAATTATATTACAATTAACTCATAAATTTCCCAAGTAAAATAACCAATCACAATTCCAGTTGGATGTAGAAGTTTCATATATTAATTGCAATGAAACAAAAAAGCAATGTCACTGTCACATAACACAGTCTGATTATCCCATAGTAGACCCATACTGCTCGGCTGCTGCTTGGTGGACAGTTAATTATTAGCACAAGGATAGGATGTTTTCACACTTTTGTTCAATAATGTGCAAGCTAGCTACCCACCGAGAAAAACTCAGAAAAGTTGGTATAAGCCCCTGGATTTTGTTTAAATACATTACCCAGCATGACAAGCTGGCAGCTATGGTTGGGAGATGGCAATGACTGATTGATTCAGATGTTAAAGACAGTCTGTTTAGTGCTGGAACCCCTATCCTGCTTCAGTGAATGAATGAATAGGCTTGTGTGAAAAGGATGGCTGGTGGACCTGGCTTCAAATGACCAATTAGCCATGCAGCAGTCACACTGTCACAGTGTCTCCTGCTAATAGTGCTAATGTTCACTGACTGTCATAATTCGGATACTCAACCATTTTATCATCACTGTTGGAAAATAAATAAATAAATAAAACAGCATGTGAACGACCGAACATTATGTCAAAATACAGAATTTTTGGTCTGATTATTTTCAATGAAATTGCATTTTGGTGTGATTGAAATGTTCAATTGTAATAGCAAAGTAATAGCTCAATTACTATTACTTTCTATTAACATTACTATTACATTGTGTTCTGTTCCATCTATTACTATTACTGTTACTTGAACAATTGTAATCATTACTATTACGATTACCCCAGACTTGCTGTTGAGTACGGAAGTTATCCTGTATTAAAAATAGAAACTGTTGGTCCTCACCCATTGTACTCTCTAGAGATATCCATTGTATGTGTCCGTGATTAAAGTCTCCCATTATGATAAATCCCCTTTACTCACTTCCCTATAGCATTTTGTATTTTTCTGTTATCATCTTCGTTTATGTTTGAACTTCGGTAGACTAATCCAATAGTTAATGTTGTATTACCTGTAACTATATTGCACCAAACAGCTTCATCGCAATCTTCTTCCCTTTCTAATTTTATTTCGTAAGCCTGAATAGATTCTTTAATATATAAAATAACTCCCCCTCTCCTTCTTCCTATTTGATCTCTCCTAAACATTACGCATCATATGTCCAGTTTGAGGCAACTCACCGCTTCTAGTTTAAACAATGCTTGCTACCGAAACTATTGTTGATGCTACGTCCATAATGGCTCATATTATCGCCCACTTCTAACTCGCACTGTTATCTTGCAAGCATTCTAATGTAAAAAAAACTGTATGCATTCTACCATAATAGCTATATGTATACCAAGCTATACACAAAGTAAGTCAACCGAGTCATCATTCAGACATCATATTAACGCCCATTAACTATCACACTCCACAATAACTTACGTTCCAAGGTGCCTCGGAACGAATGAAGTCACGTGACACACCAAAGCGCGCTCTTGCGAAGCGGGCGCGCGTTTTCGAAGCTTCAAGTCCAAGCAGCGGGATCACAACCAGAGACCCAAAACAAGGGAGACAAACCCAGTGAAAGCAATTATTAATGCTAAATAAATCCATCAGAAACAAGGATTTTACAGTAACATATCAAATATTTTCTTCTTCTTCCAGGTACGAGTCAATCCTCGATCTCTTCAAGGCTTATATAGAGACTACTCGGTGTTTTGTTAGATATAAAACTTATCAAGGGTCAAGACATGATAAAATGTAGTACCACCGGCCTCTGGTATTGACCCAATAACAACACTTCTCATAGAGTAGCTTGGGGCATAACGCCCAGTTTTGGGGCATAACGCCCACCCCCTATCTAGTTACACGGCTCGAAAATTACAATTTCGAGATCGCCAGATGGAGCTACATATCGACATTCGTATCTGGTGCATCGGAGATTGCCGCAGAAGTAAAACTCGCGGTAAGTTGTTCATATTAAAAAATTGGCTTTATCATTATAACAATTGTCCTTGCCAAAGTAGGACTTTGTACAGTAACCACGAGAGACTGTGACAAAGAACTGCATGTATAGCACAGACAGATATGCATATAATAGTTTTATAAATGTATAAGTTACGGGACATATATGAGAATAATATTGAAATTAAGACATTATAATATTGCACATGTGGGGTAAAAAGGCCTACACACAGTAGGGGCAAAACGCACATTGTGTGCGTTATGCCCCATGACATAATGAATATTGTATATAGAACCTAATATATATATATATATATATATATATATATATATATATATATATATATATATATATATATGTATATATGCCCCAAGACATAATAAATATTGTATATAGAGCCTAAGTACGTTTGTTATATGTTAAACTATGTAGACTCTTAAATAATAATATATTATAGAAGAAGGCCTAGACCTATGACTTATCTATTAAGTAGAGGACATATATGTTGTTGTCTATGGCACAGGCTGCGCCGATAACTTATACTTATTTTAGTTAATGGGCCTATAAGGATATAGTCTACAGCCTTGGGATATTTTAATGTAAACTCGTTTTTTTAATACCAGATGGTACGCAATTACAAACGAACATCAACGCGTGGATCTTACGGAGATGATCGCCTCGGTAGAGTAGTTGACGCAGTG